>BLSH010029309.1:0-21036 GCA_018402905.1 Glandirana rugosa
TCCCTGTGTTCTGGCACCCTGTCCCTGTGTTCTGGCACCCTGTCCCTGTGTTCTGGCACCCTGTCCCTGTGTTCTGGCACCCTGTCCCTGTGTTCTGGCTCCCTGTGTTCTGGCTGCTGCATTCCACACCCTAGGCTTATACGCGGGTCAATACTTTTTCCCATATTTTTTGGGCAAAAGTAGGGGGGTCGGCTTATACACGGGTCGACTTATACCCGAGTATATACGGTAATATAGTAAGGATGTATATTTCAATACACGGAATACTGGTAATCCAATAGTATCGCCATTCCCTGTGCACCTTAGTTTAAGAGGGGTTGATAAAATCCCCTTCTCCGCCCTCCCCTCATGTCAGCCACTAAAGATTGTTGGTCCAAAGAGCACCATGATTAATAAAAAGAATATATGATGAAAGGAAATGATAAAAATTCAAAAATCACAAAAAACACAGATACCAACCAAAAGACAGAGATCAGATTTAGGCCTCCAGAAACACAGAAAAATTGCACTCCGTGTTGAGGCCCTTTGGCACCATCGTATCCAGAAGGAAGATGAATCTCTTCTCCTTCTGGAGTAAAACGGTGTCAAAGTCACCTCTCCTGAGAGGGAGGTCCAGGGCATAAATGCCCTTTACTGTCAGCCCATGTGGGTTGCCCCCATGAAATTGTCTGAAATGGGAAGCAATGGGTTTGTCCTCGTCTTTTTTCCCTCGAATACTGGCCAAATGTTCATTGATTCTCACTTTGAGGGGACGTTTGGTCTTCCCCACATATGCTTTCCAACAGGGGCATGTAATGAGGTAAATGACTCTGGTAGTGGAACAGTTTATGAATGTATTAATCTTGAAAGATTTGGTCTGAATTAACAAAAGTATCCGTCCTGTCGACAAATTGGCAAATGCTGCACCTGCCACAGGGATACATCCCCGGTCTTATTGTATCAAACTTATTGGGAATTTCACAAGAAAAACAATGGTGTGCTTGGTTTTAACATAACTTTATTCTTTCATGAGTTATTTATTTACAAGTTTCTGACCACTTATAAAATGTGTTCAATGTACTGCCTGTTGTGTTGGATTGTCAATGCAACCCTCTTCTCCCACTCTTCACACACTGATAGCAACACCGCAGGAGAAATGCTAGCACAGGCTTCCAGTATCCGTAGTTTCAGGTGCTGCACATCTCGTATCTTCACAGCATAGACAATTGCCTTCAGATGACCCCAGATCGGGAGACCTTGGAGGCCATTCAACTGGCCCACGACGACCAATCCACTTTCCAGGAAACTGTTCATCTAGGAACCTGACACCCATAATGTGGTGGTGCACCATCTTGCTGGAAAAACATTATGGGTGTCAGGTCCAAGCATTCCTAGATGAACAGTTTCCTGGAAAGTGGATTGGTCATCGTGGGCCAGTTGAATGGTCCCCAAGGTCTCCCAATCTGACCCCCTTAGACTTTTATCTTTGGGGTCATCTGAAGGCAATTCAATGGGAGAAGAGGGTTGCATTGACAATCCAACACAATGGGCAGCACATTGAACACATTTTATAAGTGATCAGAAACTTGTAAATAACTCATGAAAGAATAAAGTTACATTAAAACCAAGCACACCATTGTTTTTCTTGTGAAATTCCCAAAAGTTGATGTGTCACATGACCCTCTTCCTATTGAAAAAACAAAAGTTGGATTAAAAATGTCCGACTTCAAAATGGCCGCCATGGTCACCACCCATTCTGAAAATTTTCCACCCTCACATATACTAATGTGCCACAAACAGGAAGTTAATATCACCAACCATTCCCATTTTATTAAGGTGTATCCATATAAATGGCCCACCCTGTACTATAATTGCATGAAGAATGTAGGATGGTTCTCCTACCGCCCCCCCCCCCCCCTGCCACTAGCCAGGCCATTACAGATGCATGCAACATGTGTGTGGCTGTGTATGGTGTATGTAGCTGGCTGATGTGTTCCCCTTGTTCTTAATTGACAACGTTGTCCATTTTACCTGTGCATCAACGGTGGTGAAATTTGTGTGGTTATTGAATTTTTAATCAATTTCAATAAAATTTGACCTTTTAATGAGCCGCAGTGTCCCTTCGGATCCTTTGATTTTTCACAATTTTTTTTGTTAGTTTCTCTCATAGTGAAAGGGCACTTTTCCATATATCCTGCCAATCCTCTTCATCTAAATGTGGAATGTCCCGAGCCCACTGTGTCCGAAGTCTTCTCGGCTCAGATAGGGATATTTTCATAAAATGGGTATATATTCTTGAAATATCTTTCCTCCCTCCTTCTAATCTTACTACCTGTTCCAAGGTGGGTTCCAACATATGTGGGAAACCCCCTGGGAACTGGCTTCGCAGAGCATGGGAAAGTTGCATATATCTTAGGAAAAAATTTTCTGGGATATTATATTCTGTGTTAAGTTGTGTGTATGATATCACATCTCCTTGGCATATCACTTGGTTTTTACCCCGTTTTTTATCCAGATTCCTGTATCTGGGATAAATCCTACATGGGCCAATTGGGGATCCCCCCAAAGGGGGGTGTTTGGAGATAAAGATGGCTCTGAAGATTTTTCATTGGTCAATCCCATCCTCCATGCCCTGATAGTTTTTACCATAGGAGTTAACTTATACGGTACTTTAAAGCATCGGTATAGAGGTAATTGGCCTTGGCCTCTATTGATTGGACTACTGAGGCTTCTAGGGCTATGGAGGGGTTATGTTTATCTGGGTTTAGCCATCCTATTGCCGTTGCTAATTGAGCCGCAAGATAATATTTTTGACAATCAGGGAGGGCTAGTCCTCCCTGAGGCATCAGGCGCATCAGCGTTGATAACTTATATCTGGGCATCTGGTTTTTCCATAAAAAGGAAGAGAACATACTATTCAGTTGTAGAAAAAAATATTTTATCAGCCACTGGGGGAAGTTCCTTAGCATATAAATATATTTTGGGAGAATTTTCATCTTTATTAAATTTATACATCCTAATAATGACAAGGGTAGTGTTTCCCAGGTTTTTAATCTTACTCTAGTTTCCTAGACCACTGGGGCTATATTCAAGGAGAAAAAAATCAGAGGCCTGTCTTGAGACCACTATTCCCAAGTATTTAAACTCCGTAGCCCATTGTAATGGTATATCTAGCCTAGCTGTACTCTATCTATAGCAAATAATAAGGATTTTGTCCAGTTCACTCTAAGCCCCATAACTACCGCATATTCATCCATCAGATCCAATGCACCCTGTAAAGAGGGCCCTGCATCATTTAAAAACAAAATATCATAGGATAGGATAGAGATAGGGGGATAGGGCCCCCTCTCCTCCAGCCCCCCTATACGCAGCCCCGAATATCTGATGAGATTCTTAAAGCCTCCGCTATTGGCTCCATGGCGACGGCAAAGAGGGTTGGAGAAAGAGGGCAGCCCTGACGGGTGCCCCTATAGGGTTGAAAATAATCTGAGAATCTTCCTTCTATTTTAACTACTGATATGGGGTTTTTATAGATTGTCCTTAACCAGGAGATGAATACTGTTGGAAACCCCATTCTCCTGAGGACCTCCCATAGAAAAGGACACTCGACGAAGGCCTTTTTTATTTCTAACTAGGCTACTGTTCTGGATCCTACATTTACATGTTGAATATGTATATTTGTATATAATTTGCGTAGGTTAATGTCTGTCGTTCTATGGGGCATAAAGCCTGTCTGATCAGAGTCGATAATAGATGAGAGTACTGGTTGTATTCGGAGGGTGAGCAACTTTGTTAATATTTTTAAATCATTGTTGAGTAATGCTATAGGCCTATATGAAGAGCACAATTTTGGGTCCTTAGTTTCTTTATGGATCAAAGTTATATGGGCAAATCTCATAGTATCCGGTAGCACCCCTTTAGCTAAACACTCAGTGTACAGTGCTGCTAATTTTGGAGCTAAAACATCTCCATATGATTTATATATTTTGGTGGGAAGTCCATCGGGGCTCGGAGCCTTTCCATTTGGAAAAGATCTAATGACCTTCAAGACCTCTTCCGTTGTTATGGGGCAGACTGAAATTAGCGAGGATAGAAGAGGCATAGAGAGAGCTATAATACCGTTTAAAGGTATCCAAGATGGCGTCTGGGGAAGAAGCTTATTCTCCATTAGGAGTCATAACTTCTGATATGGATGTGGCTGAATAATCCTGATCTGCCAACATGGCCAAACATTTCTCATTTTTATCCCCTTGTTCAAAAAAGGCTTTATTTTTTTGTTGGTCTAGGCTAACTAGTTCTTTTATATGTAAATTTAGGTTACGTTGTGCCACCTTTAGTAATTCAAAATTATTGACATTAGGGTCAGCCTCATATATCTCTTTTTGGTATTTCACTGTATCTTGCAAATGTCGGGTATTAGATGTTTGATTCTTTCTAAATGTAGCTAAGGTTGAAATGTATTGTTCCTGTATGTAGGCCTTAAAGGCATCCCATACCATATCTGATGAAGATGTTCCCTTGTTCTTTTCCCAATATTCAGCTATTATTGGTGTCAGTTTTTTTTTTATGTCTGGATGTGTAATCCAATGTGAGCCCAATCGCAACAATGATGGATTTTTACCAGCTGGAGTGTATACCGTTATCTTTAAGGGGCAGTGGTCCAACAGACTACTTGGCAGATGTAAAGCTTCCTTAATGTCTGCTAGCATAGCTGGATTGGCAAAGGCTAGATCTATTCTGGAAGATGTTTTATATGTTGTAGAAAAGCAAGAATATGCCGTTTTACCCTGATTCTTGCACATCCAGATTTCTGTCACCCCCCATCACCTACACCCAGTTATACAGTTCTGCGGAATAGTGCTTGGGTGGCATGGGTCTATCCAACTCCGGAGCTAAGATAGAATTAAAGTCACCCATTAGCAGCAATTTTGCTGGTAAATGCGAGATGACCCCACCCTACTCCAAAAAAAGGACAACCATGGCTGATGTGTCTCCCTTATAAAAAAAAAAAAAAGGGAGAAACAGAAAAAGAAAAAAAAAAAAACATACAAAAAGGAAACGTCCCCCTTCCCCAAAAAAGTGATTCTCTTATATCCCTATATACCGGGGCTTTTACCTAATTTTTCCGCAAACGTTTTCCTTTAAAGTGTTAAAGTGATGGGTGTACAACCAAAGAAAAAAGGGAGAAACAGAAAAAGAGAAGAAAAAAAAAAACATACAAAAAGGAAATGTTCCTCTACCCCAAAAAAGTGATTCTCTTATATCCCTATACCCCTATATACCGCGGCTTTTACCTCATTTTCCCGCAAACGTTTACCTTTAAAGTGTTAAAGTGATGGGTGTACAACCAAAAAAAAAAGAAAAAAGGGAGAAACAGAAAAAGAGAAGAAAAAAAAAACATACAAAAAGGAAATGTCCCCCTTCCCCAAAAAAGTGATTCTCTTATATCCCTATATATTGGGGCTCCTAATAAAAAATAAAAAAAAAAAAAAGGAAAAGAGGAGAGCAGCATCACCCTCTATCTTGGAGTCCAACAGTTAATACTGAAAAATTTGTGCCAAAAACATTATTCATATTTACTTTATCTATAGGTCTCTTCACTCCCCTCCCCCCTTCATTACATACTTGTGCCACATCCGAAAAGGAAGGAAATTACTCTTTTACCTCATTTTTTCGCAAACGTTTACCTTTAAAGTGTTAAAGTGATGGGTGTACAACAAAAAAAAAAGGGAGAAAAAAAAGAAAAAAACACCCAGCTGCATTTCTGTGCATACATTTCTGAATTTTATATATAAAGAAAAAAAGAATACCTGTACCCACACTATAAACCATGATACAGTTAAGGTGCTAACTGGTGCTGTTAAAAAGTCCATGACATCTCAATAATACTTGTGTTTCCCTTTTCTCCTTTTATTGGGTATCTAATGGGTATTCTAGCCACTCCATTGCTGCTTTTGGGGTTTCAAAAAACCTAGTATGGTTGCCATCTATTACACGCAGTTTACTGGAGAATAGAAGACTACATTTTACTCCTGTATCCCTCAATCTTTTCCGGACCTCTGTAAAAGTCCTTCTTTGCTGTTGTATCTCAGGTGGGTAATCAGGAAACAATTGTAATTTGGAATGTTCATATTGTATATCCTTTTTTACTCTAGTGGCCATCAAAATGCGATCCCTATCTCGATAGTTCAGCAAACATATCAGGAAAGGACGAAGAAAAGCTCCTGGTTTTGGGAGGGATAAGGGAATTCTATTTGCTCGTTCTACCACAAAGTGGGTGATTTCCCAGTCAGGTCTAGCACAGAGGTCAAAAAATGTTCTGCAAATTCTGTTGGTTTATTACTTTCTGCACGCTCTGGCAACCCAAGTATACGCACATTATTTCTCCTTATACAGCTTTCAGTGTCTATCATCATTCCCCTGCAAAGCCTGGACTTGAATCTGAAGTACATGGATTTCTTTATTATCTGCTCTCACCGTATCTTTCATTGCGGACACCCGGTTTTCTACCTCCACAATACTCTCTGAATTTGTCCATATCATGCCTTATCACTCCAATATCTGCTGCTAGGATGTCTATTTTAGCCAAAAGAGTATCCTTGCATGTTGCAATAGCCTCTAGAATGTCTGTATTGGAAGGTACAGTTTGTAGTTTACCCACATGTGCTGTCTGTGTGCTGGCCGCCATACTCCCACCAGGTGACTTTTTTGCTGCCTTAGCCCCTGTTGGAGAGGGGCAAGGGGTGCTTGGTGCAGTCTTGTTAATGCATGGCTTACCTGGAGCCCGATCAGTGTTGCCAACCCCCCACAGCGTTTTTTACTGGCAAACCATGGAAAATCTTACTGGCAGAGCACATTTTTTACTGGCGACCTGAAAAATAACTGAACTCCTATTAAAAACTAAGACAATTCATATTTAAACACAACATGGAAACACTGGCAATAACCATATCAAGTAGTTTGCCCAGTTTACACTTAAAAAGTCAGCACAGCATGGCAAATTATCAGACCCTGATATTTATAGACAGTTCTAAAAATCACTGATTTTTACAAACTGTCAGTAAATTTACTGGCGGTTGGCAACACTGTGCCCGATACTCCTTTGCCGTCACTCACACAGACCACTAAGGCTGCCGGATAGGTTGTAGTTGTAAAGGAGCAAAAGTAGTTGAAGAGATGGCGTCACTTCATTCCTCCATCCGTCTAGCTGCGGACAACGCTGGGACCGAACCCGTCACAGGTGAAAAGCCTGAAAGCTCATAGCTACCCTTATCATGGGCTCGTCATGGGTCTTGTCACAGTGCGCTGTGTGTTGTTACCCAGCACCTGTCTGTCCACTACAGCACTCACCGGCCCACGCTGCCCCAGCAAGCTGCGCGTCTCACGATCTCCATGCCAAGATCTACCCAGCTTGCACCGCAACTATGCCGGGTCAGAGAGGCTGGAGGGGGGGCTCTCCTGTGTCATGCTGGAAGATCAGATAGACGGAGCTCCGGTCTCTAACGTCTAGCTCCTCTAACTTCCTTCTACCATTCCCAACTCTGCACACTGACATGCTGACTTCCTTAGTTGAAGTAAACCATCACCACCCCAAGCTTCCCTTTCCTCCCAACCTCTTCCCCTCCCCTCTCTCTTAGTCTCTTCTAATTTATTTTCTTTAATTTCTTGTTACTACGTAAACGGTGTAGGCAGCTTCAACCCTTTCCATAAGTGTTTTACCTCTTAGAATCTCTAATGAAATAATTTTTACCTAAACCATCCTCTGATGTTGATTTTTTGAGGGCTATGTATATCCTGCATTTGCTTCATGGTTATATTTGTTTTATGCTATGTATTTGGATATATTACACTGTAAGAAAAACACAAAACTCAAGGGGTTTCAGTAACTTTGACTGCTTAAGCCAAATCAAAAATTAAGATATGTATTGTACAAGCATGCAAGGAGAGCAACGAGCAATATTGTCTATGTATTGTCTTTCATAAACAGCTGTTCTGACTGACTATGAATGTTCTATTATAATTTATACATTCTGAAGGGGGTGGCACCTAGCTAACTAAACTCATTGAAGTCCATTTGAGTCTCCGTTGTCTCTTTGATATGCGGATAGTCATTAACATAATCTTGTCTATTCCAAGGCTTGTTGGTTGAACAGGTTTTCAAAGCCGAGATAGCAATCTTGCAAATGATGGAATGGGAAACTGGTGTTTTCATACAGGAAAGGAAATAAAGAATACAAAAAAGGGGGTCAGATAGGGTTGCCACCCTCATCCCTTTAAACCCGAACACATATGGATTGCACAGGTTCTGAGGCTAATTAAATGCAAATAAGGCACCAAGTGAGTTTAATTACCACCTTAATCAGCCACAGAACCTGTGTAATTAATATGTGTTCGGGTTTAAAGGAATGAGGTGGCAACTCTAGGGTCAGATGAACCCCTAGGAAAGAAATGGGACTTTAATGGTGTCGGTCAGAACCCCAACTCTGGAAAAATAGATCTAGACACAAATGTTCATCTAAAACCACATTTTATTGATACAAGATAAAATATAAACATGTGCTAACAATCCATCTGAGACAAAACAAATGTCCTTAAAGTGCTTGTGCAGCAAAACTTTAAATCAGGAACTCCTCCACCAGTGCCACCACGTGAAATCAATGAACACACTGAGGCTCACCAGATGTCCCAAGGTCAATCGCCATATCTTAAGTCTGACGATTATCTCTCCAACAGAGTATCCCACAGAATCACCAACTATTACCATCTAATCTTTACATCAAAGTGGCTCATATGGGAAGAAGGAGAAATTACCTCTCATAGTGTAGTATTTAGGTTAAAAAAATATTTAATGTTAAAAATGCGCTTACATGTCACAGCTTTAAAACGATCATTCGTGTAACATAAACGAGCGATCTTGTTACCCGTTCGTGATCGCCGCTCGTTCGTAACCGCGGCGTCACTTCGGATCCAATCCGCTCGATGTGAGTCATCGTGTGGCCACGCACTGACGCGCTTCGTCACTTCCGACTTGGTCACAAGGGCTGGCCACATGACGAGACGACCCGACTTAAGTTCACCACTAGATGGCGCAAATGGATACTAATCACTTAAACATGATTATGTATCGGTTCGGAATTTACAACCGTTCGGACGTGATATCCATCTGTCATTAACCCTTTTCATGCTGACTAATTTTATAAATGTCAGTAGATAAATGGGGAAACCAATGTTGAATCCACCCTCTATGTGCTAGATATATGTACATTATTATCTACATTTATTCATTAGGTTAATTAATTATTTAAGCGATAAAGCTTTATAAAAGTATTAGCGGTTAGATAACCATAATGTTACGCTAGTTAATAAATCCCATAATTAAGCAAATTCTCTGGCTGCCCAAGCCTTTACTTATGAGGGGTTTACACAATAATCATAAATTGTACAGACATGAATCACAGTTCATATTGAGCAATCTTATATCTGGATGTACAGTATATATAAGAAACACAATCGCGTCTAATATTGCCCGTAATGTAAATTCCTATTTATGTTAATAAATAGGGTCATCATCTCCATACTTAAGGAGAGTTGGGATCGTACTCGGCAGGTGCCGGCAGGGGCCAGCACAGAGGCAGGTGGAGACATAGAGGTGCAGGCACCAGAGCAGAGTAGTTGGGTAACAGTTAGGAAGGGTAGAAGGGAAAGAGTTAGGAAGGCCGATCCTGGGCTGGAGCACCCCAATAGGTACACCACGTTGTGTGATATTGCGGAAACCAGCCAGGAATCAGCATCGCTGGAGCAGAGTGGCGCCCCTAGCTGCCAGGGGAGTAACTCCTCCAGCGAGGGTGGGGATGAAGTCAGGCGAAAGGTAAGACAGATTGTGGTGGTAGGGGACACCATTCTTAGGAACACAGAGAGGCCAATCTGTCACAAAGACCTGAAGCACCGAACAGTAAACTGTTTACGGGGCGCTCGGGTTCGGGACATCACGGATCGGGGGGACAGATTGCTGGGAGGGGCTGGGGAAGACCCGGCTGTCATGGTGCATGTTGGCACCAATGACAAAGTTAGAGGTAGGTGGAGTGTCCTAAAAAAAGATTTCAGGGACCTAGGAGCAAAATTGAGGCTTAGGACCTCCAAGGTAGTATTCTCGGAAATACTACTGGTACCTCGAGCCACACCAGAGAGGCAGTGGGAGATTAGGGAAGTTAACAAGTGGCTGAGGAGCTGGTGTAGAAAGGAGGGTTTCGGGTTCCTGGAGAACTGGGCCGATTTTTCAATCGGCTACGAGCTCTATAGAAAGGATGGGCTGCACCTAAATGGGGAAGGTGCAGACCGGCTGGGAATAAGGTTAGAGAAAGTTAGAGGGGCTTTTAAACTAGGCAATGGGGGGAAGGGACCAGACTTACTAATAGCCAGAGGGGAACAGAGTCCAGCGGGTAGTATTGGGGGAAGGAGTGATAGGCGGAACAAGGAGGCTAAACCTGAGGCAAGTAGTGTAACAAGTCCAATACGCAGGCAAGGAATACCCAGCAAGGAAACAGTAGGTGTCCAGACAAAACTACGTGGCTTGTTCACTAATGCCAGGATTCTGGCAGACAAGATGGGAGAACTAGAGCTGCTACTGTATGAGGAGGAATTTGATTTTGTGGGAACTTGGTTCAACAGCTCTCATGATTGGTTGGCTACCATTCAGGGGTATTCTCTATATTGCAGGGATAGGGAGGACAAAAAGGGGGGAGGGGTATGCCTATATATAAAAAATGACATAAAAATTAATGTGAGAGATGACATTACTAGTTTTTTATATATAGGCATATGGGTAGCATTACAAAGGGCAGATACCAGGGGGAAAGTATTACTGGGAATATGCTATAGACCCCCAAATCAGAGGAAGGAGGGGGAGGCGGATCTCCTATCACAATTTGGAATAGCGGCTAGGATGGGATGTGTTATTATAATGGGAGATTTTAATTATCCAGATATTGACTGGGAGGAAGGTACTGCACGTTCAGCTAAGGCTCGCCATTTCCTAAATGTCCTGCAGGATAATTTCATGGGTCAGATGGTAAATGTACCAACAAGAGAAAAAGCATTATTGGACCTTCTGATTACTAACAACACAGACCTGATCACAGACGTGGAAGTAAGGGGCAATCTAGGAAATAGCGATCACAGGTCAATTAGTTTTAGTATAAATTACACATCTAGGAAACCTAAGGGAAATACGAAGGAACTGAATTTTAAAAGAGCCAACTTCCATAAACTACGCTCCTTGCTGGAAGTTGTTAACTGGGATAAAATTCTAGGAACAATGAATGCGGAGAAAAAATGGGAGTGTTTCAAGAACATACTAAACAAAGGTGTTAGCCAGTGTATCCCAACAGGAAATAAAATTAAAAGAGCTAACCAAAGACCAGGATGGCTTAACTCCGAAATAAAAGCACACATAAAAGCAAAAAAGAAGGCCTTCAAAAAATACAAGGAGATTCACAGTCAGATTTTCAGTACCACAAAACACTCAATAAGGAATGCAAAGGTGCAATCAGAGCAGCTAAGATAGAACATGGAAGACACATAGCTGAGGAAAGTAAAAAGAATCCCAAGAAATTCTTTAAGTATATAAATAGTAAGAGAGGGGGTCAGATCATATTGGCCCAATAAAGAGTGATGAAGATATTTTGGTTACAGAGGATGGAGAAATGGCAAAGGTGTTAAACTAATTTTTCTCCTCAGTATTCACAAAGGAAATGGGGGGATCAATTACTCAGAACTACAATGCTGGTCCTCATGACACATTACAGGAAGCACCATTGTGGCTGACTGAGGATAAAATCAGGAATAGGCTTGAAAAACTGAACACTAATAAGTCACCGGGCCCAGATGGCTTACACCCAAGGGTCCTTAAGGAACTTAGCCAAGTTATTGCCAGACCCTTGTACCTAATCTGTAAGAGCAGTTTTCTGACTGGTATGATACCAGCTGACTGGAGGAAAGCCAATGTGGTACCAATATATAAAAAAGGACCAAGATATATCCCTGGGAACTACAGACCAGTTAGCTTAACATCAATAATTTGCAAGCTCTTGGAGGGAATAATAAGGGATTATATACATGATTATTGTAATGAGAACGATATCATTAGTGGTAATCAACATGGTTTCATGAAGAATCATTCTTGCCAAACCAATCTATTAACCTTCTATGAGGAGGTGAGCTGCCACCTAGATAAAAGAAGGCCTATAGATGTGGTGTATCTGGACTTTGCAAAAGCATTTGATACAGTTCCCCATAAACGTTTACTGTACAAACTAAGAATCCTCAACATGGATCAAAGAGTGAGCACCTGGATTGAAAACTGGCTGCAGGGGAGAGTCCAGAGGGTGGTGATAAATGGGGAATACTCAGAATGGTCCGGTGTAGAAAGTGGGGTTCCCCAAGGTTCTGTCCTGGGACCAATCCTTTTCAATTTATTTATAAATGATTTGGAGGACGGGGTGAAGCGCTCAATCTCAATATTTGCGGATGATACCAAGATAAGCAGGGCAATAAACTCTCCACAGGATGTGGAAACCTTGCAAGAAGATCTCAATAAATTAATGGGGTGGGCAGACAAATGGCAAATGAGATTTAACGTAGAAAACTAAGATAATGCATTTGGGTACCAAGAACATGAACGCAAACTACTCACTAGGGGGAGAGCCCCTGGGGGAATCTAGGATGGAAAAAGACCTAGGGGTCCTAGTAGAGAACAGGCTCAGCAGTGGTATGCAATGCCAGGCTGCTGCAAGCAAAGCCAACAAAGTGTTGGCATGCATCAAGAAAGGGATTAACTTCAGGGATAAATCAATAATTCTCACACTATACAAGTCTCTGGTAAGGCCGCACCTGGAGTATGCCGTCCAGTTCTGGGCACCAGTCCTCAGGAAGGATGTCCAGGTATTGGAAAGGGTTCAGAGAAGGGCCACAAAGCTAATTAAGGGATTGGAAGACCTTAGTTATGAGGAAAGATTACAAGCACTGAACTTATTCTCTCTGGAGAAGAGACGCTTGAGAGGGGATATGATTTTAATGTACAAATACTGTACTGGTGACCCCACTATAGGGACAAAACTATTCAGCTCAAGGGGATACACAAAGACACGTGGCCATTCACAAAGAAAAGAGGAAAGGCGGTATAACCTTAAAATGCGTAGAGGTTTCTTTATGGTAAGAGCAGTGAGAATGTGGAATTCTCTTCGACAAGCAGTGGGAGTATAGATAATTTCAAAAAACTACTAGATGCACACCTAAGGGACCACAACATTGAGGGATATACAATGTAATACTGACATAAAAGCACACACATAGGTTGGACTTGATGGACTTATGTCTTTTTTCAACCTCACTGACTATGTAACTATGTAACTGGTGCCCCCAAATTGCCATCGTGAATAAACACCCAGGCAAGCTGTTGAATCTCCCCCCTAGGGAAAACAAATAACACATTTGCTACCCGATGAAACCAAAGGAAGAAAATGGGGTGGGAGCACAGGATGCAGCTGGTGCTAGGTCCTAACCCAACGTGTTTCGCCTTGTAATGCTTCCTCGGGGGAAACAGAAGCAAAATTTGGGGCATGTGATCCCTTATTGCGCTAAAAAGGCAAAGACAACTTTGTCCACACAGAGGGGAAGAGAAAGGTGCTGAAGTCTCTAGAGCAGCACTTTATTGCACATGGGTTTTTTAAAACCAGCCAATTTTACAAGCCTGGTTATCACTAATATTCAGACATTCAAGACAATCATATACGTTTACTTTGACATTACCATTTTTCATCCATGCATTGGTGGGCTCATTCATACAAGTCCAATTAACAGTGTAATATATTTCTTCTTGATTGATTTTCACACGCTGATGGTTAGATAATGTGTTAGTAAAATTATTTAATTCATATTGACATTTGCTATGCCCTAGTTGATACGCAGTAGTCATTTTATCAGGAATTATAATTGGAATTGGTGCAGTGCTAATATACAGTAAATATAATGTGAATTAAATCACTCAAAAGTCCATATATATATATATATATAATGTCTGTTGTGAGAGAAGTAAAATCCATAAAATCACTGGTCCACAGTGGGAAGACAACACACACACTGCCTCTTACCCCCTGCAATGGACCGTCATCACAAAGGTCACAAGAGCATGAAACAGGTGCAAGCGTTCCACTGCGGCATTACTTTCCAATATGGAGATACTCCTTAAACATCCACTTCACCCAATGCGGTCAAATACCGGATAGTGCCATGGAAAAACAAAAAGCAGGCCTGTCATAGCGCAATATGTTTTAAAACCATTTATTATAACAAGTATTGCACATACATAGTCTTCATAGCATATGCGCCTGTAAAAAGAGAAGGAAACGATCCGCGTTTCCTACCACAAAGATGGCCACCATGTCCTGATGGTACCTCACGTCTCGTCTCGCAAACTCCTCCCCTACCGGTTTTGTCATAGACTGACGTCAGCAGGGGGTGTGGTTAAGGACAAATGCGAAAATACCAGTATATTTATGGGCAAAGGGTGGAAATAGGCTGCGCTCCAACAGACAACAAGCAGCAACCACCGCTCCACAGAAAAAGAGGAAATGGGAAGTAAAGCTCAATTACTTAAACTCCACTATCTTAGAAAGAATATATTTAATCTCAATATGACTAAAAGGTAACACGTTTTAGGTAGCTATGATACTACCATTTTGTCAATATCTACAAAAGTTTTATTAGACCCAGATCATTCATATTTATAAAAAACGGCAAGACGAGACGCAGGGCCACCAGATCATGGCACCACCTAGTGGACACAAACGAATATTGCACAAACAATGTATATAAATGTTTTGTACATACACAAAAAATTATATATAAAAACCCTATATAAGGTATTATCTCTTCTAAAAACCTCACCATACAAATTGGACGATGAATCCCTATAAAATTCTTAATGAAGGAGGAAGAACAAAAACTAAAACCCTACATAAAGGGAGGGGACAATACATAAGATGCACCAAAAGGAATTGAAGCTGTTATCACCACTAAGCATTGTTAATGGATGCATTTATATCCCACTCGACATTTAAGCCCAGGGGACTATAGGTCCTAGCCCTATGAATCCACTGGGTCTCGAGACGGGATACACCTCTTGTCATGTGGCTGCCCCGCCAATTACCAGGATACTTATCGATGCCAATAAAAGTGGTTCCTCTTGGATCCCGATGGTGGCATTCTGCATAATGCTGAGACAGGCTATGTCCAGGAAATTCTTTATGTTTTTGACATGTTCTTTGAGCCTGGTTTGAAGCTTACGGATAGTTCGACCTATATATTCCCGGCCACATGGACATCGAATCAAGTATACCATATGCTTAGTGGTGCACGTGTTTTGTTTTTACCTCTAATTGTGTTGTATTACTTTCCAGGAAAAAAAATGCTCTGGTCTGTTTTCCTAAAGCAGTATTTCCCTTTACCTGGATATTAGAGTGTTAATCTATACTGTTCAATATAAAAATTAGCTTTACATACGTCTCTAATACAAATGTTACTAATGTTTAATACTGTTGCAGAAATTTAGGATATGTTAATTATGTATTGTCACAGTGTCTCCCAGTGTCGGTTTACCGGTATTCACTGTGTATAGCGAATATGGCTTTAACCGATATTGAGGACAGGCCACTTACAATGGAAACCTTCCATTATTTGGTAACCACACGCTACCCGCCCGATCATCCCGGCCGGCAGGCGCCCTGAGTGGTTAATGCTGGAGCGAACGCCGGTCCGGATCTTTGAGGTGCAATGCACGTTCCATGGCGCGGGTGTATTACCGTCAATCGGGGGGGCCCCTGTATTATGTACAGATTGATTCGCTTGGCGGCGATGTACTTGCGGTATGGAATCAGTATTGCCTTTTATGTAAGGATAATGATCTGTAAGCTTTCTGTCGCATCTGATCAATGTGGCAGAAATCCACAGCTATATTCCTTTGTGCATAATTTACCCTTTAATGGAACAGTAGTATAATCACTATGAAATATCGTTCATAGAGCTATATTTAATAGTGATTTGTTGTAATGGCAGTTCTGGATTTGCATGCGTGGCATTTTGCTTGGAGGGCCTCTGTGAGATAACGCGTTGGTTTCAATGGAAGCCATGTTTCCACATGGCTTTCATTATTATCTGGAGTGTGCATCTCCACCCACCCAATGGCTGTGACTGATTCAAATTGGCCAGTCATTCCACATGCATGCACGCCTCTTCTGTTGTATCGTTTGAATATAAAAAAGTGTGTCATTGGTTGTTGTTTTGTATTGAGCTCATGTCTTGTGGCTGTGCCTTGGAGGCTGATTGGCTGATTGTGAAGCCACCAAGTCCTTTTGTTATCCCTGTCTGATCCATATAAATTAAACCAGCAAGCATTGCCAGGGAGGACTGAGCTTGCAATGTGAGAACAGCTATGGTGTCTGTCTTACTTGCTTTAAGACGAGTGCACTCAAATGCATTATGCAAAAGACCGGAAAAGTGCGCTTATTAGCACAAGCGAAATATAATGCACACAAGATATTATAATTTCCCTCATGATACTAAACTCTTTAGTCTCATTATCCCAGTAAAATGGAGTTGCAGTCAGTGGATAACCTTGCTTACCATGCTCTATGTGGGCCCCAAAAATCCAGCAGTTGGTCTTGTTCATCATAAAGGCAGTTACGTTAAGTAAGGTAAAATAATTATTTTGATCAACATGCAAAGCAAAGATTAGTGGTGTAACAAAGCATAAGAGTAATATCACCTTCATTCTGCAGGCTCTGTGCCCTTTTTGCAATGGCTAGCATGTATCCAGGAGTCTTTGGATTGGAGTTTCACTGCTGTGTGTGTGTCACTAGTTGCACCTGAAAAGGCCCCTCGTATCTGGGTCCAAGTCCCTTTCGCACATGTTTCTTTACCTGGGTTTAGAGTATGAGCTCCTGGATCTGAGTTTGGATCTGGAATGGAAGAAAACACTCTTTCATGAGTCTTAATCAATTGCTAGTTCAGTGCTGCCACATACCCACTGAGATCTGCAAATTGGGCTTGCATCCATCTGCTGAGGAAAATATAATCCTGTTTTTGGAACAGAGCCAAACAATATTTCATATGGAGTTAAGTTATATTCCTCTGAGGTGTTGTCCTTACTGAGTATAGTACAATGGGCAAACATTCTGTCCAAGGTTTACCCGATTCTGCACAAATTTTGGCAAGTCTGTTTTTGATTACACCAGTCTTTCAACCTTTCCACTGCTTTCTGGGTGGTAAGGTGTATGAAAAGCCTGTTCTATTCCTAGATAGGACAAAATAGTTTGTATGATTTAACCTGTAAAATGTGTTCCATGGTCACTTTCTACAGTTTCTGGGACCCCAAAACTGCAGATTATTTCAGATAAGAGTTTCTTGGCTGTAGCTTTTGCCACTGGCCAGGCCTCAAGCCACCCTGAAAACATGTCAAAACAAACAAGAACGTACTCATACATTCCTATTTTTGGCAACTGAATATAATCTATTTGCAAGCTTTGGAATGGATATTCAGTTTATGGAAGGGATTTTACAGGTGTTTTAACTAAGGTGCCTGGACTATGCTTAGCACACGTCATATATTGCTGAGTGTGTTTGGAGATTGCTGTTGTTATACATGGAGCTATCCAAGTTTTTTGAATAACATCTTGCATACCCCCCTTGGAAAGATGAGCTTGGGAATGTAGTGTAGACATTAACATGGGAAAAAGGACCCGGGGAAGACATAATTTCCCTACCTCATCTTTCCACAAATTGTTATGCAAAGTGGCAACAGATTTGGTCCAGGCATTCTTCTCTTGGGAGGATGCCTGGGCCTGCAATTTTGTCAGGACATCTAAAGAAATAGGTGTCTGTGGGAAGCACATTGTGTGCAAGGAAATGTTTGTGACTTCTAACAGAGCAGCTTGTTTTGCTGCTTTGTCAGCATAAGCATTTCATTTTGCTTCCTCTGAGGTATCTTTGGTATGTGCTTGAATTTTTATAATGCCCACATGTTTTGGTATCAAAAGGGCTGCCAACAGGCCCTGGACACGTTGTGAATGTGTTATGGGTTTACCTGCAGAGGTAAGGAAATGTTTTGATTTCCAAATTGGGCCAAAATCATGTGCAACCCCAAAGGCATACCTTGAGTCTGTATAGATGTTGGTTGTTTGGTCAGCAGCATATTCACAGGCTTTTGTGAGAGCACAGAGCTCAGCCTCCTGAGCCAACATGGTTGGTGGTAAAGCTTCCTGAAAAATAATCTCAGACAAAGATACTACTGCATATCCCGTATGTGCCTTACCATCCTCAGTGTTAAACCTTGAACCATCAACAAACAAGATAATATCAGGGTTATGCCTTCGGTGACATGTGAGAGACCAGCAGTTTCTGATGTAACCAGTTCCATGCAGTCATGGTCTTATTCAGATGTAGTGTGTTAAGGAAGTAGGGTGGCTGGCTTTAAGACACTGCACCTTTGAATTGTGAGGTTATGTGGGGTCAGTAATGCCACCTCATATTTAGTGAGCCTGGCAGCAGACAAATGTTTAGTTTGGACCCTGTTGAGAATTTCCTTAACAGAGTGTGGGACCATTAAAATTAGGCTAGCACAATGTCTGTAACCTTGTCCATCAATAAGGCAGCAGCTGCCACTGATCTGACACAGCTTGGGGAGCCCTTGATAACAGGGTCTAATATGCAAGAGATATAGGCCGCAGGCCTTTGCTTACCCCCATGCTTCTGAGTAAGAACCCCTGATGCCTGACCATCTAGTTTCATGGCAGAAGAGGAAGAAAACCTTTTGGTAATCAGGTAGTGCCAAAGCGCAGTGGATACTGCCAATTGTAGTTGTTGCATGGCTTCCTGATGAGTTTTTTAAAGGTAAACCTCTCACCTGCAGTAAGTGCATGCAATGGAGCCATTAACTGTGATGCATGGGGAATCCAGTCTCTGCAATATCCCACTAGTCCCAGAAAGGCTCTCAACTGTCTGTTATCCCTCGGCAGAGGGTAGTCTCTAATCAGCTGGGCACGCTGGGCTGTCAGGTGCTTGTTGCCTGCAGAAATGCAATGAACAAGAAAAACATCCTTGTCTTGACAAAACTGAAGATCATCAACATACTGAAGTAGGACTGTGTCACAGTGCTTTGGTTTCCACTGAGATAGGATTTGGGATAATGCAGCATTATATTCTGAGGGGGAGCTCACCATACCCGAGCCTCTTTAATGTTTACTGTTGCCCAGCCACGGCAAAATAATGCTGACACTATATGCTGATAGGAACAGAAAAATATGCATTAGCCAAATCAATAACAGAAAAACAAGTGGCTGTGGAAGTAATTAGAGTCAACAGAGTGCGCGGATTTGGATAATAGGAGTATCTTCTTCTATTAACTTATTCACCTCCCGTAAATCATGTACCAACTGGTATACAGGTGGTTGTCCTGGTTCACCCTTCTTTATTACTGGAAATAGAGGAGTATTTGCAGTTGAAGTACACTTGGCAACTACATCCTTTTCCAGTTATTTGTCAAGTTGTAATTGTATCCCTTCTATCTGTTGTGGATACAGGGGATACTGGGGCTTACGTGGAAGGTGAGCTCCTTCCTTTAGTTTGAGATGTACAGGTGTCACATTCAACAACCCAACATCATACTGGTCCACAGAATTTCAGGTACTTGGCTCAAGTCAGGTATGTCAGCTGTATCTGTACACTTAGCCAGTAGTATGGCAGCAGACGCTTGATTTAACACCTCATCAGATAGGGAAGTAGTTACTTTTATTCCATCAGGTGTATACTGAATACAGGCATGTATCTGTGACAACACATCACCTCTTAGAAGATTCTCAGGAGAAGATGAGGACACTAAGAGACTAATAATAATCTCGTGCGCAGAAATTGTACCAAATTGGATGATTATTTTGCCCAGGCAGATGTACTTAAAGAGAAGTTCAAGGAAAAAGGCTATGATACGGCCACCCTTTCCAAGATAATTAATGAAGTTGGAGCAATACCCCGTGACGAGTGCCTGAGAGATAAAGATAAAACTACGTATGATCAGCAACATCAATTCAGTTTCCTGACGGACTTTCACTGTCAGTACAGGGAGGTTGAAGAAGTATACAAGAGACACTGGCACATCCTGGGGATGGATAGGGATCTTGGCCCCATTTTGCCCCCACGGCCGAAATTTATATATAGGAAGGCCCCTAACTTTGGCACACGGATTGTAAAGAAAGTTCTGGATGCTCCAGGCCAGCTAAAGTTTCCGGTATCAAGGAAGGGCTTTTTTTCCTGTAAGAGATGTAAAGCATGTAAGACAGCAAAAATATCTAATAGTGGCCGAACGGAATTTATGAATAGAGATGGAAGGTCATTCAATATCAAGGAGTTCATTACATGCGATTCAACGCATGTCGTTTATCTGCTGTGGTGTCCATGCGGATTATATTACGTGGGCCGTACAAAAAGATGCTTGAGAATCCGCATTGGGGAACACATGACAAACATCAGAAAGGGATTTAAATTTCATAGTGTGTCCCTACATTTTAGGGAAAAACACCAGCGTGACCCCACCTTGCTACAATTCTGTGGGATAGACTGCGTATACCCAGTATGGAGAGGTTCAAATAGGGTGAGGGAATTATCAAAACGTGAAACCCAGTGGATTTACCTTGTTAATTGTCTGGTACCGAAGGGCCTAAATATTGAACTGGATCTCAACGCTTTTATTAGTGATACGTAGCTTTGAAGTGTGGATAGATAGGTTGATCTTCCTTTAAGTACACATGTGTACGGAGTAGTGGGTTATTTAGGCATCTGTAGCCTGGTTCCCATCATTAACCCCCAGCAGTAACTATAGTTCCACTGGGGGTAGCCGGGTATAGAAGTGTCTCTATTGTAAAGTGGTACATCAGTCTACTACCATTAAAGGATTGTGAGGACATATGTTAATTTGGGAATATGCCTCGATCATCCATAGCCTGTTGTAGTTAT
>BLSH010029309.1:58245-69277 GCA_018402905.1 Glandirana rugosa
CTTTCTCCTTCATGGGGGGATGGGTGGGTGCTAGGGACCGGGACTTTCGGTCGTAAAGATTTAAGGATCGGAAACTTTACGACAGTAAGGCAAACCACCTGTGCCTGTCAAAGTTTTTGGACTACCGCCATCGACAGGGTGTCATGCACCAAGGGTCGGCGGTGATGAAAAGGTCCGCTCGGTAGGGAAGGGACGTGTTTGTTCAGCCCCTGTTCTAGTTCACACGTGATGTGTTGTGGTAGACACCATTCCAGGTGTATTGGTGACTATGTACCTGGTCATTCGTGTCCGTCCCTACGATATAGAGCGATTGACGTGTGACCCGTTTACATAACCGCCCGCCCGGACTCGGCCGATCGGTAAACCGCGTACAGGAAGGTGGTGGCTCCTAACGTCCCGTAAAGAGAAACGGAGGACAACGGAGGAGGAAGCGCAGTAGGAGGAGGAGGCAACAGGAGGCAAAGAGAAATGCCCTGCAATCCTCGGTGGTGGAAGGACATGCGCCAAATGGCTAGCCGGCTCAGGCCCGCCCGCCAATACATTTGCCCAGTGTGCAGTTAGCGAGATATAGCATCCCTGCCTGTGCTTACTGGTCCATGTATCAGTGGTTATGTGGACCTTACCACAGATGGTGTTGTGTAGTGCACACTTGATCTTGTCCCCGACTTGTTTGTGCAGGGAAGGGATGGCTCGCCTGGAAAAGTAGTGGCGGCTGGGAACCACGTACTGTGGGACAGCTACCGCCATCAGGTTTTTGAAACTGTCCGTGTCCACCAAACGGAATGACAGCATTTCAAAGGCTAGGAATTTAGAAATGCTGGCTTTCAGGGCCAGGGATCGTGGGTGGGTAGGGGGGTACTTCCTCTTTCTCTCCAGTGTTTGGGAGATGGACAGCTGTAAGCTTCCATGGGACCATGTGGAAATGCTTGGGGACGGTGGCAGACATGGTGGCGTTGCTGTCATATTGTCTGTTTGCTGGGTGGCAGGTGACACTGTCACTGTAGAGGTGGAGGAAGAGGCCGAGGCAGCAGCAGAAGAGGAAGCAGGAGGAGGCAGAGACCTTTCTTGGATTTTGAGGTAATTATTCCAATGCAGCTTGTGCCTTGAATTTAGATGCCTGGTCATGGGGGTTGTGCTCAAGTTTAGAACATTTATGCCCTGGCTCAGGCTATCATTGCACAGCTTGCAAACCACTCGTGTCTTGTCGTCAGCACATTGTCTGAAGAACTGCCATACGGGGGAAACGCCTTTGAGCTGCCTTTGGTGTGCTAGGTCCCTGGGTGCAGTGGGTAGTGGCAGGCATACTGACTAGGGGACGCTCGCTCCGCTTTTGCAACCTTCTTCCTCTTTTGCTTTGCTGGTGCCTATATGCGACCACCACCTCTTCCTCCAAACTGCACACGTCACTCGCATGACCCTCATTCCATGTGGGGTCTAGGACCTCATCATCCTCCACATCATCTTCCACCCACCCTTCACCACTGCCCTCCTTGTCAGTCTGCACACTGAGGCAAGCTGCACCACTTGGGACCTGTGTTTCGTCATCATCAGAGATGTGCTGCACTGGTCTTTCCATGTCCTCATCCTGCAACACAAGTGGTTGGTCATTGGTGCACTCAATGTCTTCCACTTCTGGGGCAGCGCTATGTGGATGGCCCACGGAAAGCACACCAGGAGAGTCATCAAAAAGCATAAGAGTCTCTTGCAGGACTTGGGGCTCAGACTGCTTGGCTAATTTACAAGGGGCTGAGGTGAAATACAGATGGCCATGGGGTTCAGGTGCCAACTCTGTGCTTTCATCAAGGGACCGAGAGGGAGACAATGTGAAGGAACTGGAGGCAATGTCAGCCACCCAATCTACTATCGCCTGTACTTGTTCTGGCCTCACCAATCGTTGAGGGGCATTCGGGCCTACCATATACCGGTGAAGGTTCTGTTGGCTACCTGAGAAAGGTGTTTCCCCTGTGCGTGTAGCTGGCACACCTCGACCATGTCCTCTCCTTCCAACAGGAGGTTCACCAACACCAGCAGCACCATGACCACGTCCCTTATTCGCTCTCCTCATTGTGCCCGCAAATGTACTATGTAGCCCTATGTAAGTATTTATTAATACCAATTAATACCTTTTTTTTTTAAAACACCAACGTAGACAGACTTTTTATTTTGGTGTAAGAAATGCACCGCTCACACCAACAGCTGGAAGCTCTCCCTTTAGAACTAGGAGATGATTTTTGAACAATAATGTGTCACTTACAGCAACAGCTAGAACCTCTCCCTTAGACCTAGGAGATGATTTTTGAACAATAATCTGTCCCTCTAAGCAGAAGCCTCTACCTAGTACAGTCAGATCGTTTTGTAATGCAGGGTTTGATCTGCAATCTGTCACTCAAAGCAGCAGTATGTGAAATCTCAAATTACTCCCACAATCTGATTGTTGTGTACGATCGTAACGATCAGTGTGTTATGCAGGGTTTGATCTGCAATCTGTCACTCAAAGCAGCAGTATGTGAAATCTCAAATTTCTGCAATCTGTCCCTCAGAGCAACAGTAGTAGTAATCTCAGGATGCAGGATCAGATGTTAAAATGTCTGCAATCTGTCCCTCACAAAAACGCTGGCATCAAGTGACTCCAGCTTATAAAGAGGCTGGGTCACATGGTGCACTGGCCAATTACAGCCATGCCATTAGTAGGCATGGCTGTGATGGCTTCTAAGAGTAAACCAGTGAAACACTTGTTGATTGGCTGCCCTGCAGCTATTCAACATGCGTGATCAACTACCAGAACCCAGAACCCGAACGTTTTTTGAAATGTCCATGTTTGGGTCCGGACACCCCAAAGTTCGGTACGGACCCGAACATTACAGTCTGGGTTCGCTCAACACTAGTCTTGAGGAAGCCTGCTTGCCCGGCTTTATCATCTGCGTCTGGAGAGTCTGAGCCATCGGTTCAGTGGAGCTCGGAGGTTGAGAGTGATTCAAATTCAGCTGAAACAGATTGTGACGTGGAGTTACATGCATTTGACTGTGCACTAGTTCCCCCCTTAGTGGAGGCAGTAAAGGAAGCAATGAGGTGGCAAGACGTGGCTTCGCCTCCGAAGAAACAGCGTAAATACTACCCAGATTTGAAAAAATCCTTGCCTTCCTTCCCCTTTATTGCCGAGATTCGGGAAGTGATGGAAGATGAATGGACTAGGCCCCAAAAGAAGCTAAATGTGCACAACAGAGTGTCAAAGCTCTACCCCTTTAGTTCAAGGGATGCGGATTTATAGGACACCACGCCCAAGGTGGATGCTTCTCTGCAAAGACTTGCCTGCCACATTACTCTTCACCTATAGGATTTGGTGTCATTCAAGGTCTCATGGATCGTAGAACTGACACAGACCTTTAGAGATTATATGCGGTGGCTGGGGTAGCATGCAGACCAGCGGTAGCACTCACTTAGGTGGCGGCAGCCCTCACAGTGTGGGTAGCTGAATTGGAGGACGAGTGTTTGGGAGAAGAATGCGGAAGTGGAAGCAGTGCTCCTTTACGGTTTATAAAAACGGCCATAGAATTTGTTGCAGAAGCGGCGGTTTATTTCAAAGGAAATAAAAACAATCCATAGTGCAGACTGCTAAACAGCGTTTATTTGCGCTCCTATGACGAGTGAAACGCGTTGACGTCACTTCCGGGTCTGTCGCGGTCACTGACATCACTTCCCTCAGCGTGGTTGCCGGCTGGAACGCACGCCATTCGTACCCACGGGAATGGGATTTTTTATCTGATGCCTGTTTACAGAGAGATTTTGTAAGTAGTTTTTATATTTTGCGCAAATAAACGCTGTTTAGCAGTCTGCACTATGGATTGTTTTTATTTCCTTTGAGTGCCTTGGAATTCGGATTTTCATTGTGGTCTCGTACGGATTGGATTACAAGCCCCCTTCAGCCTGTTTGACCCACTGACTGAAAAGCAGTGGGTCCATAGCATCTGGTGAGTGCGGGCACTATAGGGGGTCATCAGTCACGCTTCACCATTGACTGGATTGTTTATGTTGAGCACGGAAGAGCACTTTATTTTGAGCACTGTTTTTGCACCATATGAACTGTGTTGATTTCATAAGTTTGTTTGGACTCTTCATTTGGGGTTGGCGCTGATATTTTCATTCTCATTGTTAAGCAGGTCTATGACCTGAGGTACAGCAGCCCCCATCCTGAGGAATTAATATTTCTCCTATTTTTTGCACTATATGAACTGTGTTGATTTCACAAGTTTATTTGGACTTTTTATTTGTGGTTGGCGCTGATATTTTCATTTTCATTACGTCACAGCACGCAGAACTTTGTGGTTAACACATTGGTCGGCGGATAATTCATCAAAACAGTTTCTGCTCAGTTCCATTTGACGGGAAGTCCACAATTCAGAGGGTCTCTGGCGGTAAATCTGGTTTTATTCCACAGGAGAGGAGGAGGCAGCGGCAGCCCTTTCAGTTTAATAATAGGTCCAAGGAAGGTTACAGAGAGGCGACTGCATACAGGCCGGGTAGGCCATTCTTCAGGCAATGGAAGGGGACCGGTTCAAACTTTCAGAAGTCCTCCAAGAACAGGCCCAATGAAGTGCAAAAGGGGTCAAATAAGACCTTCTGAAGGTGTCTCCACTCGATCCCCTCAAGTTGGAGCAAGGCTAGCCCGTTTTGAGGGGGTTTGGGCAGAAGAGATACAGGATGCCTGGATTTTAACCATTATTCGATCGGGGTATCAGCTTGAGTTCGGGGCAAGGTTTGTAGAAACTCAACTTCCAACGGAATCAGAGAAGAAGCAATGTTTGCTAGCATATATAGAGGAATTGTTGGCAGCAGGAGCCATCTGTCATGCACCTGGTGGTGGAGTCTGGCTTATGCAGCGAGCAACCTCTCTTACAACCGTCTTATGGCCGTAACCCTTCCATTTGATTAAATATTGGATGTGGTTACCCCTCTTCCTACAGTCCATGATAGCTTCCACTTCATATTCCTCCTCTCCATTCACTAGAACTGGCTCCGGTGGGCTGGTCTTCCTACCAGGGAAGGGGTCCGGGGTTGCAGGCTTCAGCAGGGTTACATGAAATACAGGGTCAATCTTTAAAGACTGAGGTACCTCAAGCCCATAGGCCACCCTGTTGATCTTCCTCTTGATTGGAAACGGGCCAATAAATCTGGGGCCCAATTTTTTAGAAGGGCATGCCAACTTCAGATTTGTAGTTGCCAACCAGACCCATTCACCAGGTTCCAGGTTTAGATCACTCCGCCTTTTCTTGTCATAGACCTCCTTGTTGTACTCTTGGGTCTTGGACATTGTTTCCTGCAGCAATTCACAGTTGTCTTTGAAAAAGTCTATCGTTCTCTAAACAGCTGGTACCAGGCTTTCAGGAATCGGATTAGGCAGGAAGGACTGGTGGAACCCATAGTTTGCAAAGAATGGGGATTGGTTGGTGGCCGAGTGGACCGTATTGTTGTACCAGAGTTCGGCCAATGGTAGTAGCTGGATCCAGTTATCTTGGGAGAAGGTGGAGAAGCAGCACAGGTACTGCTCCAATGTTTGATTGGTCCGTTCTGTCTGACTGTTAGTCTGTGGGTGGTATGCCGAAGAGAGAGATAACTCAATAACCAGAGAGGAACACAGGGCTTTCCAGAACCTGGAGGTGAACTGGGCTCCGCAGTCAGATATGATGTTTGCTGGTAATGCGTGAAGTCTGACCAATTCCTTGATAAATACTTCTAACATTTTGGCAGCAGTGGGTGTGCCTTTTAAGGGGAGAAAGCGAGCCATTTTGGTGAGCCGATCCACCACTACAAAAATAGCTGAATAGCCCTCTGATGTGGGTAATTCCACGATAAAGTCCATGGAGATCATAGTCCAAGGCTTTTCCGGCACTGGGAGGGGGTTGAGTAGACCCCATGATTTGGCTTTGTTGCTGGGCACAGGTAGGACAGGCACCAATGTATTTTTTACAATCTGCATCTACTTGTGGCCACCAGAAAGTATGCTGGAGAAGATCTGATGTCTTGCGAACACAGAAGTGACCTGCTAACTTGTGGTCATGGCAGAGTTCCGAAATTGCCAGCTGTAACTCCTCAGCCACAAAGATTTTGCTGCTGTACCACAACAAGCCCCCTTTCATCTGTAGTTTAAAATCTAGAGTACTGGTAGTCTTGGCAACTGTCCGATGGATACGGGAAAGCAGGTTCCTGGGTGAGAGGATGGTGGAGGTTTCTGTGCCACCAAACATGCGGGATAGAGCATCGGGTTTGATGCTTTTTGACCCGGGCCTGTACGTGATGTGGAACACAAACCTTGAAAAGAAGAGTGCCCACCTGGCCTGATGGCATTTCAATCTCTTAGCTGTCCTCAAATATTCTAGGTTTTTGTGGTCCGTGCATATGAGGATGGGGTGTGCAGCTCCTTCAAGCAGATAGAGCCACTCCTCAAGAGTGGCTTTGATAGCTACGAGCTCTCGGTCCCCAGCGCCGTAATTCCTCTCCAGATCCGTTAGCTTCAATGAAAAGAATGCCACTGGGTTGTGGAGAGCCTTGGCACCCTGTCTTGGCGAGAGCACTGCTCCTACGACAGTTTTGGAGGAATCAACTTCCAGGACATAGGGTAACACAGGGTCAGGGTGCTTCAATACAGGGGCAGATGTAAAAAGTTTTTTCAAGGCCTCAAATGCTACCTGCACCACAGTGGTCCACTGGAACCTGGTGTTCATCTTGGTCAGCTGGGTGATCCGGGTGATAATGGCTGAGAACCCCTTAATGAACTTGTGGTAAAAGTTCCACAAACTTCTGGACACCTTTTTTGTCGGCTGGGGCTGGCCAGTCTACAATGTCAGAGACCTTTTGTGGGTACATTGTGATTCCAGTGGTCGAAATGACTAGGCCCAGGAACGGAATGCTCTGGCATTCAAAGATACACTTCTTGGCCTTGGCATAAAGTCCATGCTGCCTAAGGCGACCCAGAACTTTGGCAACATGTTGGCGGTGGGCATCTAAGAAAGATGAGAATATGAGGAAGTCATCCAAGTAGATAATGACAAACTGATCCAGATAGTGTGAAATGTGGCCGGGCGTTGCAGAGCCTGAAGGGCATAACCAGGTATTCAAAATGCCCGAAGCGTGTACGGAAGGCGGTTTTCCACGTATCGCCTTCCCTTATGCGGACAAGGTTGTAGGCTCCGTGAAGATCCCGTTTCATGAAGATGGTGGCTGCCCCAAGTCGTTGAAAGAGTTCAGGTACAAGTGGTAACGGGTACCAGTTTTTCACAGTAATTTTGTTTAATTCCCTATAGACAATGCAGGGCCGTAGAGTGTGGTCTTTTTTTCCCTCAAAAAATATCCCAGCTCCCGCTGGGGATGTGGACGGGCGGATGAAGCCCTTTTTAAGGTCTTCATCCAGATAAGTCTTCAGGGCCGAAAGTTCCACCTTAGTCAGTGGGAAGATCCGCCCAAAGGGCACTTCTGCTCCTGGGAGGAGCTTGACAGGGCAGTCGTAGGGCCTATGGGGCGGAAGGCCCACTACCCCCTTTTTGCTAAAAACATCCAGGAAGGCATGGTAGACAGGTGGAACAGCATTGATGGAGTCAGGATCCGGGTCAGAATCAAGGCACAGCAGGGCTGTAGAGGCTTCCTGGGCGAAAGTGTTGCTGGTAGTATGGGGATTGAAGTTTGATTTCTCCAGTGACCCAATTGATGAGAGGGTTGTGAGCCTGGAGCCATGGTAGTCCGAGGATGATGGGGAATAGAGGTGACGCAATGGCGTCAAGGTGCAGGAATTTGAATTGGCAACAGGCAGCCAGTGTGGTACAAGCGGAATTATCTGAGGTAATAGCAGATAGGGGAATAGTTTCATAGGTGACCACGTCCGACTTAATAGCTGTTCCATCTGCAAGGTTAACGACCATCCCTTGGGCCTTGGGTTGCAGAGGGATTAGGCGTTGGGCAGCAAATGTCTGATCCACGAAGTAGGTGCAGGCGCCCGAATCAATAGTCTCGGTTACTGGGATACTCCTTTCTGGAAGCTGTAGAGAGATGGGGAGAGCTAGGTGAGAAGAGTTTTTGGCAAATTGGAGGTAATTGTAGGCTTAGTAGTATAGCACTTATGGACTTTGGCCGGACAGGATCTTACATAGTGCCCAAATTCTCCACAATAGAGGCAGAGGTCATGGTTACGACGGTGCTGTTTCTCATGGGGGGTAAGTGAGGGACGAAGGAGCCCCAACTGCATGGGCTTGGATAGATCGGGAGGAGATGGACGAGGAACAGCGGCTGGTGGTGATGGACTGTGGTACCGGGGTACACGGGGCAACATCCAGGTGAATTTTGGGGACCCTGCTGATCTCTCTGCCCTGTGCTCTGAGGTGCCGGTCTATCTGGATGGCCATCCAGAGATCGGGGGACCCCTACAAGGGCCAACTCATCCTTCAGGGGCGTCGTTCTGTATCGGTGCTCCAGCTCCTAAACTCGGATACATAATCCTCAGCGGAGCGGCGACCTTGCTGGAGGGCATGTACAGCAGCCTCCGCGGTGGAAGCCTCATAAAGCTGAGCCATGGCTTAGAGGAACTGGGCCAGGCTGGATACGGCTGGTGCCTTCTGTTCTAAGAGACGGTGGGCCCATGCTTGGGGTTCTCCTTGCAAAAGGAAGATCATGAAGCCCACCTTTGTAACTTCCAGGGCGAAGGTGTGTGGCTGGAGAGAGAAATACAGCTCACAGGCATTCCTGAATGCATGGAACTTGCTGCAGTCACCTTTCCGGAGAGAGAACCATTCCGGCATAGGGACCTTGGGCTCTGAAGGCAGGGCAACTATGGTGCGAGATGCTGCTGCTGATGAGGCAGGTGAGAAGAGTTCTTGGACACGCTCCTAAAGCCATTGACATCCCTCCTGCAAATTCTTAACAG
Source organism: Glandirana rugosa (assembly GCA_018402905.1). NCBI lineage: Eukaryota > Metazoa > Chordata > Amphibia > Anura > Ranidae > Glandirana > Glandirana rugosa. The sequence goes on from BLSH010029309.1 coordinate 67,154, forward strand.
CTTGTGTAAGGCTGGCCAAATCCTGGCAAAGATCTTCCATTGGAGAGGGCCCCTACACAGACTCGGACATGGCTGTCCGTTACTGTCACGCACCTGGTGGTGGAGTCTGGCTTATGCAGGGAGCAACCTCTCTTACGACCCTGATTCCAGAACCCCTGGTAGTGCAGACAGGGAATTGGAGAGTGCAGGGAGGCAGGAGGGCTTGGATGAGTATTGGTGCTCCGGAGCTCGTGCTTGTAAGATAGCGTAATGGTTCAGTCCGGGTTGGCAACAGGCAGCCAGTGTGGTACAAGCGGAATAAGCAAGAGAATGGTCGGGTGCAGGCAGGGTTGTCAACAGGCTGGCAGCGATTTACACAGGGATGAGACTGAAGAGTAGTCATTGACAAGCTGGGGTCGGTGCAGGCAGAAGGCAAAGCAGGAACAGGAGAAAAGCCGCGGTCACAGGAACAGGAAACTCAGATAAACACACTTCTGGGGACACGGGTAACACTGTAAAATGGACGGCACCGGCTGCATGGTGCTATCCAGTTTAAATAGTATGTCTAGGCAACAAGACTGTCCCTGGCATGCCGCCGTGCGCACCTGTCTCATGCACGCGTGCGCTCCTGCACGTGTCTGTGCACAGGGATGGGCATTGTGCCCTGGTTTCTTCATACAGCTTACTGACACCATCCTTCCAGTTCCAAGACTGGGGTCAGGGGGTGTATTCCCCCTATTTTTAGTACCAAAAGCTTCCGGGGGGTTCAGACCAGTTTTAGACCTCAAAGTTCTGAACTCTTACATGAAGGTTCCGCCATTCAAGATGGAGTCGTTAGAAACAATAATTTCAGTTGTGAAAGAAGGGGACTGGATGGTTTCCATCGATCTGGCAGATGCGTATCTTCAAGTTCCCATAAACTCATCTCATCGTTTCCTCAGGTTTTCCATAGAGGGCTCACATTTCCAGTTTCAATGCCTGCCATTCGGGCTCTGCACGGCTCCCAGAACATTCTCAAAACTGCTGTCCGCTGTCATCGTAACTTAAAGTTAAATAGCCATGTGTGGACCTAATCCACTCAGATGATCATGATGTCATATCCTATTAGGTGTACTCGACTTCAAATACACCTTACTGTTTACTTCCTATTTGCTCTTCACATTTTATTCGGACCATATCCTATAAAATATATGCTATTTAGGGATAGATTTACTTTCTATTTGCACCTTGTAACCTGGGGGATTGTTAGCTCTAGTGGTAGATGCATTTTTCATTGATTCAAGACAGTCAGGAACTATATTTTAGGGCATGGCAGCCCATTTTTATTAAAAAGGCAAATAAAAGTCCGTAACATAACAGTTTCCCATGGAGGGGTTCTCCTCCAGAAAAAATGCATAAACAGAAAATGCTAACCCACCTGGCTCTTAACCACTTGACCACTGGGCACTTAAACCCCCTTCCTAACCAGACCAATTTTCAGCTTTAAGTACTCTCACATTTTGAATGACAATTACTCACTCATGCAACATTGTACCCATATGAAATTTTCGTCCTTTTTTTCCCACAAACAGAGCTTTCTTTTGGTGGTATTTAATCACCATTGGGGTGTTTATTTTTTGAGCAATAAATGGAAAAATACCGAAAATTTTGTAAAAAAATGCATTTTTCTTTATTTCTGTTATAACATTTTGCAAATTAGCAGCTTTTCTTCATAAATTTTGGCCAAAATTTATACTGCTATATATCTTTGGTAAAAATAACCCAAATTAGTGTATATTATTTGGTCTTTGTGAAAGTTATAGAGTCTACAAGCTATGGTGCCAATCACTGAATATTGATCACACCTGATGCACTGATGGCCTATCTCATTTCTTGAGGCTCTAACAAGACAGAAAAGTACAAATGCCCCCCAAATGACCCCTTTTTGGAAAGTAGACAGTCCAACGTATTTAGTAAGAGGCATGGCAAGTTTTTTGAAGTTGTCATTTTTTCCACAATTCTTTGCAAAATGAAGATTTTTTTTTTTCATTTTTTTTTCCACAAAATTGTCATATTAACAGGTTATTTCTCACACCCAGCATATGCATACCACCAATGAAACCCCAAAACACATTCTGCTACTCCTCCTGAGTATGGTGATACCAC
>BLSH010029320.1:0-16406 GCA_018402905.1 Glandirana rugosa
TATATATATATATATATATATATATATATTAACAATCTTCCGAAATTCCAATTTCGAATACAATGAATTTGAATTTCGAATAGACTGAATCTGAATTCGAATAGAAAAAAATTCATAATAGATTATATTAACATTACATTAATTTGAATATAATGTGAATTCCAATTTTGAATAGACTGGATTTAAATTTGAATAGAAAAGTTTATAATAGAATAGAAAATAATAGAATAAGATAGAAAATAATAGAACAGAATAGATTAACATAGAATAATCTATGCGATCTTCCGAATTTTGAATAGACTGAATCTGAATTCTAATAGAAAAGATAATAGAATATAAAATAAGAGAATAAGACAGGGAAGAATAGATTAGAAGGTTAAAATAGGATATATAAACATCTTCCGAAATTCGAATTTTAAATAGAATAAATTTGAATTCGAATAGAAGATTAGAATTGAAAATAATAGAATAGAACATAACAGAACACAATAGAATGGAAAAGAATAGATTAGAAAAACAATATAGAAGAATATAATAAGATATAAAGAATATAATATATAACAATCTTCCGAAATTCGAATTTTGAATGTTTTCGAATCCGTTAGAATTTTTTCGAATGCGGTAGAATTTTTTTCGAATGCAGTAGAATTTTTTCGAATGCGGTCGATTTTTTTCGAATGCGGCCGGTTTTTTCGAATTTGGTCGAATTTTTTCGAATTCGGTCGAATTTTTTTCAAATTCGAATACGAAACGAAACTAATCCCGAAAACGAATGTAATGAATGCAACTAATTTAACTAAACTAATTTAGTTAAAAAACGAATCGAAACTAAACTAAACTAAACTAATTTTTTCATTCTGCACATGTCTACCTACTTTCATAGGTGTTTGTGCTCTGCTCATTGCTAATAACACGTTCTAGGAGTTTTCTGTCTATTGGTGAGTCCCTCACCTCCCCAGTCCATGGTGTGCAGGCAGTGAGATGATGTGTTGTAACCTCCAGCAACCAATTAGTGAGTGGTAATGATGTGCTTTAACCTCCAGCAATCAATTAGCAACCAATCAGTAAACAGTCATGATGTGAATGGGGCACGAAGAAAATGTTTGCCCAGGGTTCAATCAATATGAAATCCTGATCCTGCACCACATTCAAATTACACTGCACTTGCAATCTACAGTGGGTGTCAGTGAAATCTTAATGACAACCCTGCTTGCTACAAGGCACACAGTGCATGCTCGCTCCTGTGCTGTGTGGGTCGATGGAGCCAAGCTCCATCGACCCACACAGCGCTGCTTGATCATCCTCCCCCCCAACCCCCCCGCTTCACCACTTGGTACCCGCTGCTGAACTCCCCCAGGACAAAAAATTATCTACGGCCCTGGCGCAGGGGCTGGACTGCAGCAGCGGAGAGAGCGGCGGCGGTGAAAGAAGAAGAAGATGATGAAGATGAAGATTGAAGACAAAGAGAGGAAGCAAGAAGACTAAACGAAGAAGCAAAAGACCAGAAGAAGGACCGAGCCAGGAGAAGATGGAGGAAGAAAGAAGAAAGAGCTATTTTACAAAATAAAGGACTTAAAGGAATAAAGGTCAAAAACTGCCTCTTGTTTTTTTTACACTACACTCCTTTTTTGGTGAATGGGTACAGGTACAATGTACCCAAACCTATTCACATAGGGGGGCCAGGATTTAGGGGGCCCCCCCTTATTAAATTTCTGATCGCTGAATAAATGTCATTGGTCCCAAAAAAGTGTCAAAAATGTCTGACATGTCCACCCCAATATCGCATTACCGCTAAAAATCGCAGATCGCTGCCATTACTAGTAAAAAATAAAAAAATAAAAACCCCAGAAATGAATTCTCACCATCCGTAAACGCGGCCACTTTTGCGCAAACCAATCAATAAACGCAGATTGCGATTTTTTTTATCACAAATATGAGGAATTATATAAATCGGCCAAAAACGGTGAAAAAAATGTTTTTTTATATTTTTTTTTTTGATTTGAATTTTAGCAAAAAGTAAGAAATTTGGTTTTTTTTTTGCAAAATGGTCGCTCTTCTTTTGTTTATAGCGGCGATAAGAAATGACGCAGAGGCGATCAAATACTATCAAAAGAAAGCTCTATTTGTGGGAAAAAAAGGACGCAAATTTTGTTTGGGTGCAACGTCGCACGACCGCGCAATTGTCAGTTAAAGCGATGCAGTGTCGAATCGCAAAAAGTGCTCTGGTCCTAAAGCTGCAAAACCTTCCGGTTGGTAAGTGGTTAATATCCAAGCCAGACCGAAGGGTCTGGTTTTGGACTGGGGGGGGGGCCCCATGCACTTTTTTTCAGAGATTTTTTGTATATTGACAGAAACCGGCAATACATTACAGCTGCGATTTTAAATGACAATCTTTCCTATGGAAATGTCATTTTGCTCTGGTTATGTTCTACACCTCACAGAGATGCACCCTTTTACACACAGAGTAAGGACACTCCCCAGGCACAATATTTAAAGGAATTTGTCTTATTATTAAAATCACTGCTCCTGAAAAAACGATTGATTTAAAAACTTTGATGTCCCCTAGGGCAGGACTCGGGTCCCCATTCACTTTTTAGGACAATAACATTGCATATAAACCTTTAAAATGAGCACTTTTTAATGGTGTTTGGATGTTCGCCCTGAACTTTTTGTCTGTTCGCATGTTCTGGTCCAAATCCCAAAATTCTATAGCCATGGTGAAATGTATCACCTAATTTTCCTCCCAGCACTTTCAACTACATCAACTTCTTGTCAAAAGTTTTTATTAGTTTTGTACAGAATAACAAAGAAGGTGCAGTGCATGTTAATTCACTTATACATTAGCAATTATAGCACCTGGAAGTAAACAAATATATAGGATTACATTAGCCAGAAACAATATCAAGAACATTAGCCAAGTCAAGGGACTAAGCCCAAATAATATATAGTTGAACGTAATAGGTGCCGGGCCGCCCCCTATCAATGCAGGGTTGCCCCCGATGGGATCAAGCTGCAGTTGCTGGGGTCAGGGGGAGGATCGACCAGCGAGTGGGATAGGAATAGCGTGGGGTTTTATTCCTAACGCCCTTGGAGGGCTACCTTTCTATCTCCATCTTCTCTTGGCTTTATGATGTGTTTGAACTAGAAACTAAGTAACTATAGGAACAGAGAAGTATGCCAGGAAAACTAGGAGAAAAGTGGGCGAGTCACGACTGACTGGTGGCTCTATGTTAAAACTGGCTTGATGCTTTACACCAGTATACATCAGCATCTAGTGTGCAGGGAAGGTTGATTTACCATCCTATGTATTGGTGTAAATAGTGAAATAACAGACAGAGAGAAAATGAGAGTAATGAAAATAGGGAAGAAAAAGAAATGAAAGGGAGAGATAGAAGGAAGAATGAAAGGGCTGTGGAGTGCTGAAGCGGGTTCCGTATGGTGAGACGTCTCTATATATCATGTACCACAGCTCTATAAAACATCCCATTTCATGGAAGAAATAGAGGTGAGAAAGAGGAGGGAAAGAAAACTTACCCAGATTGGTGAGGCTGAGTGAGGTCTGGTAGTGGTTGAGCTCATGAGATGGATATGGTATATTATAGATGGCAGTTATGGTATCAGCATGGCTTTAACAGTGAATCATCAAATTCAGGTGGCAAGAAGTGGGAAATCCATGGCTTACAAATCCTCTCAAATCTATGAATTTGATCATTTTCAATTGCTTCCATTTTGGCATGAGTAAGCGCTATGCTCATCCTACCTCTAGTCTCAGCATCCAACAGTGATGGGGACTTCCAGGCTTTCGCGATGGTTTGCTTAGCAGTGCTAGTGAGGTGAAGTAGTAGTCGAAATTGGTTACGCATTAATTCCACGGGTTTTAGATTAAGTAGGACTATGGTCGGATTCGCTGTGATACTAGTGCCTAAGGCATTGGAGGCAAGGTCAAAAATTGTTTTCCAGAAAGATTGTACCACTGGGCACTCTGACCATATGTGATAGTGGGTGTCTACGTTATTGCCGCCTCAAAAGCATTTATCTGTGTAGGATGGAGCAAATTTTGTGATTCTTGCCGGAACTAGGTACCAGCGCAATAGAACCTTATAATTGGTCTCCTTGGTGAGTATATTGGGAGATGAGGAGTTGGTGTTGGTCCAACCTTGCCTGGTACCGCTTTGGATATTAAATTGTGCTGATTTATAACCAGCATATTTAATGTATGCTCTAGGGTTATAATATAGCGTGAATACCCAGGAAATAAAGTGTTGCCCGAATCGTTGTAGAGGCCTACGCCCCTTCTTCAGGCCGTATATCCCTCATTGAAGAGATGGGCAAATATATGGGCAGATTGGGAGGTGACATACAACAGAAGTGCATGCCCCTATTAGTTACTGCCGATACGTCAGCGGACGTTGGACTAGGAAGTGGATGTTGAAATATGATACACAATAGCAACAATGGACATTCGCTATAAATAAAATCAGGACCTGAATTGTAGTGTACTATAAATGTATATAAATGATATAAAACATATAAAACTCAAGGGGAAACATGTTTATTTTGTTAGAAAATATATATAACTCAGGGAAAAAATTGTTTATTTTTTAAAAATCGTTTATTTTTAACAATGTTCATTTTTAAAAAGGATTCATTTTTTTTAAAAAAGGGGTTCATTTTTTAAAAAGGGCTGCTAGGGGAATATAGAGCTTGAGGGAAAGGAAATATGGATAAAGGGGACTGCTAGTGGGACCTAAACAGCCACTAGGGGGAGCCCTGTATATGTAAAACTATGTACAGTATATGACAAGATATGTGTAAAAAAATATACTTCTACACGTGTAATAGAGTATTTATGTGTGAGATAGTAAAAAAATTAGTGGTAAAAAATCAAAACCGTGTATAAAACTTGTATAAAATGTTCTATATGTAAATAATATGTACTAGTAAAAAGTGTATTACCAAAATGAATTGGCGAGTTACCCCACTGAAACAAAGTGAGATAAAATTTATGTGCTAGCCTCTCCCCTGCGGGGCTCAATGAGTTGAAATGAGGTTGTCATATAATGCGAGATAAGGTACTATATGAAAGATACATATCTTATATGGCGTGGAGAAAAAGGGGAAGGTGCTATATTCTCTAGAAAAGGCCCTTATTATCAACTGGGCCTAGGGGAAATTAATCATTTATACAGTTAAATGGGAATAAGTTATTTTGGTACTCCAGATGTATTTAGAGAAGTGGAGTGCAATGATAAAACTGAATGCTTTGCTTAGATTAAAGCATTGGTTTCCAATTCGTCATTGAGACCACCTGGCGAGAGAAGGTCAAGGTGATAAATCCAGTAGGCCTCACGTTGGCATAGGCGCTTAAACCTTTCGGCCAGGGGGAAGGAGGATGGTATGGATTCAATGATCCAAACCCTCAAACCCTCTGAGGATTGGTTATGAAACTCGAAGAAATGTCTGGGGACGCTGTTTGTCACTGCCTCCTTCTACCAATCTCCTGTGTTCCCCGAACCTTTTTCTCAGTGGTCTAATTGTTCTCCCGACATAGTATAAGCCACAAGGGCAGGAGAGGCAATAGGCCACATAGTCGGTGGAGCAGTTATAGAATTCAGAGATGTTGTAGGTCTTCCCTTTTATGGTGTAGCGTTTTAGATGTCAGGCAGAGGGCTTTCCGGCATTGAAACATCCCTAAAAGTGGGATTAAGCAGGCAGGGCCAGTAGGATGAGGCTTTTTTAACTTGCTGGGGGCTATTAAGTTTTTTATATTATGAGCCTTTCTGTATGACACCTTTGGTTTGGGTGGAATGAGTGTTTTTAGATGTGGGTCTTCCAGTAAAATAGGCCAATGTTTGGCAAGAATTCTCTCCATCTTTCTATATTTCACATGAAATTGTGTGGTGAAGGGAACAGGTTGTGGGGTGTATTTTAAGTTCTTCGGTGGTTCGCTAGGGAGAGAAGAGGAGGAGTAGTGGGAGCAGGCTTCCTGAATTAGGTCGGATGGAAAGCCCTTCTCTGAAAATTTTTTGACCAGGAATTGGCTCTGCTCTTGGTAGTCAATATCTTGCGTACAATTTCTGTGGAGCCTGCAGAATTGACTTTTCGTAATATTTGAGATCCAGTGTGGGTGATGACAACTCTGGTAGTGGAGATATGAGTTACCCGCGGTGGGCTTAATGTCATTTTTGGCAAGGATTTTCCCTTTCTCATGGGAATCCCTGCACGTTCAGGGTGCAGATGTTCAGGGGGGCCATAATAGGGTTGAGTAAAAGTTCAGGACATACCCTGCGCATCTCAGAAGACCACAGAACCGCATCTGCACTCCCCGATCTGGGAAGGAAGAAGAAGATGAATTGTTCTAGAGAGAGAGATAAGAAGTAGATGAGTAAACCCAATAACAACAGTTTTCACATGAGACCAATATGCTAAGTAGTGGGTGTGGGGGCGACCCAAGGGTGCGTGTGGCTCACCCCCTGTGCCTCCGTGACTGTCGCTGGTACTCCGCATATTAGTGGCGGGGGACAAGGGACAGTGAGTGGAGGAACAAGTTTTCCAACATAGGGACCACAACAGGAGATATTGACATAGCCTTAGGTAAGTCATGGGCCCAAACAGTTCCTCAGGGCCTATAGGCGGTCTTTGGCTAAGGGAGAGAGGGAAGGTTGCAGTGGTCCACACTGCGGGGATAGTACCTACTGTAGAAGGCCAGACGCTGAGTTGCAGAAGTGTTAGGGGGTAGGATGCTGTGTGGCTGATGAGGAAGAAGGGCTGTACATAGCATACACAGATCTTTAAGCCAGATTGTTTAAACTATGAAAGTATACCACAAAGTGGAGGCTGTAAGGTCCACTGGGTAGGGCTTAGGCCCTAGTGTAAGGGTTCAGGTGAGCCAGAAAAGGCTAGTAATGTTTCCAGTCTCTTAGAAAAGCAGGGGTCCATGATCTTTGGTGCTCAGTCCATGGAGTCCTCTTCGTTGACGTCCTGGTTATCAAAACGACCCCTCTTGTGAAAGCTCTGGCGGGTGTCATCTGGGGGATGAGAGGCCGTTGGGTTTTTTTGAGGCGACCTGGAGACAGAGCATCTGCGGGAGTTGTCACTATTTTGGGAACGCTTCAGCAGGCCAAGTTCTTGCAGAGTAGATTGTAGTTCTGAGGCTGAGCGGCAGGTGTACTTGGTGTCCAAGTGTGTAAAGTCGACTGAAAAAGGGAAGCCCCAGTGGTAGGCAATTTTGTGTTGTTGTAGAGTTTGGAGCAGGGGCTTTAATTTTCTCCTTTTGGCCACCGTTATAGGAGAGCGGTCAGTGTAAATTTGGTAGTGGTAGCCCTGGAGTCCTTACCCCTGGCCGCTGCTAGAAGCTGCTCCTTAGTGCGGTAAAAATGGAGCGGTGTAATCTGTCCATCTCCAATCTTTCGATCAGTATCGCAGGTTGTAGCTCCTGAAAAAGGGCTGTCATTGTAGCATTTAAATCAATAACAGTCTCAGGGACCCCTCTGATTTTAAGATTGGACCACCTGGCCCTGTTGTCATATTCCTCAAGTTTGTCCTGAAGCAATGAGTTCTCCTCTTTTAAAGTCTCAACATCAGTAGCAGTAGCCTGGATGTTACATTCTAAAGCATCCACCCTGACTTCCAATTCTGCTGTTCTCATGCCCAGTTCTCTGGTTTCTTTAGTTAGTGTCACGTACCTGATGGTTGAGTCTCGACCATGGAGATGTGTGACCAAGGACGGTCTGGGATAGGCAATGGATTCAGCAACCCCCAGGCCTTGGTTCTCTCAGTCTTGTTCCGGGCACAGACAGAGCATGCACTTACATATATTTTACAGTCCTCGTTCATATGGGGCCACCAGAAGGTGCGCCCAAGAAACTCCATGGTTTTATGACTTCCAAAATGCCCCGCCAGCTTGCTGTCGTGACAAAGTCCTAAGGTATCAAGGCGGAACTCCTCAGGTATGAAGATCCGGGTACCCGACCACCAAAGCCCATCCTTGATAGACAGATTTAAGTTTCTAGGTAAAGAAGAACCAGGCAGAGCCCGTCTAATTTGCGTTTAGAGGTCCTCCTGGACCAGTAAGAAGCTGTGAGCTGGGAGGATGGTATCAGGAGGAGGGGTTTCCACAAGGTCAAGAAACATTCAGGATAGCGCGTCCGGCTTCACATTCTTGGATCCCAGCCTATAAGTTATGTGCAGCTGGAAGTGTGTGAAAAACAATGCCCATCGGGCCTGACGTGGTCTGAGCCTCTTAGCCGTCCGCAGGTATTCTAAATTTTTGTGGTCGGTAAATACCAGGATGGGGTGTGCCGCACCTTCGAGAAGATACCGACACTCTTCCAAAGCGGACTTGATCGCCAGCAATTCTCTGTCCCCAATGTCATAATTCCTCTCGGGCGAGGTAAGCTTCCGAGAGAAAAAGGCGATGGGGTGGAGTAGAGCCTTTGGGCCCTGCCTCTGTGACAAGACCGCCCCGACTACAGTCTCAGAAGCGTCCACCTCTAGGATGTAGGGTAGTGCCGGATCGGGGTGCTTGAGAACGGGAGCGGAGGTAAACAGCTTTTTCAGATGCTGGAAGGCTGCTTGTGCTTCCTTGGACCAGGTAAAGTGGACATTCTGCTTCGTAAGCTGCGTTATAGGAGCAATTACTGCTGAAAATCCTCGGTTAAATTTCCTATAAAAATTGGCAAAGCCTACGAAGCGCTGCACCCCCTTCTTATCCACTGGCGCAGGCCAATCGATGATGGAGGCAACTTTTTGTGGATCCATGGTGATGCCCTTCATAGAAATGTGGAAGCCTAGAAAAGAAATGTCCGCACATTCAAAGGCACACTTCTCCGCTTTAGCGTATAGCCCGTGTTCCCTTAGGCGGCCTAGCACGCTTTTAACATGCCGGTGGTGTTCCTCTAGGGAGGGGGAGAAGACGAGAATATCGTCAAGATAAACGACCACAAACAAGTCAAGGAAGTCTCTGAAAACATCATTAATCAGATGCTGGAATGTTGCTGGGGCATTGCAGAGCCCGATTGGCATAACAAGGTACTCAAAATGGCCAAAGTGAGTACGAAAGGCCATCTTCCACTCATCCCCCTCCCGTATACGTAGCAGATTGTAGGCTCCGATCTAGTTTGGTGAAAACCTTAGCTGAGCCAAGCCTCTGAAAGAGCTCTGGAACTAGGGGCAACGGGTACCGGTTCTTAATAGTGACCTTGTTGAGGTCCCGGTAATCGATACAAGGCCGGAGTGAATGGTCCTTCTTCTCCACAAAGAATATTCCCGCTCCTGCAGGTGACGTGGAGGGCCGAATGAAGCCCTTTCCCAAGTTGTCATCCAGATAGGCTTTGAGAGCCACTAATTCCACTTTGGACAGGGGAAAGATCCGGCCAACGGGACTTCAGCCCCCCGGCAGCAGGTCGATTGGGCAGTCATATGCCCTGTGCGGAGGTAAAGTATCGGCCCCTTCTTACTAAACACATCTAAATAGTCATGATAGACCTCAGGAACCTTTGAGCGGGTTTCAAGATCAGGGTCCGAGTCCATACTGAGGAGTGCTGGGGGGTCTGGTGCGGGCTGCGGTAGACAGTGGCTGAGGCAATATGGAGACAGGAATTGCACCTCCCCGGTGTTCCAATCAATCAGAGGGCCATGGGCCCGGAACCAGGGAAGGCCAAGGATAACCGAGAACAGTGGGGATGTGATGATGTCCAGTAGTAGGAACTCTGTATGACCCCCTTGGGTGCTGGCAGAAAGGGGAAGCGTCTCCTGGGTCACGGCACCTGATCTGATAGCCGACCCATCAGCTAACCGGATGACCATTGGGTGGTCCTTGGTTCGGAGCGGAATGCGATGCTGGGTGGCAAAAGTGAGATCCACAAAACAGCTGCAGGCCCCTGTATCCAGGATGGCTGGGACCTGTACACTTCCGCTAGGCAACTGGAGGAACAAGGAGAGGACAAGGTGGGACTTGGTGTCAGGTAGAGACATCACGTTTCCCGTGACCTGGGTAAGGCCCTTGGCCGGACAAACCCGGATCCGATGTCCTGATTCCCCACAGTATAAGCACAGGTTGAGAGTCACACGTCTCAGTCGCTCTTCAGGTGACAGGGGGGAGCGAGGACACCCATACTGCTGTGGTTTCAAGTGTCCACGTGGAGGGGAGGAGGAGGTTATAGTAGGACTGGGTGCAGCAGCTCTTTCCACACTGCGTTCCCGCAGGCGGTGGTCTATCTGAACGGCCAAATTGATTAGCGCGTCCAGGGTATGAGGAACCCCGACGCGGGCCAACTAGTCTTTGAGCGGCTCCGAGTGCCCCAGGCGGAACTGTTCACAGGAAGTCCGAAATGCCCGAAAACTCTGGTGGTTCCCCGCAAACCGCTCGGGCATTGGCACTTTGGGCTCCATAGGAAGAGTCGCTAAAATGCGAGATGAGGCCTGATCGGGATCAGCTAATGTTGGCGCCAGATCCCGAACTTGACTTTCCAGGCGGACATACTCATCCTGAAGGCTCTTGACTGCTTGAGACAGGCCGGCAAAGTGGGTACACACTTCCTCCATGATAGAGGACCCCGGCGCAGACTCAGACGTGGCTGTCCGCTACTGTCACGTACCTGATGGTTGAGTCTGGCTTATGCGGGGGCAACCTCCCTTGCGGCCCTGGTTCAAGAGCCCCTGGTAGTGAAGACAGGGAACTCTGGAGCAGAGGAGGGCACGAGGGCTGGACTTGGTCACAGAAGACAGGTGATGGTCCACTGAAGCTCATGCAGGTAGAAGGTTGGTGATACAGGCCGGGTCGGTAACAGGCTGGCAGTGCAGTACAGGTGGTTCGGGCAAGCGGATAGTCGGGTACAGGCAGGGTCGGCAACGTGCAGGGAACAGAAGGTTCAGAGGATCAGGCAGAGGCGTAGTCGTAGGCAGGCAGAAGGTCGGGACAGGCGGCAAGCAGGCAGGTCAAACATGAAGCCGGGGTCACAGGTGCAGGAAGTCTCTCAGGGTAAAGCTGGGGTCACAGGAGCCAAAACGCTGTAGAGCGGACAGCACCAGCTGCAGGGCACTGCAGGCTGAAATAGGGCCGTCAGGCGCCGTTTCCGGCGCATGCGCGCTCGAACGCGCATGGGCACACGCACCACCGAGGAAACACTGGAAGGCATTTTTCTGTGTCTGTAATATGGTTGGAAGTGTGTCAGGGCTTTCTGCAGCATTGATTCGAATTTAGCAAAAATATCAGCTTGTATAACTGTTTGGGTACTACCTGTGTCCGAGTCCGACTCACCGCTGTGGTGTACTGACTGCAGGGATCGTTGCACGCTTTTAACAGAGCGTGGAGTGCTTGTCTGGGAAGATGAAGGTGGCGCCGATGCCATCTTGGATCCCGGCCTGGACAAGGCGTCCTTAATTTTTTTCGTTTTAAATTTTTGTTTGCCTGCACCTAGGACCATCTCCTCTGCTCCTGCTGGTGCTCTGGGTGACGAGGGTCTGCTGGGTAGTCGAGCTGGAGCCCAGATCAGGTGGTCTCAGCTGGAGCGGAACTTCAAAGAGGCATAACCGCTCGGTTCGGCTTCATGCATGCGCCCTAAACTACGTCAACTTCTTAATAGACATTGGCACCTCCTTACTGAAGACCCCACATTGGCCAAATATGTCAAACTCCACCCAGATATTGTCTTCCATAGGAATTCATCCCTACGAGACCAACTTATGCAGAGCCACTATAACCCTACACGCTCTAGAGACACCCCTAGATGGGGCATTTCTAAATGTGGTACATGTGACATCTGCCCCTGAATCATAGAGGGTACTGAATTTACACTTCCCAATGGAGAGATTTTTCGCCCCAGATTTTTTGCTAATTGTAACTCTCAGGGATTAGTTTATCTTATGATTTGCATGTGTGGAGTGTTTTATGTAGGCAAAATGATACACTAACTCCACCAACATATAGGTGACCACATTTATTATTCAGGGAATAATAAAATGGTTACACCCGTTAGTCGCCACCTAGACCTTTACCATAAGTTTAATACACAGGTAGTAAGATTTTTGGTTCTTGAAACTATTCCTGCCAACCCTAGAGGTGGCCCGTGGGACAAAATCATTCTCCAGAGAGAGACCCTCTAGATTGAACGCCTGAAGGCTACCAAAACTCCAGGCCTTAATGAAGTTCTTACATACAAACCTTTTCTATGAAGGACACCCTTCTCTGTTTGCTGTTAATTCCATGTACCTATATCTGCTCATTATTTACCTTTTGTCCTTGTTCTTCTCTCTCTTCCCACTTACCATCTTGGCTAGCTACATGGTCCTAACCTTTAAACACATACTCACCTCTCTGCCATAGATTTTAAAACCACATGTGTCTCTTCCAACACGGTACATATTGCTCTACACAACTATACTGGTTTTATTCAGTTGAGCTAATTTTTGGGTCTTTTGTTATAGGTGGGCTCTTATTAATATAATATTTTCTTTTTCATTTTGACCAGCACGCCCCTCTGTGTACGCCCTGGCCTTTCCTTTCCCCCACATTGATGGGCTCATGGTGAGTAGTTCCTGTGCCTTGGCCCCAGGAGCAGGTGCCCTCTATGGGGAGGTATGCAGCTGAAAGCGCAGTGTATGCCACCCTCCCTCGTATCTGTTGTGTAACGGGGGGCGTCGCTGCGGCATGGGAGTTGTCCACCAGGGATCGCTCTATGGCGGCCTCCCGTGTTGCCCCAGGGCACTGGGCTTGCCCTCTCATCTGGGTGACCTCCGGCTGCAATACCTTTGTGGTCAGGAGACTGTGCATGCGCGGGGGCTGCCGGGCGCATGTGCGGGAGCATCATGCCGGGTCGGTGACATCACACACCACTCTGGCCGGTGTATTCTTCCCGGAAGATGCCACTGATTGGGACCTGAATATGTAAATAGTGGCAGTCTCTCCCAGGCACTCCAGGCAGCCGCACATATCCCACACTAGCTGAAATCCTACCGGACACGGGCCTCCTCTGTCAAACACTTCTAGGTAAGCCCTTTGTCTACCGTAAACGATATGTCTTAGGACATTTACGATCCCTGTAACCAGTGTATTGATTGGTATGCACTTTGGTTTTGCAGATATGACTCACGGGCATATAGCCCTGACCACGTATATTTATTACCATCTTTTTATTCTGACTGCTATACGGGGACAGGTTGCCTGATGCCTGGAGAGAATACACTTTAGACTCCCACTGCTTATTAATTACCAGTAGTGATCTGGATCTCCTACTCAGGTAATTTTGTCCTAATCATATTTTGCTGGTGTATATATTCACTTGCAACCCTATACAGAGATGACTGCATATTTGCATACTCTCATTTTATCTACTTGTATATCCATATCTTTATACATACATAGATAAAAAAATGTCTGCTCTATACATACATTGGTGTCTATTACAGATGTTTATTGTGTACAGGCCCCCATACCTGCCCTGCACGGTTCCTGGTGTGCTGCTATGTGTTCGGGGATTGCTGCACCCCAGAGCCCACCTTTCATTGCCAACTGGGTTGCCTAGGGCATTGCAGGGATGCATGCTGCTGTTCTTAAACTATATATCTACTCTTACCATATAAGTGATTTACACTCACTTTAAATTTGTTACAAGTGTATCTTTAACATCTGTCTAATCATACTCTATCTATTCAATATTTTGACATGCTTGTGTTTACATTATCAGATTACTACTAACTGCTCCAGATGAAGCACAATTCTACAGCGTGTTGCATTGATGCATATACAACTTTAATACATTACCAGGGTTCCCACCAGATTGTCAGTGTCCTCTGTCCTCTTTCCTCCCCCCCCTTTTTTTCCCCCTCTGTGGGGATGAATCAGTGGCTCGAGGAGACTGGCGCAATTTAGTATGTCATAATAAAATTGTTTTAACGTATCGCATGCCTGCAAAGTCCATGTTTCTCGCTCCATTTATCCCTATTCTCCTATAGGATGTGGCATGCTTCTACCCATTAGCCGTCCCCAGCCCCACACTGGTGGGCCGGCTCCTTTTTCCCTTTCCCCAACTCTGTATCTGTCATTAAGAGACAGCACAGGATGTCTGAGATAAGGATAAGCCATAATTCCCCTCAGACAGCTGTGACCTTCCAAAGACCCTGAATCAACTTTAAAAGGTAAAATTCTATCCACATTTCATAACTCCAGATAGGAACATGAAATATTAATGAAAAAGTATATATCTGAATGCGGAAAGGCATACTGAATAAAACAAATTCAAACTCCAATGAATTTGATTGTACGGAAAGTCACTGACGGTTTATCCTCTTCCTAGGGTAATGGAGAGTGCCAAGTCTGTTGTGTTTGGACTTGTTTCAATGCACTGTGCATGCTGGATGTGAATTCCTTAATGGTGAATTTGCGCGATAATCCCATCCCGAGATACAAGTTTTTATGCTGCAAATTGCATATTAGGTAAGGTTGTTATTCCACGGTCCACCCTGGACAGTCCACGAGCCCTGCTTACCCACGTGAGTGGTCAAGGGCATATAGCCCCACCCCTTGGCCTTCGGAGAAAAGGGGAGTAGACCGGACAGTGCTCAGTTCTCACCTTACCATCAAAGAACGAACATCCGAGAACCCACGGACTCATCATCGGATCTCTGATCTGATCATGGACATTTAAATGCAAGTAACTTTCCCCTTCCATTCTGTTTTGTCTCTTTGCTGCTGTATATTATGTCTTTTATTGCTTTGTAACATAATTTTTGTGTAAATATTTTACTGCACCATACTTGACCTTTTCATTATTAAACCTTAGTCTGAAAAGTGTTAATCTTGTCCCTAAAGCTCTTAATGCAAGCTATAATGAACCTGTTCCTTTGAAGAGCGCTACGGTCTAGGATAACTGATCTGAATATTCCTGTCTGTGGTGACAGCGTGTGTTACAGGTGGTTATTCTAAAATCATAATTGGTATTGCTAATTGTTGGAGACCTAACACTCTGGATCAAAGGTTAGTGGTGGCACTGAAAGGGTTAATTGCTTGAATTAGCCCGGCAACAATCGCTCTCAGACGGCTGGCACTTAGATGGTGGTCCCGCAAGCTGGGAAATCTTTGTGCTGAAAGTAGCTGAGAGTGGTATTGTTACG
This sequence comes from Glandirana rugosa, assembly GCA_018402905.1. Classification (NCBI taxonomy): domain Eukaryota; kingdom Metazoa; phylum Chordata; class Amphibia; order Anura; family Ranidae; genus Glandirana; species Glandirana rugosa. The sequence goes on from BLSH010029320.1 coordinate 15,112, forward strand.
TTAGTGACAAGAGCGGTGTGAGATCAAGGGGGTCCCCGGTCACCCGTCAGTGAGGAGGGCAGTGATCTGATACCTGCATTCATTACAAGTAGCATATTAGGTAATCAATACTATGGTTTCAATGCCTAGAGCATAAAACATGTTGAAGTAAGGTATTTCGTTTCTGTATTATTTTGTGGACTTGCGACCTCCATGTTGCTTTCTCGCTGCTGTGTCATTGGCAACTGCATCTAACCAGTGATTCTGGTAGGAACTGAGCAACTTCTGCAAATGTGTGGGTCTGTAGTTTTGGGAGATCAGGGTCATAGTTCCTAAATGGTATTCCTTATTAGTGACAAAGTGCAAAATGACTGGGATGGAAAAAATGAAAGAAAATATTAAAATTATGTTATGTTGGCCTCCACCACAGATATCTACATCTAAGCATGATTAATATGTGTCAAAAAGCATTTTTGCATAATTTATCAATCTAAATTGCTGTAGAAACTTACGGCAAAGAGTAGGTGTTCTCCACTCCACACAGATACAGTGAGTAAGGCATGCCTGAGCGTATTGGGCTATTGCAGCGCAAAAGCATTCACAGTCTCCTCCTTCATCACAAGCACATGAATCTTTCACACATGCTTCAAAATAGCCACCGGGATCCACCTTTAAAAGGCAAGAAATCATTGTAATTTGATTCCCAGATTCACATTTTTTATCTGAGATAATAACAAGCAAAAATCACAAAGGTAATGCACTACTTTAACTTTTTTTGTTGCAAGTACCTTGAAAATCAGCTGTAATGCTAAAGTGATTGTAAATAGAGTTGAGCGAACACCTGGAAGTTCGGGTTCTGCTGGTCCGTCCGAACTTCGGGACAAAGTCCGGGTCCGGGTCCGGACGGAACCCGAACGATCGCACGGACAACGAACCCCATTGAAATCAATGGGGACCCGAACTTTTAGGCACAAAAATGGCTGTAGGAAAGTCCTGGAAAGCCCCAGAGGGCTGCAAAAGGAAGTAAAATGGGGGTAAGGGTAGGGCAAGTGCCCTACAAAAAAATGGGGACAGGGAAATAACTGTAAATATTTTTAAAAAAATAAAAACATAAAAAAAGCAAAAATGGAGGTGAATGTGGATCATCTTCAAACTGTGTCTGAAAAGTATTAATTAACGGTAGAAGCCATATAACTGTTCTAAAATCATCTTCAAACTAGGGCAAGTGCCCTACAAATAAATGGGGATAGGGAAAATAAATTAAAATCAAGTAAAATAACAGGAAGGGGGGTGGATGTGGAGTAGGAGCCTAGAGG
>BLSH010029320.1:24881-46212 GCA_018402905.1 Glandirana rugosa
CCGACAGGGGTGGTGACCTGGAAACACGGACTTCGGTGAGCGGGTGGGCACCGACCCGGAACCCGACGTGGCGTATACTATCATACGGGCTAAAGAGACCTAACCTATGGTATTTTCCATTCACGTGTATAATGTTTAGGTTCCTCCTCCTGTTTTTTCCTTGTGCCAGAGACCGGCCTTCGTGTGTAAATATCCTTACCCCAGCACATCGTAACCTCTCCTTCGCCCCAATTGGGTGTTCATCCGACGGTACCTCAGACAGTCCTTTTTTACAAAAAAATATAGATACGTGTTTACAAAACGGAAAGTAAAGATAAAATTTGACTTACCCAACAAAATGTTCCACCCGAACGATTTTTGAAATGTCCGGGTCCGGGTCCGTGCCACGGACACCCTAAAGTTCGGTACGGACCCGAACGTTACAGTCCGGGTTCGCTCAACACTAATTGTAAACCTTCACCTTGTAAAACAACCCATTCAGTTTAAAATAGAAATGAAAGGCAAAACATTTGTGCATAGATATAAAAAAACATTTTTTCCTGACAGACTCCATGGCAGCCTACTTGTGGGTTAACCCCGCTTCCTCTCCAATGCTACACGACCCCATTCCTATAAATGTGTGCTTCCGGCCAGAGACCGTGTTCCTTTTTTGTCCTCCTCCTTGGATTTGTAATATGTGCACTTACCTTTTATGGTATCCAATCCAGAGAAATCGGGCATACTATCATATGCGGTGCAGCCCAAGGCCCAGCCACGGGTGGGCGAGTGGCTTCAGGCACAAAGGTCCAGTGGTGGGGACAGCCTGAGTTTTCCCAGGAGAAGAAGGACGCTTATCAGGAGTGCAGTTGCTGGCAGCAGGCAGAGGGTATCGGATGTGACATTCCATGGCAGCAGGTTTTGTTTTTTATTATGTGTTTCATGTATGTTTGCCTGGTGTGGCTTGTGTCCTTTTCTTTCTCCCCCTTCCGTGCCTTTGGCTCCCTGTCTGGTCCCCATGGCGCCTGGAGCGCTTATGCATTCCAGGACGCCGCATCGGTTCCGGGTCTCGGCCTCGAATAGTATCTGCACATGCGCGGGCTGTGATTTGAATTGAGGCCTGGTTCGTGCATGCGCGGTTCAAGGAGAGACCCAGCGGCCGCACAAAAGCTGTGCGGATCCCCTATGATGCAGGCGCAGAAGGGGCGTGGCAGTGACATCACAACAGCAGGAGATTTAAAAGCTGTCAGCCCCAGAGTTCCTTGGGATCTCTGTGGGCAGTATTGTGACAGCTTCCCCAGGCCCTAGGCATCCTGCTACAGGTAAGCCCTGGCTGAGGGCTGGACTGGGATGAAGGCTCTTAAACAGCAAGTGGGCTGCTGTGCTACCCTTTGTTTCTCTTTGCCTTTAGTCCAGGACCACTGGTATCGCTTCCTGCAGTCCGCAGGTGTGCCGCCGGAATTCCTGCCAGGTCGTCATGGACAAGTCATTGCCCCTCTGTGGCCAACCCCCTTGCACAAGGTATGTGCAGGGGGGTGGAAGGGGCCGAGAACTGACAACTCACTTTTTTTTCTCTCTCTCCTAGCCCTTCCTGATCAGACCACCAGAACGTGGTCCAACACGACAGAGACCCTGCCAGGCCGCATTCTTCGTCTAGGTCCAGACGTGACTCTCCGTCTGGGGACTGTTATCAGAGGAGATGTTCCCATTCCTCCTCCAGACACTGTTCCCACCGCCATGACAGCCGCTCTGGGAGGTTAGTTGTAGTTCCTTTAAAGAAGTAGAGTCACTTCCGGTTCCGGTACCACATGGAGTAGCTGTTCTCACAGCTCGCTCCTGCCAAGACCTCCAGAACTCGCTTGCAAAATCGGCCCAGAAGCCTTCAGCCACCACAGCCACCTCCAGCAACTTCCCCTTAACCCCCATGGACCGGTACCTGGAGAAATCGGGACCACGGCTGCAACCGCCGCACCGGCCGAAAATCGAGCCCCCAGCTACGGCCTACATGGCCGCAGCTCCGGCCAGTGTGGCCAGTGCATCCAATACACTCACAGCGCAGGATTGCCTAACATCTGCCGACATGCCTGGCCAGGGGGACCCAGAGATGGAAGTCGGTCTGACACCAAAAAATTACCCCCCAGAGCATAGGGGATAGTGACACGGACCGCATCGCACGTGCGGTGGCAGCTCTCCTCACTTCTACCATTGAAGCCTCTTTCCAGAAAGCTATTCACGCAAGCATGGCACACATACAAAGAAAGCTGAAAGACCATGCAGGCAGGCTCAATGAAGCAGAGCATTGTATCTCAAATTTAGAGGATGAACTTTATCAAATGCAGGGGACAGAGCAGTCCCAAGAAAAAAAACAATCAACTTATTGTGCAAAAGTTTGAAGACCTGGAAAACTGGTCGAGACTGAACAATTTACATTTTGTGGGAATCCCAGAATCGCTCCAATCCCAAAATCTCTCTGACTTCTGCAATAGGCACATCCCTGAGGCCTTGGGCCTCCCAGCCCCCCGCAATGCTGGAAAGGGATCACCGTCTAGGACCGTTTAACGCACTCCTTGCCCCATCATAGTGAAGTACCTAAACTATGCAGACAAAACAAATATCCTGCAAAAATTCCGTTACTCAAGATCTCTGCAAATCGATGGAATTAAAATTCAAATTTTTGCCGACTACTCCATAGAGATATCCAAGAAGAGAAAGGCGTTCCAGAGCATATGCACGCAGTTGTTTCAATGCCAAATCAAATTTACCCTGGCCTTCCCGGCGGTACTCTGTCTCAGAGCACCTAATGGGGATCAACTCTCATTCCACGATCCCTCGGAAGCAGAACTACTCCTCCGCTCGCTCCGGGCCTCTTCTCACCTCTACCACCGTCTCACCTACGGCCACACGTCCACTGTATCAAAGGAGCCCCCACAAGGACTCGCCCAAGTGCCCTAAATTCTCCAACTCTACAAATCCTACCCACCATTGAATGCATACTCTTGCACTGATCCTTAGTTGATCAACTTCATCTTACATGGGTAACTATGATCTCCTGGCATCTTGCCCCTCACCAGAATATTAATTGCCCACATTCATGGTTTGGACCTCTCCCAATGTGGTCTAGTTATTGCTTTTTAAATGTTTGTTGTACACTACTCTGTTATTTTGCATGCCCCGACTGCCAGTGAATCCTTCCATCTCCCTCCTCTCTTCAGGCATCGCTGGGGCCTTATAACCCCACGTGGGCCAAACGGTGTTTACAATCTATCAATATAGGATCTTTAGAGGAGACTTCACACTCAGTTTACCCATGTGGAAAAAAGAGAAGTTCTTGATGTTTCTAGACTTATGTTTATTTTTTTACTTCTTATGTTCCTCACCCTCCCCACTTCTACTACTACCACACACCCTCTATTTCTGTAACCCAATTTCCATTCCACCCTACTACTCTAACACAGCTGGTCCAGTCATGAGAACGATCCTTACACACTATGCAGGCCCCAATGCTTTTTTTCAGCCCCTAACACCACTAACCCCCGATCCCGCTCCATGAAGGTTGTATCATGGAATGTGAAAGGGCTCAGGTCCCTCTTCAAAAGGCTGAAAATTCTACGCCACCTTAAAAGGATCAAAGCAGACAGAGCCCTACTACATGAATCTCATCTCTCCTCCTCAGACTTTAACCGTATGTGTAAGCTTTGGGTAGGCTTGGTAATAGGGTCTGAAAAAATTAGCCGTAAGGCCGGCATTCTTATCCTCTTCCACAAAAATCTTTTGTGCAAAATGGTTTCCATAGATTCAGACAACCAGGGCAGAATGGTTTCCCCCCGTACTCGACAACAAACTATATCGATTAACCAATATATATGCCCCCAACAACCCCAGAAAGCAGTTCTTTAGCGACATGTCCGCATTTCTATTAAAACTCCCGGATCTTCCCCATATTGTAGGAGGAGACTTCAACAGCTTAAAGCACCCCCTAGAAGATCCTCACCCAAAAAGGACAAAACATCACATGTTGACCCCGCTCCCACATTACTTGCTTCCACTATAAATTCCTTGGGCTTAACCAATATTTGGAGGCTCCGACACCCATTGGACAGAATGTTAATTTTCTCCTACACTACCTCCTTCAAAAAACACGCTCTATCTCAGTACAAATCGGAAAGTGCCAAACTCAGGTTAACACAGCAAGCCCTTTTTAACTCAAACACCCCAGACAACAGATCCGAATGGCTTTCGGCAAAGGAGGCCTTGGAATCTTGGTAAGATAAAGAATACCCAAAGAACTCATCTAGATGCCATTCTTCATAAATTTGGAAATAAAGCAGGCAAGCAACTAGAAAGACTCTGTAGAGGCCCCCACAAGCCCACCCATATTACCTCTCTCTGAGACTCCTCAGGTACCCTTAAAACCAAGCCAAATTACATTAGCCAGATTATGTTAGACTTCTATTCCACAGTATATGTCCCTGACCCTATAAATAAGGAAGCAGCCCATTCTTTCCTAGCTCAGATACATCTACCTAAACAGAGCAGGAAATAGGCCATTTATCACCTAACTCCTTCCAAAGCCCCGGGCCCTGACGAGTTCATGGGGGAGCGCTATAAAATCCTACAAGATAAGATAATACCCTCCCTACAAGCTGTCTACTCCCAGCTATTGGAAGACGGGCCTTATCTGCCAACTGGAAACCAGGCAATCATCAAGTTACTAGAAAAAAAAAGGTAAAGACCCCACTGAGCCTGGATCCTACAGACCCATATCCCTTCTAAATATCAACGTGAAAATTCTCTTGAAAATTGTAGCCATGAGATTAGCCACTATTATCCCAGCAGAACAGCAACCCTAAATATTAGGAAGGTGTTAGCGATGCTAGAAAAAGTCAGACTAGACCCTAGGGGAGACTGTGTCATCATCACACTGGACGACGAAAAAACCTTTGATAATGTTAGCTTCGAATGGCTGTACCTGGTCCTGTCAAAGATTGGCTTTGAAGGCCCCTTTACCCACCTAATTAAATTAATGTACCTAGCTGCGGCGGCCAGATTGGTGGTGGCTGGTCTCCTCCCCACTGACTTTAGATTACACAAGGGAACCAGGCAGGGTTGCCCTCTATCACCCATCCTGTTCAACATCTCAGTGGAACCCATATCAAGATTTATCAACTATAATGCCCCCCTACATGGGATAACATTTAGGGATACTGTCTTATGTTCCTCCCTATTTGCGAGCGACGTTCTTATATTTACATCCAACCCAGCTTCAGACATGATCACAATTAAAAACATTTTTGACAATTTCAGATTTTGCTCTGGCCTCCGAATTAACTGTCAGAAAAGCAAAATTCTCCCGATAGGGTCCTCCCCCAACCCCACATGGTTGGACGCCTCACCATTCACGATAGCCCACTCACATATTACCTATCTAGGAATTAAAATAGGCAAATTACAATCCTCTCCCTACTGTCTCAACTACCCTCCTCTCTGTACTAAAATCTCTCAGGAGTTAAACAATTGGATGGATCTGCCTCTCTCACTCATGGGGAGATGCCACCTGGTAAAAATGGTCAGTTTCGCCCGCCTACTTTATCCTCTCCAGACTATACCGCTATTCCTAAAACATAAAAACATTCAAATGCTTAACAAAGCTATATCTACCTTTATCTGGCAAAAAAAAATGACCACGTATAGCTCTTCCTAAACTTAATTTCCCCAGGAGTGAGGGAGGTTCTGGCCTCCCCAATATTAGGATGTACAATTTAGCTTGCCTTCTTAGGTTCAGTATGGACTGGATCACACGGGCAGCCTAATGCTCCAACCACAACCTTGAGACTGAAATGGTCCATCCGTATTCCCTAACGGCCCTACTACACTCCAAATGGAAGATCATCTCACGTACCTGGTGGTTGAGTCTGGCTTATGTGGGGGCAACCTCTCTTGAGGCCCTGGTTCGAGAACCCCTGGTAGTGCAGACAGGGAGCTCAGGAGCACAGGGGTGCACAAGGGCTGGACAAGTCTCTGATGGCTGGTTTAGGTCCACTGAAGCTTGTGCAGGCTGAAGGATAGTGGTGCGGTCTGGGTCGGCAACTGTCAGGCAGAGAAGTACAGAGGGATCAGGCAAATGGGTAGTCGGGTACAGGTTGGATTGGTAATGTGCAGGCGGCTGAAGTACAAAGGGCACAGGCAGAAGAGTAATCGTAAACAATCCGAGGTCAGGGCAGGCAGATAGCAACAAAGTCCAAAGGGATAGCCGGGGTCACAGGAAGTCTCTCAGAACCAACACTGGGGGGTCACAGGTGCAGGAACGCGTTAGAACGGACAGCACTGAGTGCAGGATGTTAGCTGCTTAAATGTTGTATTCGGCGCCATTGCCGGCGCACACGCGCGCGCACAGGCGCGCACCGCACACATAGATGTGCGCTGACGCGCAAACTCGCTATGTGCGCATAGGTCTGCTAATGGCCCCGGATGGTTCCTTACAACATTCCTTTTCATCTCCAACACAACCTCCTCCTCAGGGATACAGCTATAGCATGGAGAGAATATAGGAAACAATTTAAGCTATCGCCCTTTATGTCTAAACACCTCCCAATAAGGGGAAATATCAACTTCCCAGCTGGACTGGAACATAAGATCTTCCTATTACAGGAACACCTTGGTCTAACGAAATTCTCCTCCCTATGTCATGTGACAACGGGTCTCCCACGAGACTTTCAATCCATAGTGAATGAATTCTCCATATCCAAAACACACATATTCTACTTCTGGCAGTGTCTCAGCTACATCAGGGTCTCTTGCCAGGAAAGTCACAAGAGATTCAAGACAAGTGAACTGGATGACCTGATCCAAAAAGGATCTTACAATATAGCTGACATATATAAACCACTCCTGAGAAAAGCCACCTGTTCCTCAGCCACCACTGGTATATCCAACCGGAGCAAAGACTTTACAGACATAAACCTAGTGGACAAGATCATGAGTGGATACAACAAAATCCTTAAGCTAACCCCCAACAAACTTTGGAGAGAAATCTAGCTCAAAATTGTACACCGAGCCTACATCCCCTTCCTTAAAGCGGAAATGGAACTTCCGCTTTAAGCACTCCTCACCATCTTACATGCCACGTCATTTTTTTGGGGGGGTGTGTCCCCAGGTTTCAGAGGGACTTCCTGTCCCTCTTCCACCTTCCGCCTCGGGCCGCCTAGGCGACTCCTCCTCTCCTCCTAGGCGGCCCCTCCCTCCTGGCAATCTTCTGGGACACGTCCCAGAAGATTGCCTGGCCACTGGCAACACGCAGCGCGACTCGCGCATGCGCAGTGCGTGCCCACACTTGCAATGCCGGCGCCGCAGGGAGGAGGGGGGAGACGAGCGAGGCTTCAGGAACAGCCGTCGCTGGACCGGGAGACAGGTAAGTTTCTGTTTATTAAAAGTCAGCAGCTACACTTTTTGTAGCTGCTGACTTTTAATAAACAAAAAAAAGCATGGAACTCCTCTTTAAGGTCAAGTCTCACCCGCAGTTGGCCTCCTGCCCCCTCTGCAGCCATCAAAGACCTTCACTAGCCCACCGCTTCTGGTCATGCACCTTCATTTCAGCCTTCTGGGACCAGATTATCTCCTATATAAATAGCATCAACCTTCTCCATCTCCCAAAAGACACATTACTTTTGATTTTTGGTCATTGGGACAAAGAATTCATTCAATGGTCCTCCTCCACTAATCCTCAAGCCACGGATTGGGCCTTACTCTGCTTACTGGTAGCTCAAAGAGCCATGCTAAAAAATTGGACCACTTCTTGCAGCCCCTCATTACCACAAGTCAAAAGGGAACTTATAGCCCTCCTCTACAAGAACAAGTTCAACACTGACTTTTGAACATCCCCGGGCCGCAAGAAACTTCTACCAGAGATGTCAACCTTTTATAGCTGCCACCCTACCCACAGAGGACTTCAAAAATCTTGGGAAATCCTTCACATACTTCGGAGGACATACATCCAACTTCTTACAGGATGACATCGGATAAACTCCACCCCTCCAGGGAACGCAATAGGCCCGAAAGTCCTTAATCCTCTTCATACACCCAGCCATGCTCTGGTCCCACTCCTAACATTGGCCGGTTGTTATCAAATGACCTACAGTACTTGGACAATAAATACAGTTTAGTTGGTAGTAGGAGTCCCCCCCACCTCCCTTTTACCCAGTAATTTGATCACAGCTAAAGAGATCCATCTGGTTGTTCTTCCTGATGTTTTTCTTGTTGCTTCATGTAACCTCTATACCAGGGGTCCTCAAACTATGGCCCTCCAGTTGTTCAGGAACTACAATTCCCATCACGCCTAGTCATGTCTGTGAATGTCAGAGTTTTACAATGCCTCATGGGATGTGTAGTTCTGCAACAGCTGGAGGGCCGTAGTTTGAGAATTCCTGCTCTATACTATGGCACGACATAGCCTGATAACTGTATGCCTTGTAAAAATCCTCAATTCAGGCAAGGCGGATTTCGCCTTGCCATGCTGTATCTCTATGATAATTTTTTCAATAAAATCTATTATGAAAAAAAAAAAAGTAGAGTCCATGAAATCTCAGCTAGCACTTAGGTGATTAATGCCAGAGGATGTTCTGTATAGCAGAGTGAAGCAACTTGGGCTGGTATACCTTAGCAGGCAAGGGGTGAAAAGTGTGCCTGTGATATTCTGACACAAGATGATCACTGAAGCTGATTGGACAGGTGTAATGTGACACAAAGTTGTATAGGTGGAAGCAATGAAAGAGAGACAACGTTGTCTGCATGCAGTGTCTACCTTGAGAAGATTGCCAGGTGCCCACTCACTGATCCCTGTGACTGGTGGTGTTAAAGATGAGATGTGAAAACTTTACAGCAATTCCCTTGAAGGCCCTGACTCAGGGGATGGTGTCCGGCCTTGCATTGCACTGCACTGTGGCCCAGCAGGATTTGATGTGGATGGAGCAGGAGCGGCCTTCAGGCTGCTGCCAAACATCCAGAAGATGCTGGCAATGGATGCCCCTCGAACACTCGATCCAGGCTGGGGTCCCAAGAGGAAGAGCCTTTTATTACCTCTCTCAGCATCCTGTTCTTCCCTCCCAGCCGGCTGGTAGTTGTAGTTCAAAACAGTCCAGCTGAAAGTAAACCCTGGCTCCCTGGACTACACGTCCCAAGATGCTTTGCTTAATCTTTGGAGTTTAGTCACTCTGTATTCAGGAAGTGACAGGACAGATTTCAGGCTGAACACAAGGAGAAAATAGCTTCACAACAGTAACACTGTACAGTGTCTCCTGATCGCAGGCAAAGATAGCTGTCTCTTGGCTACATCTGTTTGTTTTTGTGAAAACCCCTCTCTTTTAAACTTATAATGATTTTTATTGTAATTTCAGTTTCCTGTGGATCTCCTATAACTTATAGGGCAGACATTATTCCCAATAGGAAACAGGTTTTGTATACTGGATGCTGAGTATATAATGTATGTCATACCAATTGGCAAATCCCATGCTCGATAGCACTTCTGTATGATTGTGTACAATTCAGTTCATACAGACTCCATATTCAATGCATACAATCTTGTGTGTATACACCTGTGTGTTATAGCTTCTGCTAAGCATTAAAGCTATTGATCCTACACAAGATTGCATGTGTGTTGCTCAGCTGTTTGTATGTGAATTGTACAGAAGTGCTATCAAGCACGGGATTTGCCACTTGGGACAACATTAATTTTGCACAGTATCCTGTTTAGAAACCCTGTTTCCTCTTGGGAATAATGTCTGCCCTATGAGTTATATGAGTTATTGGAGGTCCCCTGGAACTGACTTATCTATATTTTAATCTCTGACCAGGGGGTACATTATGAAGAAATGGTATGATTGAAGAGGAGGTCGATCGGCCCTTTTTTATGTTATACTTCAGCCAAAGATTTTTTAATATGTATGTTTTTTGCAATTCATATTTTTTCGAACAAATTAATAATTCATTTTGATGATTTGTTCTGTACTTTAAAACTGCCATTGGATATATGATTTTTGTCATTTTGTCATATGAGGTTTTGGTGGAGTTGAATCTTGGCCAAGTTTTTATATGAATTCATTTTTTTGTGTAACATTCAGGTACGGGCGACTCCACATATATTTTGGTAGATGTGACTTTGAGGGGTTTTTTTTAGAAAGATTTAAAGTGGTTGTAAACCTCTGACATGAAATATGAACAAAGCATATCCCTCTATAGTATGAGCATGTCTCAATCCAGTGCACTATATCTTTTCTGTCTGCTGCCTTGTTCCTCTGCTATCTGCATGAAGTATTTGTGACAAGTTTTCCTGACACTAAGGTAAAAAGGTGACGGGGAGGGAACACCAGCATACTGCATGTGATTGACAGTCTCAGCTCTGTTCCTGTGTACTGTGTGAAAGGGGCTGTGTCCCTTCCCTCAAATCAGCTTTCATTGCAGAGTGTAACTTCAGCTCCCCACCCCCTTCTTGCTGAAAGCCTAGACAAGCTGTATAAATGCTGAACTTTGGACAAATGTAGAAAAGAGAGGACTGTAGATAAACAGGTTAAAAGTATGAGGATTTTTTTCATCTCTGTGTATCACCTGAGGATAGTCATTTCACTGGATAAATACATATTTAAGCATTTACAATGACTTTAACCTTCACACTTCCCACCCTCTTCTTGGACAATCAATATACTGTATACACATTCCATGGTGATTGGATTAGTGTCTATGCTACCGGAGTGGGTATAAATGCAGGGGTATCTTCCTGACACACATCGGAACTGAAGAAGTGGCTTGGAAAATCTACAAAATGTCTTCAATGTTACTAAATACAAACAAAATAAGAATTTTGGAGGCCTACTATAATTAAACCCACTATTAACTTTATAGGAGTATGGCAAAACCAGTTGTTTAATCCCTGATTAAGTGGAAAATGTGTAGCTCCTGAAATGTGTTGGAGTGTCCTTTTTTTCTCTTTGAATTTCTGTGACAAAATAAACATATTTTGACTCCTAACCCTATGGTGTGATACTAGTGTTTTCCATAAGTCTACTATATCTGATGAAGCAATCAAAATCAGCACATAATATCATCTTATGAAAATACGAGATCAGCTTTAGGCAGGCTCATAGAAATTGAGAAGAATGCTACTGCAAGACCAATCCAGGCAGTGTCTTTGCTCCAGTGGTCTGTTATCAAAACCAATGCCTGGTCCTTAGCCATCTAGCTTTATTTGCTATAGCGTAAGAGTAAATGCATTCAGAGCTGACATAGAATCAGAGACAATGTCCATACAAAACTTTAACATGTTGGAATATGTTGAAAGAAACAGCTGCTAACCCAGGATGTGAAATTTGAAAGTGACATAACATCAGGCAATTCTTGGATGTATCATTATGACTGATCATAGATCTGTCCAGCCAGCACCATTATAGTTAAGTTGATGCTGGATGCCAGACAAACAAAAATATACACATAAAATACATATGGGGAAACTGTTATACTGACTAAAGGATTATTATTTCTATGGTTGAGCTGAATGTACAGTATCTGGGATCAATTTCTTAGGACACTCACCAAACCGCTCACACGTTCTGAATGTTAATCCAAGAATCTATCTAAATCAACTGGTGCCGAATCTTTAAAATCGATTCTGACCATTTTCAAAGAATATACTGTACACAATGGAGGACGTATCAATGTTAAAAAAAAAATTGAGGGGACAGTGATTTGATTCATTTTTAGGCTGGGTTCACACTAGTCCGATTCTCGGACCGACATGAGGAGCACAAGTCGCATTACGTCACAAAACAACGATTCCCTATGAGAGCCTTCTTAACTGGTCCGATTTGTGTTTTTCAAAGTCGGACCGACTTTGAAAAAGGTTCCTGTACTACTTTTATCTGACTTTGATCCTACTTCAGCCCATTGAAAAGCATTGAAGTCGGATCAGTGTCTTCACTGATCCAACTTTGGCATGTGACTTGTGCTCTGGGGATCATGAAGGGGAACTCCACGCCAAATTAAAAAAAAAAAAACTGGCATGGGGTCCCCCTCCAGGAGCATACCAGGCCCTTTGGTCTGGTATGGATTTTAAGGGGAACCCCCACGCCAAAAAAAGGCGTGGAGTCCCCCCCCCACAATCCATACCAGACCCTTATCTGAGCATGCAGCCCGGCAGGCCAGGAAAGGGGGAGGGGACAAGCGAGCACCCCCCTCCTGGACCATACCAGGCCGCATGCCCTCAACATGGGGAGTATGGGTGCTTTGGGGCAGGGGGGCTCTGCGCCCCCCCCACCCCAAAGCACTTTGTCCCCATGTTGATGAGGACAAGGGCCTCTTCCCGACAACCCTGACCGGTGGTTGTCGGGGTCTGCGGGCGGGGACTTATCGGAATCTGGAAGTCCCTTTTAACAAGGGGGCCACCAGATGCCGGCCCCCCACCCTATGTAAATGAATATGGGGTACATCGTACCCCTACCCATTTACCTGGGAAGAAATATGTACAAGAAAAACACCACACAGATTTTTAAAATATTTTATCAAATCAGCTTCGGCTGTCTTCTCCCCTCTCTGGCTCTTTTTTCTTAGGCTCTTTTGCGGGGTCTTCCATCTTATGAGGGGTCTTCTTTCTTCTCTTTCTCTGCGGCGTCTTCTGCTCTTTTGCCGGTCTTCTCCACTGTCCCCTTCCCTCTGTTCTTCCTCTCTTCTTCTTCCCATGTTGACACGACGCAATCTCCTTCACGAATACCCTTTCCGCTGTGTGCTGTGCCTTATATTGGCATGGGGCGTGGCCACCAGATGACATCACCCGGAGGCCCCACCCCATATGATGTCACATCCTGGGGGCGGGGAAGACCGCCGGAGCTGATTTAATAAAATATTTTAAAAAGCTGTGTGGTGTTTTTCTTGTACATATTTCTTTCCAGGTAAATGGGTAGGGGTACGATGTACCCCATATTTATTTACATAGGGTGGGGGGCCGGCATCTGGGGGCCCCCTTGTTAAAGGGGGCTTCCAGATTCCAATAAGTCCCCGCCCGCAGACCCCGACAACCACAGGCCAGGGTTGTCGGGAAGAGGCCCTTGTCCTCATCAACATGGGGACAAGGTGCTTTGGGGTGGGGGCGCAGAGCCCCCCCTGCCCCAAAGCACCCATACTCCTCATGTTGAGGGCACGCGGCCTGGTATGGTCCAGGAGGGGGGCGCTCGCTCGTCCCCACCCACTTTCCTGGCCTGCCTGGCTGCGTGCTCGGATAAGGGTCTGGTATGGATTGTGGGGGGGACCCCACGCCGTTTTTTGGTGTGGGGGTTCCCGTTAAAATCCATACCAGACCAAAGGGCCTGGTATGCCAGTTTTTTTTTAAATTTGGAATGGAGTTCCCCTTCAAAATCCCCAGAGCACAAAGTGCCTGGCATTGTCGGGATCAAAGTCGGATCCATGTTCACAGACAAACGGTCTGACTTTGACCCTATGTAGGACCGTAAATCGCACAGCAAAGTAGGATCAAAGTCGGACTGTTTTTTTGTCGGATAGTGTGAACCCAGCCTTAAAGTGAAACATCAAAAAAACATGCCTGGGGAATACCTTAAACCTGCCTGTGAAGTAGAGTCTCTGTACAATGTACTACAGCAAAACTGACACTTGCAAGGAAAGAAAATGTTGTTTTAATTGCTGGTAAATAACATTTCCATTCCAGCTTGTTTTTTTTGTAAAAAACAGCATGAAGACATAAGACATAAGGGTCTTACATCTGATCTTGTATTTTCACAAGATAATATTATGTGCTGATGTTGATCACTTCAACAAATGTATTAGGCTTATGTAGAACAATAGTTTCACACCATAGGTTTCTTGGAAGAGCAAAAGCATGGTTGCTTATAAACTGACTATATACTACAGTATATACACTTGTCTATACCAGCAGGTGGCACTGTAGTATTATAGTGTATAGTTCTAGTCTTCTTTGATATAACATGATGTATGGTCAATCTTCTGTTATGTGCACTTGTTTGTATCTAGTTCCTGTTCATGTTCTAATATTCCTCCATGCCAGTAAAGGTGTCTACTGCATTCAACAAGCTTCCAGCATTATATCAATACTCTGAACAATAGGTTATGGGTCCCAGCACACCCAGCAGGCACCAAGGCACCCACCAGGCACCCAGGGCACTGGAAAGAGAATTTTATGAGCCTAATACAGTGAGCCTATGAGTACTGCATGCAAAGATGGCAAGTGGTTCAGATGTGAAGTTTCCAATAGCAAAGCTGAACAATGCCAATTACCAGCTATGGACGTTTAAAGTACAAATGTTTCTTAGCATGGATGACTTGTGGCAAGTGCTGAACACAGACAGACCAACAAACGGAGAGACAGAGGAATGGGACAGGAAAAAAACAGACAGGCAAAAGCAATCATAAGCTTACTAGTGGAAGATGACCAGCTTATCCGCATAAGAACCTAGAAAGCCGCCAAATGTATGTGTTAAACTGGCAGTAACGTACACAGAAATAAATGGCGTTAAACTTGCAGTAATGCATAAAAATATATGGCGTTAAACTTGCAGTAACGCACACAGAAGTAAATGGCATTAAACTTGCAATAACACATAAAACTATATGGTGTTAAACTGGCAGTAATGCACACAAAGCTATATGGCGTTAAACTGGCAGTAAAGAACACAGAACTATTTTCAGTATTGCACACAGAGGTAAATGGTGTTAAACTGGAAGTAACACATACAGAAGTAAATGGCGTTAAACTTGCAGTAACAACAAAACTGTATGGTGTTAAACTTGCAGTAATGCACACAGAAGTAAATGGCGTTAAGCTTGCAGTAATGCACAAAACTATATGGCGTTAAACTGGCAGTAACGCACACATAACATAATGGCGCAAAACTTGCAGTAACGCACACAGAACTATATGGCGTTAAACTGGCAGTAACGAACACAGAAGTAAATGGCATTAAACTTGCAGTAACGCACAAAGAAGTATATGGCATTAAACTTGCAGTAACACATAAAACTATATGGTGTTAAACTGGCAGTAACGCACACAAAGCTATATGGTGTTAAACTGCCAGTAACGCACACAGAACTATATGGAGCTAAACTGGCAGTAACGCACACATAAGTAAATTGCGTTAAACTTGCAGTAATGCACAAAACTATATGACGTTAAACTGGTAGTTACGCACACAAAACTATATGGTGTTAAACTTGCAGTAACGCACAAAAGTATATGGCATTAAAACGGCAGTAACACACAAAACTATATGGCGTTAAATATGCAGTAATGCACACAGAAGTAAATGGCGTTAAACTTGCAGTAACGTACAAAACTGTACATATACACTAATGTATGTATGAATGACATGGTTTCACTACACTACAGTGAAACTATCTGAGGTGTCCCTACTCTAGCTGCACACTATGCAAAGCTGAATGATGGTCCTCCTCACTACACTCACACTATCCCTAGACTGACACTAAACTAATATTTTACACTGACAATTGAAGCACAATAGCACAGTATAGCACCATTAACTAACTAATAGCACTGAACAGAGACCTGTTATATCTCTCTTCACACCAAAATCAAACTGAAAATTACTGCCATTGAAAGAATACTTTTATACTGTGGGGCAGGAATGAGCCATGATTGGATAAAGTCATGATGACAGTGTCCAATCATGACTCTGACAATGCCCTGTGCCCTGATTGGCTGAAGCTTTTACTGCTTCAGCCAATAAAGGCTTGCAATGCACTGTTCAGCGCCAAAATCCATTGTGGTCAGTTCAGGGGGTTGAACAAATGGTCGAACGACCCGTTTGTTTGGATGTTCACTGAATGACGAACAGCGAAAGTTCAGCCCGAACTTATGCTCGGGCCGAAACGTTCGCCCATCCCTAGTGATCAGATCAGTTGGCTGCACCTAAAGGAATCAGGACCAGATGAGTAAGTGAAAATATATATTTACTAAGACAATGACACACTTACAATACCAACACCAGTAAATCACAAACAAGCAAGTGAAAAGTAAACGTAACACCTAAATAACTAAACCTAACTAACTATATACAAGTGGGGGAACACACAGAAGCAAAACAGGACAGGGACAAAATATAAGGGGAACAGGAAGCCAGGTACTGGGAGCAGAAAGTCAGTAGTGGGAGCAGGAAGTAGGTTCCAGAGGACAGGTCTCTGGATAAGGATTCAGGAAGGGATCGGACTCAGGCAGGGACATGACTTGCAGGGAAAATACTGAATACTGAAGCACTGGACCTCAGTGCAAAGCGGGCTTATATACCTCCAGCAGTCCTACCAGGTGCAGCCTAATTCCCTGTATAGTCCATCTGCTGGGAGGCACCCACTGGTGAACACTGGAACTGCAGCCCATGGATCTGAGAACCACAGTGCCACCTGCAAGTGAGACCTTTCCTGACAGTACCCCCCCCCCCCCCTAAGGAGTGGCCTCAGGATGCTCCAAACAGCAATAGCTGAACCAGTCCATGAAAGACAGTCCTCCGTTATGCAAGTCCTGAGAAAAAGTTCCTCATAGGCTGAAGAGGTGCCAGGTTCCAAGCAAGATGCCCTACTTCCAAGATCCATCACTAGGCAAAGTGTCCCACCACCCAGGTCAAGTGACTGGCTGTATATCCCACTATTGAGTGGATGTGAACCCAGAAAGAATACATTTAATTAAGACTTCTGGCTAAGTAGAGTATAGGATGTCATGTCATCTGTGACTTGTCTTGCCAGTAAGAAAAAAGTCTGACAGAGAAATAGGAGACATTTCTTCCCCCTGCTTTGTGAGTAACAGTTCATTTCCTTATCTCATGCATGGAGCAGACAAGGCTTCACACCCCCCTCCTTTCTTCTCCAGCTCTCCCAGGATTGGTTGCTCCACACCTCAGCATGATTAGGCATGCTGAAGTCACGTGGTGACTTCCATGAGTTTTGACTGGATGTGTTAGGAAAATGGCCATTTCCAGCCTCCCATGTGCATTGCACACGCCTGTGCTCGTTCACACGTGCCCGTGCTCACGCCTGTGCGCGTTCACACATGCCCGTGCGCACGCCCGTGTGTGTGGGCACGCTAATGGTGCCAAAGCACTCTATTTAGCTGCACAGCACCCTGCAGCAGATGCTGTCCATTCTACAGCGTTCCAGTGTGTTCCCGTGGCTTGTTTTGCTAAGACTTCCTGTATCTGTGACCTGGCTTGCCTGAACTTTTTTTTAAATCTGCCTGCACCGACCATCAGCCTGTCTACGACCACGCTTCTGCCTGACCCTCTTGTACCTCAGCTGCCTTTCTGTTAACGACCCTGCCTGGACCCGACGACCCACTTGCCTGCTCCCTTTGTACCGCACTATCCAGCTTGATACCGACCCGGCCTGTATCACCACTCTTCTGTCTGCATGAGCTGCTGGAGGATCCTCACAACACCATCTGCATCCGTACCAGCCCTCGTGCTCCCCTGTGCTACGGAATCTCCTGTCTACTCTATCAGGGGTTCCTGAACCAGGGCCGTAAGAGAGGTTGCCCTCTGCACAATCAGACTCCACCACCAGGTACATGACAAAAACGGACAGCCATGTCTGAGTCTGAGTAGGGGCTTTCTCCCCTGCATGAACTCTGTCATCATATGGACAGCCTCTCTCGAGCCGTGCAACACCTGCAAGCGGGCTACACCCAGCTGGAGACCCAGGTCCTGGAATTTGCCTCTCTTGCCCCATCGGGGGCTTGTCAGCTTACAACGGACCCCATAGTCTTGGGTCCTCCAGAACCTGCAGTGCCCTTGCCAGAACGGTTCTCAGGGGACCAAAGGAAGTTCACAGCGTTCCGCTGTGCCTGCGAACTTTATTTCAGCTTGCAGTCCCGTACCTTCTCCCTGGAAACCATGAAGGTGGGGCTGGTGATTTCCCTACTCCAAGATGAGCCCCAATTATGGGCCCAACGACTCCTGGAACAAGGAGCGCCTGAAGTATCAGACTTTTCCCAGTTCTTCCAAGCAATGGCTCGGCTATATGAAGATCCGCATCAGGCGGCCACTGCTGAAGACAAGGCCGCCGTCCGCGAGGGAGTATGCATCAGAGTTCAGGTGCTGGAGCACCGACACGGTCTGGAATGAAGCTGCTCTGCGTCACCAGTTCCGGCGGGGCTTAGTCGACCCCCTGAAGGATGAGTTGGCCTATGTATCATCGACCTGGCCATCCAGATCGATCGGCGCCTTTGAGAACGCAGAGCGGAAAGTGCCAAGGTGAACCCTCTTGAATGCTACATCCTGCTGCAGGATTTCCTAATGGCATTCTGGCCGGCTCCGCCATACCCACCTCTCCTCCTCCGAGGCAGCCGGAACCCCAGCAGCGGGGTGTGGCGCACCCAGCACTGACCTCTGAAGAGAAACAATGCCAAAGAAACCTTGGCCTCTGCCTCTACTGTGGATAGCCGGGACACTACATGCACTCCTGCCCGTCCAAATTGGAAAAATGCCTTGTCAGCTCTCCACAACCAGCACCTGTCAACACAGCTCACCTCACCCTCTCTCTGTTTCTATAATCTCCTGGAGGAGCTGTTACCGTCCAAGCTATTGTAGACTCGGGTGCATGCAGCTGCTTCCTGGATCTAACCTTTGCTGCACAACACGGTATCCCCCTGCGACCCAAGGCCCGCAGGATGGTAGTGCACCTGGCTGATGGCACAACCTTAAAATCTGGTCTGGTCTCACAGGAGACCGTCCCTCTGACCACTACGGTGCTGGGAGGACATCAGGAGCTGCTCACGCTTGATGCTATTGCCTCTCCCATCTCCCCTGTTATCCTTGGACTGCCTTGGCTTCAGGCACACAATCCTACCATTGACTGGTCCTTGGGAAAGTCCAGTTTCAGTCCCGGTACTGCCACCAGCACTGCCTCCCCTGGACTCCCGGAGCGGATCCTGCTCTACTAACCATGGACCTTGACCCGGAGCCTGTTTCAGCGCCTGGGGACTGCCACCGTGTTCACTAAATTGGACCTTACAACCTGGTATGGATCAGAGAAGGCGATGAATGGAATCATCACTCATTACGAGTACTTAGTGATGCCATTCGGTTTGTGCAATGCTCCAACTACATTTCAGCATTTCATAAACTACATCTTCAGGGACTTCCTCAACTTTTTTGTCATTGCCTACCTCAATGATATTTTGATCTTCTCACCTTCCCTGGAGCTCCATCACTCCCATGTCAAACAGGTACTGGGTTGCCTCTGCCAACATGGCCTTTATGCTAAACCAGAGAAGTGTGAGTTCGAGCAGGCAAGCATACAGTTCCCTGGACTTATTATTTCAGTCGGAGGCATCAAGATGGACCCTCAAAAGGTTTCTGCCATTCTGGACTGGCCAGCTCCAGTCGACAGAAAAGGAATTCAGCGCTTCATAGGGTTTGCAAACTTCTATAGGAAGTTTATCCGGGGATTCTCCTACATTATCTCCCCCATCACGCACCTGACCAAACAGGGTATCCCCTTCCGCTGGACTCCTGAGGCACAAACAGCCTTTGAAAAACTCAAAAGACTAGTCACATCTGCACCCATCCTTAAGCACCGGACCCCGCTCTGCCCTATGTTATGGAAGTTGATGCATTAGAGGTGGCGGTCGGGGCTATCCTTTCTCAAAGGCAGGGTACTAAAGCGCTGCTACACCTGGTGGTGTTCTTTTCACGCAAGCCATCCTCCACTGAGAAAAACTATGACGTAGGAGACTGAGAACTCCTTGCTATTAAAACAGCACTGGAAGAATAGCAGTATCTCTTAGAGGGGGCAGCGCATCCAATTCTCATCTATACGGATCACCGGAACCTTGAGTACCTGAGAATTGCTAAAAGGCTGAAGCCACGCCAAGCCAGATGGGCGTTCTTCTTCTCCCGATTTCATTTCTACATTACCTACAGGCCTGGATCAAAGAACATCAAACCGGACTCCTTGTCACATATGTTCTACTTGCCTTAAGCCCCAGTATCTCCTGACTAGAGTTGAGCGAACCCGAACTTTCGGTACGTTCGGGTACCTACGTCCAAACTAAAGTTCGGGTCCGTACCGAACTTTGGGGTGTCCATGACCCAGACCTGAACCCGGACATTTGAAAAAAGTTTGGGTTCCGGTTCTGGGTGCGGGTATTTAATCACGCATGTTGAATAGCTGCAGGGCAGCCAATCAACAAGCGTTTCACTGGTTTGCCCTTAGAAGCCATCACAGCCATGCCTACTAATGGCATGGCTGTGATTGGCCAGTGCATCATGTGACCCAGCCTCTTTATACGCTGGAGTCACTTAGTGCTGCATGTCACATACTCTCTGGCTAGTGTAGGGAGAGGATGCTGCCGGCGCTGTGAGGGACAGATTGCAGATATAATAACATCTCACCCTGCATTACAGAACGATCTGATTGTGGACTAGGTAGAGATTACTACTACTACTGTTTTGAGTGACAGATTGCAGATCTCATCCTACATTACAGAACGATCTGATTGTGGACTAGGTAGAGATTACTACTACTATTGTTTTGAGTGACAGATTGCAGATCTCATCCTACATTACAGAACGATCTGATTGTGGACTAGTTAGAGATTATTACTACTACTTCTTTGAGGGACAGATTGCAGATCTCATCCTGCATTACAGAATGATCTGATTGTGGACTAGGTAGAGATTACTACTACTGCTTTTAGGGACAGATTGCAGATTTAATAACATCTCATCCTGCATTACAGAACAATCTGACTGGACTAGGTAGAGTCTACTGCTTAGAGAGACAGATTATTGTTCTAAAATCATCTCCTAGTTCTATATTGTCAGGTTCCTGCTGTTGTTTTTTTTATTTTTTTATTTTTTTTTTTCCAAAAGATTTTATTGAGGCAGATGTATAATATACATATCATTTTCATAACATATTATGTTGCTACATCTGGATAACATCATAGAAACAATCACATCAATGAGCTTGTTGAGAAAATTCAAGAAGGAGGGGTATAATCAAAATGAGAAACAAACAAAAAGAGAAGAACGAAACCCGTTGATTCAAATGGTACTCAGGGAACGGATGTCCCTACTACAAAAAGAGTAACCAACCGGAGTGTATGGCAGGAGGGAAGGTTAACGTGGAAAGTCTTTACCATACTGCGAGTGTTATCATATTCACAGATTAGAATTGGGTGAAATTGTGTGTTTGTTTTGGAATCTAGGTGTATATGAGACATTAAGACCTTTGGATAGGCACGTTAAAGTTAGTAGAGAAGGGTCCGATTGGTTCTGGGGGTCTTATTATGTTTGAGTAGTGTAGAATAGCTTCTCTCGTTGCAGTGAGGTCTCCT
>BLSH010029320.1:56470-71171 GCA_018402905.1 Glandirana rugosa
TTGTTGGGTAAGGACGACAGTCTGTGGACAGACTAGTCTACATAGAAAGAGGTAGTGGGTGTAGTTGGTGTTAACGTCGAGTTATATGGGACGATGGTTGGTACACGGTCATGGAACAAAGATGGACGACGTGGATGGGACGGAAATTGGAGAGATGATCACAACTCGCTTGGGCCTGACATTGCAAGCCCAGGCATGGCTTGAAATCCCACAGGCACCGTGCCTGGGCCTGGGCCTGTAAAGTTTTTAGCAAGCCCAAGCCAGGCCCCAAGACGATAAAATGAGGTGCACAACTCTTCGACGTCCCGTCGGTTAGTTGTTCGCAAAGTGACCAAACGGGAATCTTCGGTAGTGTCGGTACGGATGATTACCGTACCGACACTAACCGGCCACGTAGTACACTGGGTCGGAGAAATATTCGACCTCAGTGTCACGACGTCAGTGTACGAGGAACCCAATCATATCCCTTTCCATCGACTGCCGCACTCCCTGTCTAAAATCGGTAAAATTCTGGACTAGGACCCGAACGATTTTTGAAATGTCCGGGTCCGGGTCCGTGCCACGGACACCCTAAAGTTCGGTACGGACCCGAACGTTACAGTCCGGGTTCGCTCAACACTAGTAGAGAGGTTAAAGGCAGGGTAGGTGCAGCAGGTAGAAACAAGGTACTGGCACATGGTTGGTAGCAGGGTATATTGAGCTGCAATTGTGGTTGATGTGGGTGATGGAGAAAGATACATCTGATCAGACAGGTGTCTGACAGCAGGAATGGGTTGTTGAATGCCGACAGAGGCTGAGTGCAATATATCGGACCATGCCACCTAAGCCACACTAAAAGAAGGAGAATAATCATCACTAGACAGAGCCAACTCTGCACAGATTTGAGTGGCTGAATCTCTTCAAACAAAAATCTGCCTTGATCAACAAAAGAGTGAGCCAGACGGATGCATTCCAACAATTGCTCCCTAATCTGCAATAATCCCTGTCTGCTGTTACAAGCAGTGAAAAATACAAAACCTCCTCAGAATGGATCTTGCAACAATTAGCAAGTGCTTAGACCTATTTCCTAGGTGCAATCAATCTGATTGTATGGCTTCAGTATTAGGTCAGGAATACCACATGCAGGCATCCAGCAGGGGTAATCAGATCAGTTAGCTGCACCTAAAAGAATAAGGACCAGATGAGTAAGTGAAAATATATATTTATTAAGAAAATTACACACTTCCAATACCAACACCAGTAAATCATAAACAAGTAAAGTAAGCGTAACACGGCAAACGCTATATAAAAACACCTAACTAATTATATATAAGTGGGGGGAACACACTAAGCAAAACAGGGCAGGGACAAGAGATAAGGGGAACAGGAAGCCAGGTACTGGGAGCAGAAAGTCAGTAGTGGGAGCAAGAAGCAGGTTCCAGGGGACAGGTCACTGGATCGGACTCAGGCAGGGACACGGTTTGCAGGGAAAATACTGAAGCACTGAACATCCGTGCAAGGCGGGCTTATATACTCCCAGCAGTCCTACAAGATGCAGCCTAATTCCCTGTATAGGCCATCTGCTGGGAGACACCCGCTGGTGGACATTGGAAGTGCAGCCCATGGATCTGGGAGCCACAGTATCACCAGCAGTCCTTTCATGACAGCATCACTGCAGAAGGTAAAGGCCAGGCCTTCCTGAACTGCATTACACCACAAGACAAGCAGAGTATCCTTGTAAAGAAAGTGCTGTATGTTCCAGAACTAGAAGGCAACCTTCTATCAGTGAAAAGTCTTGCAAACAACAGTCTCACAGTTAAGTTCCATGGTGATGAATGCACAATTCACAATAATAAGCAACTCCTCGCAAAAGGAAAACTGGATGATCACATATACAAGCTCATCACCACAGACCAGCAAGTCAATATAGTCTCTAATGATCTACACAGCAAATGTATTCACTTATGGCACAGGCGGCTGGGGCACAGAAGTCCAGAAGCTATACAGGACATTATAAGGAGAGGCTTATCAGAAAATTTGACAATAGTGCCTTGCAAAGTGCTCATAAAATGCAAGTGCTGTATTGAAGCAAAAGCCACATGTGCTCCCCTTCCACAGGCATCTCAAAGAAAAAGCACCCATCCCCTGCAGCTCATACACAGTGACATATGCGGTCCAATAAAAACTCCCACGTCAGACGGGAACAGTTATCTTTAACGGGAAAAACAAAAAACAAAAGACTATACACAGCCTATACTGAGTCACCTACCAAAAATGTATTGGGCACAAAAGAGTGTACAAGCAATACAACATCCCCTCATCTCCCCATGATCCTTTAAGAACCCCCTCAACTACCATCCATACATGGCCCACCCATAACATGGAAACAATAAAGACCCCTAAACATGGGAGAAGGATGTAGTAACACCAGGGAGCTGAGTAACCCTCCCCCAACAAGCGCCCCCTCCCCAGGAAATTTGACCTAAACCACCCTGCCAAGGATCGGATGTACACCTACTACCACCAGGTACAGCTCTCCACCTTAAAGCCACACTGGGCGAATGGAACACTACACCATAGGAGCAGAGGTGGAGGACCCTGATCGACCCCACAGCCTACTAAAGCCCTATCAACCAGCCCACAGTCCAAGGGTCAGTCAGAAAGGTATATGTTGAAAAAAATGGAAGATACAAGTCAGTAGAGGCACAAATGTCCCTGATGATTAATCTTCAGATGATCATCCCATGAACGCTGGTGCCTTACATGAACAGATCAGACAGGCCCTATATAATTGTGGCTGCTCTTAGCTGAATGGTCTATCAAAATGAGAGAGATCCGTTAATCAGCATACACAGGCGATGGGGAGCAGACACTCCTATTCGGGGACTAAACTATGTATGTGAGTGACTGCCACACACAAGTCACTGGGAATAGTTGTGGTATACAAGGAGGTTCCCAAATCAATCGGGTAAACTCAACCTGTAGCTAGACAGCCATGGAAACATACTCCGGTATGATGGTGTCAAATGTACTCACAGTCCTCCATTCATGCTCCCCTCCAAATGGAAAAAGAGAGTGATGCATGCAGCTGTGTCCCGACTCATGCAGCTCTCCAGTGTATATTAAATTCTATTCAGATACACACGCTGAGCACAGTTGTGATAGTATGCAGCTCCAATCCAGGGCAGCTGTGCACTAGTGAGCTGTTCTAAGCCAGGGCAGCTGATCCATTCAGTCAGAAGGGCTGGTGGGCAGTAGACCAGGTACTCTGCGGTGTCCCCTAGGAGTTCCTGGGGTGGAGGGTAGTTGGGCCAGTGGGGGGGCGCCCCTGCGTCTATGTCTAAATGTTTTGTTCCCAAAACCAGAACTTTGTCATTTGGAGGGGAGCATGAATGGTGGAATGTGAGTACCTTTGACACCCCCATATGGGAGTATGTTTCCATAATCTTTGATAACGCCCATTGGAGGGGCCAAATGCGTCAACGCAGATTCCGGTTCCTGAGCTATGTCCAATGAACGGTGGAATGCAGACGAGGTCAGCCGCTTCCAGGTGCCAGCAGACGCTGTTTTAATTTGTTGATGAACATTTTTTCTCTTCAACATTGCAAGTGCAATTTTAATCTTTTGTACAATATATTTGGATATACTGCACCATGATGGTTCTTTTTTCATATGTTTGAGCCTAGGTACCAAGGAGGAGGTCCACACAGTGTCATCTGTATTATCAACACACTTCCCTGCTCACCTTATATCCAGCCTGATTGACCCACATGCAGTAGTTCTAAGGGGTCCAATCGATCCAGTGAGTCTCAACATGAAGGGAAGGTGTGCAACACCGATCACTAGTGTGGCGTTTGGAGCACTGAGCACTTTGTTGAAGATTTATATGCACAGGAGCACTTTTAAGGAACTTTCTAATTCCCCATATGGATTCACTTGTTTAATTCATGAATTTTTGATTATGTCACAGGCTTTCAATGGCTACATGCATGTCACAAAATTGATTTTTATGAATTCATTTTATTTTTATGTTTATGATGCTTTATCATGACAGAATTTAATGTTTAAGCACGTGCACTTTATAGCTATAGTGAAATTTTGATAGGTTGCGCTGTAGGTTTTGAGTACATGTGTTTGACACGTGTTATGAACAGCAGAAATTAGAGTGTTTTGAGTAGGTAGGCGTTATTGAGCATTGGTGGTTATTCCGATATATTCCAGATGTAAAGCATATGCCTATATTCCAAGTGAAAAGCAATCCAAGCTGCAGAACAGAGCCATAGAGGGCATTCTAGTAGGCTACAGTGAGCAAATTAAGGGTTACAGAATCCTACACCCAAAGACTGACAAGTTACAATAAGCCATAGTGCTTATTTTGATGAGAGCCCATCACCAGAATCACTGATCCCTGAAAGCTGTGAAGTGAATATGCTAAGCAAACAAGAAGAAAAGGTTGATCAAAGTGAACCTGTGCAGCATTCAGAACAAGAGGTGGAACTCACAATGCCTAAATCAAGTTCCCCACCAGATCCTGCCGAACTGCCTGAAGTCAGAAGATCCATTGGCATGTTGCAAGGACTCTTGGACCTGTACCCAAGTGGAATGAAGACCATGGAGATGCTCCTCTAATGCAGGAATTCTCTGAGGAACAAATGAGTCAAGCAATATACCTGTAGATGTTTGGGAACCATAATTCGCCATAAACTGAGACAATCGGGAAGTGGTATCAACAGCAATATTGTGAGCAAACTCCGCCCAAGGTAAGAGGTCTGACCAGTTGTTATGGTGGCCAGAAATATAGTAACGTAGAAACAGTTCCAAGGACCAGTTGGCTTGTTTTGCCCCATTGGACTGCAGGTGATATGTAGAAGAAAAGGAAAGCTGAATTCCCAACTGTGCACAAAAGGCTCACCAAAACCTAGACACAAATTGCCTACCCCTGTCCGAGACGATAACCTTGGGTAGCCCAAGTAAGCGAAAGGTCTCCCGAGCAAAAATGGATGCCAGTTCTTTGGACGTAGGCAACTTCTTAAGTGGAATACAATGTAACATTTTCAAGAACCGGTCAACCACCATAAGGATAACTGTGTTGCCCTGGGAGTTGGGTAACTCCACAATAAAATCCATAGACAGGTGGGCCCAAGGCCTCTCTTCATTGGGTATCGGTTGTAGGAGGCCCACTGGAAGGTGTTGTGGTATCTTACTCTGAGCACACATGGAACAAGCAGGCATGAAAGCGGCTACATCAGTGCAGAGACTAGGCCACCATAATTGTTGGGCAATAGCCCAAATCAGTTGATTGTTCCCTGGGTGGCCAGCAGCCTTGGGAGAATGGTAAGTCTGGAGCACAGCAGTGTGGAGACTCTAAGGGACGAATCAGCGGTCACAAGGTTTCTCGGAAGGAGAATGGATCTGAGCGGCTAGAATTTTGTCACCCAAAGGTGAAGTGAGACTGGTACGAACCATATCCACAATATGATCGGGAGGTATCACAGGAACAGGAACCGACTCCATCTTGGAAGCGTTTAGCCTCAGACAAGAATGTGAGATTCTTATGGTCAGTCAAAATGAGAACCGGCACAGTGGTACCTTCAAGGAGATGCTTATATTCTTTAAGAGCTAAAATGATCACTAACAACTCTGTCCCCAATCTCATAATTGCTTTCCACAGGAGACAATTTCTTGTAAAAGTAATCACAAGGATGCATAGCGCTCTCAGAGGTAGGATGTTAAGACAAAAGGGCACCAACTTCAGTCTCAGATGTATCAACTTCAAGGATGAAGTGTAACGTGGAATCAGAATGTGCCAACACAGGAGCTGAAACAAAGGGAGCCTTGAGAGACTCAAAGGCTTTAATGGAATCCAGAGACCAATTCTGTGGGTTACCGTCCTTTCTGGTCATATCAGTCAGCGGTTTGACCAGAGATGAGAAGTTACAAATTAACTTCCAATAGTAATTGGCAAAGCCAAGAAAAAGTTATAGTGGACGTAAACCCACGGGTCGGGGCCACTGTAGAACTGCCGATAGTTTCTCTGGGTCCATTGAAAAACCAGCAGTGGAAATGACATAACCCAGGAAGTTAAACTGTTCACGATGGAACTCGCACCTCTCCAATTTACAATACAGGTTATTATCTCTCAGCCTCTGAAGCACACGGCAGACATCGGTCTGGTGGCTCTCTAGGGACTTGGAATATATGAGAATATCATCGAAATAAACCCCCACACATTGCTGCAACAAATCTCAAAGGACATTGTTAAAGAATTTCTGAAAAACTGCCAAAGTGTTGCAAAGACCAAACAGCATTATGAGGTAGTTGTAATGGCCTGTCCTGGTATTAAACACTTTTCCATTCATTGCCCTCCTTGATCGTCATGAGATTGTATGCCCCTCTTAGATCATACTTCGTGAAAACTGTTGCTCCCTTTAGGCAATCGAATAACTCTGTAATCAAAGAAATCGGATAAGCATTCTTCATCATGAAGTGATTGAGACCCTTATATTCGATACAAGATCTAAGTTCACCACTCTTCTTTTTCACAAAGCAGAAACCAGGACCAGCAGGAGATGAGGATTTGCGCATGAATCCTCAAAGTGTGTTGGCAACATAGTCCTCCATGGCTTTATTCTCTGAGACAGACAAAGGGTAAACCCGGCCATGAGGGGGTATGGCACCAGGTTGAAGGTCAATTGCACAATCATAAGACCGGTGTGGAGGCAAACTACAGGCTTGACCTTTATCAAAGACATCTCTAAATTTGTGGTACTCCCCTGGCAGGGAGGAGAGTGAAGAGGTGCACAAGACCTTAGCCACTTTCTAAAAACATGTCTTACTGCATTGTGGCAACCAGCAAAGAACCTCAGTACAATAGCCTCAATGGCAAGTGGAGTGGCATGAAGCTGAAGCAGAATCAAATGCTTAGACACAAAGGCACCATCTATGAACAGGCCTGCAGCTGATTAGAGCCTGCATCTCAATAGACGACTCAGACCAAGAAAGGTTAACCGGAACCAAGGGCTTATCCTTCAGGATAACTGGGAATGAAACAATGCCAGCTAAGGTCTGTCCCTTACAGGACCTCAAGGTGCGGGCGTTTCCTGGACGGGTAGGACAAGACTTCAAAAAGTGACCTGCCTGGCCACAATAAAGGCACAATCTATCCCTCCTCCTAAAGGTACTCTCATCCGCAGAGAGACGTGTGAAGCCCAACTGCATGGGTTCTACTTCACTCTCCGACTCACTACCCGGAGGCATGGAAGTTGAGGGAGGCAAGAGTGGGACTGCAAAGCTTAGAGCCAAATGTACAGGAGGCTTCCGCAACTGCTCCTTAAAGGAAAGTCTCTCTCAGAGTCTGGAGTAAATGAGAATGGCAAACGTGATCAACTTCTCTAGCTCAGTGGGTATGTCTCGAGCTGCTATCTCATCTTTGATGTTATCTGAGAGACCATGAGAATAAGCAGTTACAAGGACCTCATTGTACCAAGCAACCTCTGCTGCCAGAGTACGGTATTCAATGGATTAATTGGCAACAGTTCTTGTACTCTGTTTGATGGACATGAGAGTTCTGGCAGCAAAAGTGGAGCGTGCGCGAAGATCAAATACCCTTTTAAGGGAAGCCACAAACTCTGGGTAACTCAGGACGACAGGTTTTTGCATCTCCCATAGAGGGTTTGCCCAGGCCAAAGCTCTCTCAGAAAGCAAAGAAATCATGAAGCCTACTTTGCTACTGTCCATGGGAAACTCCTGGAGCAGCATTTCAAAGTATATCCCAACCTGGTTGAGAAACCCTGGAACCATGAATCCGACTGGGACAGAAGTGCAGTAAAAAAAAAAAAAATCACACTTTTTAATAAAATGGTAAAATCGTACAAACAGAATAAACATGGTCAAAACATAGCCCGGGTAGCGGGTAGTCAGAACAAGCCAGTAAAACAGGAATCCAGAGATCAGCGTAGTCAGAAGCAGCAAACAGTATTAGGAACCAGAAAGGAAGTCAGCCAGGCAAAAGTCTTTAACAGGAAAATACAGCAGAGAGTATCCGGATATGTTGAACAAGGCGAAGGCACAGGAGATCTGATCCAGGCAGTTTAAATAGCCAGCAAGGCTCACTGATGAGCAGGATAAAATCAACAGGTGAGTCACTCTGGAATGATGAGTACTGGCAATTAAAGAACAGCTGATCAGCCTGAGCTCTGAGAAGGGAGGGCTGAGCCCAGTCCTGACACTTCTGTTACATGCACTTGTTTGTATCTAGTTCCTGTTCATGTTCTAATATTCCTCCATGACAGTAAAGGGGTCTACTGCATTCAACAGGCTTCCAGAGTTATATCAATACTCTGCACAATAAGTAGACCTGTGTGGTTCGTTTCGTTCTGAATTAAAATTCTGACAAATTTTCATTTTTCAGAAATTCAGATGTATCCAAATTACAATAGTACCGAATTTAAATGAATCTGAAATAACGAAAAAAAAAAATAAGGACAAAATTTGAATAGTTTTTGAATTTGAATAGTTTTCAGATTTGAAAAGTTTTCAAATTTGAATCATTTGCAATCTTCAAAGAGAATAAAATAGAATAGAAAATAAAGGAATAGAATAAAAAAACTAAAACTAAAACTAGAAAAGAATATAACAGAAAATAAAAGAAGTAAAACAGAAGAAAATAGAATAGAATAGACAATAAAAGAACAGAATAGACTAGAATATAATAGAAACAAATAGAATATAATAACAGAAAGAATACAACCATCTTCTGAAATTCAAATTTCATATAGAATAAATTTGAATTCAAATACATAAGAAAAGAATAGAATAGAAAAAAAAAAGAATAGAATAGAATAAACAATACTAGAATAGAAAAGAATAGACTTAAAATCAATAATCAAGAATATAGCCATTTCCCAAAATTCAAACACAATAAATTTGAATTTGAATAGGATAGAAAAGAATATATTGGAATGGTTATAATATTTCTATTTTATTCTAGTGTTTTTTTATTCTAGTCTACTCCTTTCTATTCTATTCCGTTCTATTCTGTTCTTTTATTTTCTATCCTATTTTGTTCTGTTTTACGCTATTATATTATATTCTTTTATTTTCTGTTATTTTTTTTCTATTGTATTACATGTTTTTCTAAACTATTCCTTTATTTTCTATTCTATTTTATTCTCTTTGGAAATTGTAAAACTATTTGAATTCGAAAACTGTTCAAATTGGAAAGCGATTTGAATTCAAAAGTGAATAAACAAAACTAATTGCTAAAATGAATTAAACAAATTAAACAAATCTAACTAAACTAATTTATGTAAATAACGAAATTGAAACTAAACTGAACAATTTTTTTGTTCTGCACATGTCTAACAATAAGGTTTAGGAGTAAAAGTATGTTTATTTCATCACAGACATCCAAAATAAAAAAGGACAAGCCAAGGGTCTGTATGTATTTTGGAGGGTGTCCCCATACGACATGTGTCAAACACGAGGCCATGAACTGAATCTTGCCCGGGAGGCCATTTCATGTGGACATCAAATCCACCTCTGGCTCTCCCTCCACTCCCTAGCTTTTTGTATTTACAAGAAGGGCTTTCCTCTTGGTGGCTTTCACAGATCCCTACCAGCCCTGCACCCAAGGCAGGTACAAGGGTGATGCAGATGGAGGAAAATGGGGCAGAGGTCAGAACCAAGTAGAGGTTGAAGTGAGATGTGGAGAGCTGAATCATGCACACTGTGCTTAGCACAGCCCTAAACACTGCACTCTGTATGTAGTGCATCTCCTGATTTCTGCACCCTGTACGTAGTGCACCCCTGAACTCTGCACTCTGTACATAGCGCATCCCTTAAACATGTAAACAGTAATATATTGCAGACATGTTGTACATAAATGAAGAGAGTAGGTTAATAAAAACGAGCTCCATGTGGTGAAGTGCTAAAAGCACACAACATAACCTGAGTAAAAAATTTGCATCTGGTATATGCCCGCCGCGTTTCGTGGCGCTTAGGCCACGCTTCAGGGGCTGATGCGAAATGAGCAGAATCTGAAACAAGACACAGGCATGTCACTAGAACACAAGCAGAGCGACCCTGCTAAGGGAAGCCAAAAAATGGTAGAAGTAAAAATTTGTTGATTGGTGTTGGTAAAGTACATGGTGAGCTACTTACATAAACCAGCATGCGCATGATAGTGAGCCAAGATAGGCCAGCCAACACTGACGCCCGTGCCGGGAGCTGAGGTGTTGTTAGTGGTGATATGAAGCACAAGAAATGGTAATGCAGTGTCAAATGTCCGTCCCTCACGGGCATCAGTGTTGGCTCGCCTATCTTGGCTCACTATCATGGACATGCTGGTTTATGCAAGTAGCTCACCATGTACTTTACCAGCACCAATCAACCAATTTTTACTTGACGACATCACTGAGCTGGTGGATGTTAGAAACCTTGCGCTCCTTTCGTTTCAGGATGCCCCACAGATGCTCAATAGGGTTTAGGTCTGGAGACATGCTTGGTCATTCCATCACCTTTACCCTCTGCTTCTTTAGCAAGGCAGTGGTCATCTTGAAGGTATATTTGGGGTCTTTATCATGTTGGAATACTGCCCTGCGGCCCAGTCTCCGAAGAGAGGGGATCATGCTCTGCTTCAGTATGTCACAGTACATGTTGACATTCATGGTTCCTTCAATGAACTGTAGCTCCCCAGTGCCGGCAGCACTCATGCAGCCCCAGACCATGACACTCCCACCACCATGCTTCACTATAGGAAAGACACACTTGTCTTTGTACTCCTCACCTGGTTGCAACCACACACGCTTGACACCATCTGAACCAAATAAGTTTATCTTGGTCTCATCAGACCACATGACATGGTTCCAGTAATCCATGTCCTTAGTCTGCTTGTCTTCCGCAAACGGTTTGCGGGCTTTCTTGTGCATTATCTTTAGAAGAGGCTTCCTTCTGGGGTGACAGCCATGCAGATCAATTTGATGCAGTGTGCAGCGTATGGTCTGAGCACTCACAGGCTGACCCCTCACCCCTTAAACCTCTGCAGTAATGCTGGCAGCACTCATATGTCTATTTCCCAAAGACAACCTCTGGATATGACGCTGAACACGTGCACTCAACTTCTTTAGTCAACCATGGCGAGGCCTGTTCTGAGTGGAGCCTGTCCTGTTACACCGCTGTATGGTCTTGGCCACCGTGATGCAGCTCAGTTTCAGGGTCTTGGCAATCTTCTTATAGCCTAGGCCATCTTTATGTAGAGTAACACATTTTTTTCAGAGAGTTCTTTGCCATGAGGTGCCATGGTGAACTTCCAGTGACCAGTATGAGAGAGTGAGAGTGATAACACCAAATTTAACACACCTGCTCTCCATTCATACCTGAGACCTTGAAATACTAATGAGTCACATGACAACAGGGAGGGAAAATGGTTAATTGTTCCCAATTTGGACATTTTCACTTTACATTGTAGCAAAGTGTCATTTCTTCAGTGTTGTCACATAAAAAGATAGAATAAAATATTTACAAAAATGTGAAGGGTGTACTCACTTCTGTGAGATACTGTATATCAGCCAAAACTGATGAATACATTTTTTTTTTGGCTATGTATTATAGCAAAAAGTAAAAAATGTTTTTTTGTTTCAAAAGTGTCGCTTTTTTTGTTAATAGCGCAAAAAATAAAAACCACAGAGGTGATAAAATGTCACCAAAAAAAAGCTCTATTTGTGGGGAAAAAAGGACGTCAATTTTGTTTGGGTACAACGTTGCACGCCTGCTCAATTGTCAGTTAAAGCGACGCAGTGCTGAATCGCAAAAAGTGCTCTGGTCATTAAGGGGGAAAGTCTTCCGGGGCGAAGATCCTCCACAAAATTTATCCCAGACCCATCAGGGTTTTGTGTGAATGCTACTAATGAGCTCTCTTCTCCCTCCAACTCTCTAAGGTTGTCCTTGAACATTGTGCCGTTCTGTAACACCATGTACAGCTTCAACACATCCCCAAACCTGTAAGTTAACCACTCCTCGACCACGTCACGTACATTTACTGCTGCAGAGTGACACTATATCGCAAATCACCATCTATAAATGGCTATCCGCACACGCTCAGCTGGCGGCGCGCTCTCCTGCCTGCCGCACGCTCCCTGAGTGGAGCCGCGGTTCAGGCAGACTCGATGTCCGCCTGCGACCCGCGATCATCAGTTAGAGCAGAAGAGTGGGGAACCGTTGATGTAAACACTGCTCTGTCAGGCGACATGACAGAGATCTACTGTTCCCTATACTCTGGATCAATTAGATCTCTTATGCCCCTGGCAGCCCAGCCCCCACACAGTTAGAACATGCCTAGGGAACACAGTTATCCCCTTGATTGCCCCCTGCAGGTTAACCCCCTTCCCTGCCAGTGACATTTATACAGTAATCAAATGTCAAAAATGTCCTACATGTTAGCCACAATATCGCAGTCCCGATAAAAATTGCATAAAATATCGCAAAATTGTAAAAAAGCCAGAAATGAATTCTCATGGTTTGCAAACACGGCAACTTTTGCACAAACCAATAAATAAAGGCTGATTGCGATTTTGTTTACCACACATATGTAGAAGTATATATATCGGCTAAAACTGATGAATACATATTTTTTTCATTTTTTTGGACATTTATTATAGCAAGAGTAAATAATATTGTTTTTTTTTTTTCAAAATTGTCACACTTTTTTGTTTATAGCGGTGATCAGAAGTGAAGCAGAGGTGATGAAATACCACCAAAAGAAAGCTCCCTTTGTGGGGAAAAAAAGGATGCCAATTTTGTTTGGGCACAACGTTGCATGACCATGCAATTGTCAGTTAAAGTGACGCAGTGCCGAATAGCAAAAAGTGCTCTGGTCCTAATGTGGGAAATACTTCCGGGGCTGAAGCAGTTAAAGGATTTGTGTATTTTAATCTTGCCATTAGTACATGTCCCTCATGGCAATGCCCAGCTTCCTATGCTTCTTTTCAATAGTTAGTCTCACCAAAGGAACACATTGTATTACGAGATTGCTCCACCTCAGGGAAGGTTCAGTTTATTCAAATTTGAGAATTTATTGCAAAACTGGACACAAATCAAACCAGGGCAGATTTACTTACCCTAATCTCCGCAGATCTGTATGAAAATATTTAGGAAAATAGACAAATAGAGATTATCCTGATTTGATCACCACTATAGGAGAGTTACCTGAGAATGGCAGGCTTTGAAGGTGTCACTGAGGATTACACTGCATTGTCTTTGTGCCCATGGCTTTCTGAACGGGTTAACATCACAGGGTTCTATTATTGCTCTAACATCGTTGCATGTTGGTTTCATCTTCCAGCTATTACCAAATTCCAAAACATCCTCAACAGTACAGTGGCCTCTTGTATTAAAATCATTATTTGAATTGCCATCATAATTTCCACAGAGTCCACAGACTTTATGCTGGAAAAAAGTAAAAGAAGTTAAAGTGTATGTAAGCCTTAACAATGACTTCTTTTATTTGCGGCCTTCTGGTCTTCTAAATATACAATTGAAAGATGTTTTATAATATTTGTTCAATAAGTGCAAAAATACTTGATTTTTAGTAGAAATCTTGTGAGCTGATATCTTGCCGTGCTCTCTGCCTATGCACAAGGAGGGGTTATGGATATGAGGATAAGGGGAGAAGATGAGGAGAAGTCTGTGTTTTCTGTAATGAAGTAGGAAATGTTGAAACATTGTGCTTTTCAATTCAACATTGAAAATACACTGTGTTGCCATGAAATGAAGGTAGGAGCACGCTATATTTCTGGCACAGAACGGGAAATGTGCATGTATTCTAGAGATGTGATACATATCCTGAGTAACGAGTACCTGAGTATTATGTGAGTGCCTGAGTAGTGAGCACCTGAGTATTCTGTGATTACCTGAGTAGGGAGTGCCTGAGTGTTCAGTGATTACCTGAGTATTCTGGGAGTACCTGAGCAGGGAGTATAGTGAGTGCCTGAATATTCTGTGTGAACCTGATTATAGCAAGTACCTGAGTAGGAGTACGGAGTATTCTGTGAATACCTGAGTGGTGAGTACCTGAGCATACTAAGTATCGCGTCAGTATGCCAGGGAGATCAGGTGAGTGCCTGAGCAATGGGCGAGTACCTAGGTATTGGCTGAATACCTGAGTAATATAGTGTGAGTACCTGGGTGTTCTGAAGGTACCCAAGTGTGGCATGAGTACCGGAGTGTGGTGAGTACCGAGTGCTGTGAGGACACATGTACTGTGAATATTAGAGGCAGGCAGCCAACAGCTGCATGAGGGTCATGCGAGTGACGTGTGGAGTTTGGAGGAAGAGGTGGTGGTCGCACAGAGGCACCAGCACAGCAAAAGAGGAAGCAGGTTTCAAAAGCGGAGCGAGCGTCCCCTAGACAGTAGGCCTGCTACTACCCACCGCACCCAGGGACCTAGCACACCAAAGGCAGCTCAAAGGCGTTCCCCCGCGTGGCAGTTCTTCAGACAATGTGCTGACAACAAGACACGAGTGGTTTGCAAGCTGTGCAATGATAGCCTGAGCCGGGGCATAAATGTTCTCAACCTGAGCACAACCCCCATGACCAGGCACCTAAATTCAAGGCACAAGCTGCATTGGAATAATTACCTCAAAATCCAAGAAAGGTCTCGGCCTCCTCCTGCTTCCTCTTCTGCTGCTGCCTCGGCCTCTTCCTCCACCTCTACAGTGACAGCGTC
>BLSH010029320.1:83479-142951 GCA_018402905.1 Glandirana rugosa
CACTGACCTCAAGTCTGCACACGAGAAGGCTAGACGGTCGGTCATCTCGATCTTGGACCCCCACACCTTGGCCAGGGGGACCAAGATCGAGATGACCGACCGGGACACTAGACACCACATTAGGCTTTCTCCACCTCGCTTGCGACTCGCGTCATGTTCAGGAGGCATATGGACCTCCACTTCTCTCTCGCACGCCGCAGACTTGGACCCCTAGACTGTGACTTCGGTTCCCGCCTTTTGTGGTCGCGCTATGTGACCCACCACCTCTCTGTCGGCCTCCCGAGGTCCCCACCCGCTCTTCCCTTCACTCACACGCCATAAGGGCGAGGGGGAAGAGGGGGGGTGTGCTCCAGAGCTCCCTGTTCCCACTATCAGGGGTTCTCGAACCAGGGCCGCAAGAGAGGTTGCCCCCGCATAAGCCAGACTCTACCACCAGGTACGTGACACTACCACTTTATACCAGGGGGGTATCACTAACCTGTGGGGGGGAGAAGGGGGAGCGGGAATACCGCACACTCACTTCCCTTCTCGCCCACCCCTGGAGCCCTCCGGCTGTCTCTCCACCACCCAGTGTATCGCGCTGGTGTTTTCCGCCCTTGGCTTCAGTGTCAGATCCCCAGGTTCAGACGCCGCACGCTCTCTCTTCACCTCCAGGTATACGGAGGACTTGTACTGCGCTCAGCGTTCGCTCCACCTCTTTCGGATTACACCACAGATCACAGGGCCAGCCAGTAGAGCTAGAACCAGGGGGACCGGTTCCACACCCCCAGTTCTCCCCACACACTGACACGCTTCTTCAAAAGATTAGGATTCCCGGCATCGGCACTCTCCTTACACAGGGTTACGGCATACAGCCTAACACATGGAGCACAGGCAGCACGAGCTCACACGCCCGCTCACCACAGCATCTGGCTTCCTGTCACCGCCCCTTACTCTTCCTAGCTATCCTAAATGTGGGAATAGACTCCTACCCTAAATCATACTGGCCAGTAATCACACATATACTAATAGCTGCCAGATCCCTGATTTTACAGAAATGGAAAACACCCCAGGTACCCAACATTTCAGAAATAATGCAAATGGTCAACACCCATAAGGCGCTTGAGAAAGCTATCGCCTCTAACTCCCTATGATTGGATAAATTCCTGAATGCGTTGAAAATCTGACCATATGCTTAGACAAACACACATCTTTGCTTATGAATGACAAGACATAGCCCAACAAAAACAGGCGGACTCATAAGAGCTGGCGACCCTGGTATAACAGGTGAAATTAGTATAACTGGTTAAACTAAATAAATGGCTATTCTATGAAATAATGCTCTTATACTCAATACATGCCTCCCTGGGAACCCTATCAGGGTTGCAACGCCACCCCCAATACAGCATGAACCCGATAAGGGGTGGGGGGGTTGGCGGGACTATCCGCAGGGCCGTAACCTCAAACAGCAGACCGCTAATCGGACCTTAAGAGAGATTTGTATTGAACACAAATGAATCTAACTGTAATGATCCAATCTGGTGTTATGTTACTACACTTCCTGTATTTATTGGGGAGCACAGCTTGATCTATATTCAGACAAAAACAGCATTTGAGTTTATATACACGGTTTTTCACAAAAAAACACACCACACACTTAACGCTTATAAAATACTATTTATTCTGATGTCAGTTATAATTTTAACCACTAGGGGGCACCTATTTTATATCAACTTCTTCCTTAGTCAAAAAGCAGCGCCAGATCCCATACATACCTAAATATGATTTCAGTTGTCCCTCCGACGGGGCACAACTTCCTGGGAGGCAGCAGGCTTTATTGAAGTCTCATCCTAAGCGCAATACCCACCCATTTTAGCCTACTGTTAGCTGAAAATGGGTCCCAAGAGTGCAGAATGTACTGCACTCCTGTGATCCACAGGAGAAGTACAGCCAAACAAGCTTTGGCTGTACTTCTCCTTTACGTTATTCTGGTCTGAGACCCTGACTCACTAAGCTCTGTGTTCCAGCACTTTCTATATGCTGTGTACTGTGTTAGATAACCGCAAAAAAATGTATCAGGGTTCATAGCTGTGGCACTGCCTCTGGGGTAAACCGCTCTCTTCAAACTAATTGTAGCATTACCTACAGGCTTTAACATGTGGGCATGTCCTCAGCATAGATTGGGGAGCTCTAACTGCACCTCACCAATGTGTTTGGCTGTGAGTAAGTCGGGTCTGTGACTTTCGTTCACTGAACTCTGCATTCTAGCACTTTCCACAATTTTGTATTGTATTAGTATGTGGAGTTTTTCATCTAGTACTGAGCTGTAGAACTGCCTCTGGTGTGACCAACTCATTGGCCATATTAGATGAATGATGTCACGTGTATCCCTGCCTATTTTTATGCGTGCTACTGTGGGGCAGGTAATCTCCCATCCAAAGTTAATTGACCCAGCAATGATGGCTAAATTTCCATGTTTGGTTTGAACCCAAGGGATCCTCAACCACTGTTTAATGTAACAGTGATTTCTCTGTGAGTTTGTGACAGCATGGTGTGTCCAGACTCTTTATTTGGGGACCAATCACCCATAAAGACCTGGCACCATCAAACTATGTCCCTGAAAACGCTGATATTTTGTCCACACTCCAAATTTGCGAGCCTCAATGGAGCTGTCCACCCCTGTATAACCCCTAGGCTTTCAAAACGTACTAAATATACAAAGTAAAGAAAAAACAAATTAATCTTACCTGAAACTGTTCTGGGACCTTGATTGTAAGACCTGTCTTCTTATCCCAAACCAGGATAATTCCATTTTTTGCTTGGATAATCAAATTAAGACTATTGTTTTTGATGTAATACGGGGTTACTTCTCCATCTCCCACCTGAATAACCTCTACCTGGCCATCACTAAGAAGGAGTTCATAACCCTGAAAAATATAGGAACACATTTTAAATCTAAGGGAACATCATTCTTCATGATACTTTTGTAAATTATTTATATATTGGCCATATATTGTGGGTGTGATAGCTGCAGTAATTTTTGACAGTCATTAAAAAGAAAACCACTCTTGGGAGATGTTGGTAGGAATACTGAAAATTGTGTATGAAAACATTGTTCGGTTTTTGATGTAATACGGGGTTTCTTCTCCATCTCCCACATTAATAACCTCTACCTGGCCATCACTAAGAAGGAGTTCATAACCCTGAAAAATATAGGAACACATTTTAAATCTAAGGGAACATCATTCTTCATGATGCTTTTGTAAATTCTTTATATATTGGCCATATATTGTGGGTGTGATAGCTGCAGTAATTTTTGACAGTCATTAAAAAGAAAACCACTCTTGGGAGATGTTGGTAGGAATACTGAAAATTGTGTATAATAACATTGTTCTGTTCAGATTAAATTAGTTATAAATATATTTCTAACATACGAAGAGTCAATTCAGTAAGCTATAACCTTCCAATGTTCCACCACTTGCTCCAGGGTCAACTGTTTAAGAGAGAATGTCCCTTAAAGCTGTTGTATCCCCCTTTAGTTGATTTTTACCTACAGGTAAGCCTATAATAAGGCATACCTGTAGATAAAATGAATATCGCCTAAACCTGTACAGTTTAGGAGATATTTGTCCTGCATGCAGCCGCTGACATCAGCGGCGCATGCGCAGTGATGTCACGGCCAAGGCCCGGTGTCTAGTGCCCGACCTTGCCGGAAGCCTTCCCAGAAAGATGAGCTCCCGTGTAAACCCGGAAGGATCCCCCAAGGGAAAATGTCAGCTCCCTCTGCGGGGGCTGGGAGGACCTGTCAAAGCTTAGATCTGAGGTAAGTATTTCATAATGAGCTAGTATGCATAGCATACTAGCTCATTAAAAAAATTGCCTTACAGTTTTTTTTTTTCTGGAGCATACAACCACTTTAATTCAAAAAGATCTCCGCTCCCTTCCTGTTTTGCCTTGAGACAAGCAGTAGAAAAAAATATTCCCAGTGTGCCACAGCAAAAAAGGATCTTGACTTTTGATGTACTATAATTATTAGTAATAGGGTTGCACCGATACAGGTATCAGTGTAAGTGCAGATACTAAGCATTTGCATAAGTATCGGTACTTGTGCAAATGCTCCAATACCTGGAACGGATACCTTAAGGCTCAGTTCTTTCAGCTGTCAGTGGGATTCCTCTGAGACAACTGAAATGTAAAGAAAAGAATGCCGGCAATTATTGGTTACCAGTGTAAAAATAATCTGCGCTAAAGATATATAGTGAAAATTACAAAAATCCACATATACATAAAAACCTAAACTGTCCCCACTAACAGGGACCAATGATAGGTTTAAATAGGAGGCTGCTGCTACTCACAGTTCCCTAAGGAATCTGTATAGAGATGAAATACAAAACAAGCTGCGCCACCCCTCTAATCATAAAATCATAATAGTCTATACATCATAATCACATAATAACCAGTGCAAATATATTTTAACAAAAAGAAAACAGTCCTTATCATAGTGACAATTCATTAGTGAAGTGAATCCAACTATCTTCAGTGACATTCCATCACAATGCATATAATGTGCACATTGATGATCAATAAAGTGATTGTAGTGCTTTTAAAATTGATGACAGTGCTCCAAACCGATCTGCAGTGCTCAGTGCCAGCCCCCACATGTAGCCCCACTCACCAGAAGTAATGGACCCCTAGCTTTTCAGTCTAGGGTTCAAACAGACTGGGTACTGGTGGTGGCAGGAT
Organism: Glandirana rugosa; assembly: GCA_018402905.1. Lineage (NCBI taxonomy): Eukaryota > Metazoa > Chordata > Amphibia > Anura > Ranidae > Glandirana > Glandirana rugosa. The sequence continues at coordinate 88,202 of BLSH010029320.1, forward strand.
CGTGACCCACAGCAGAGATGGCCTTCCCAAAACACAATGGTATGATACTTCCACTCCACAATTTCTCAGAAAGATAGAAAGAGCCTCATGGTGAAGCACTGTAAAACTGTTTTATTTGCGCAAGAATAAAAACCTACTTACAGGAGGTACAGGATAACACGCATAAACACAGGGATCTGTTGGCGTCTGCACAGAAGTGCGTTCATTTTTCAAAGATACAGATACCAGATCCTGTGGATGATAAAATTATAAATGGTCAGACACGCTTAGGTTAAATCCACATCCGATGGCATCCTGGACAAAACTCAGTTGTTAATGATCACCTGCTGGAACGCCTGAGTTCCAGCAGGTGATCTGATCATTAACAACTGAGTTACCATTGTGGAGACGTGTGCATATAGATCCTTTCAGGATCTTTGGATCTGTTACATCTGGATGGGGATGTGCTCTATCCAGTTTTGTCCAGGATGCCATTGGATGTGGATTTAACCTAAGCGTGTCTGACCATTTATAATTATATCGTCCACAGGATCTGGTATCTGTATCTTTGAAAAATGATGCACGCATGTGCAGACGCCAACAGAACCCTGTGTTTATGCGTGTTATCCTGTACCTCCTGTAAGTAGGTTTTTATTCTTGTGCAAATAAAACAGTTTTACAGTGCTTCACCATGAGGCTCTTTCTATCTTTCTGAGAAATTGTGGAGTGGAAGTATCATACCATTTCATTTTGGGAAGGCCATCTCTGCTGTGGATCACGATCCTGCCACCACCAGTACCCAATCTGTTTGACCCCTAGACTGAAAAGCTAGGGGTCCATTACTTCTGGTGAATGGGGCTACATGTGGAGTCTGGCACTGAGCACTGCGGATTGGTTTTTTTGTTGTATTGATTTAGTGCAGTAATTTTGTCACCGCATAATTGTTTCTCCTTGGCTCTGCCAGCTGTCATCTCTGCCCCCATGTCTTTCCAGCTCCTACCTTCTCCACCCCCACCAGCCTCCATCCCTCCCAACATTGTTGTCAACTACTAAGCCCTCCTACTCTTATCCATTGCTGCAAATAAATAACTGGCTGACCATACATTCCTTTAATATTTCCACAGCCACCAATACATAGCCCAGCCCTCATGCCCTATGCTCTACTACACCAATCTAACACTCCAAAGATCCCTTCTGGCCCCTCAGCAATCTCCCAAGAGCGAGTACTTTAAAAAGAGTATCATACTCGTACTCGGTGTACCCTCAAAATAACTCAACACACAGCCATTAATGTTTGAAGCACTGGCAACAAAAGTGAGTTCACCCCTAAGTGAAAATGTCCAAATTGGACCCAAAGTGTCAATATTTTGTGTGACCACCATTATTTTCCAGCACTGCCTTAACCCTCTTGGGCATGGGGCTATAGTCCTCTTCCACTCCTCCATGATGACATCACAGAGCTGGTGGATGTTAGAGACCTTACGCTCCTCCACCTTCCGTTTGAGGATGCCCCGCAGATGCTCAATAGAGTTTAGGTCTGGAGACATGCTTGGCCAGTCCATCATTGTTAACATCAGATTCTTTAGAAAGGCAGTGGTCATCTTGGAGGTGTGTTTAGGGTCGTTATGTTGGAATGCTGCCCTGTGGCCCAGTCTCTGAAGGGAGGGGATCATGCTCTGCTTCAGTATGTCACAGTACATATTGGCATTCATGGTTACCTCAATGAACTGTAGCTCCCCAGTGCCGGCAGCACTCATGCAGCCCCAGACCATGACACTCCCACCACCATGCCTGACTGTAGACAAGACACACTTGTCTTTGTACTCCTCACCTGGTTGCTGCCACACACATGACACCATCTGAACCAAATACGTTTATCTTGGTCTCATCAGACCACAGGACATGGTTCCAGTAATCCATGTCCTTAGTCTGCTTGTCTTCAGCAAACTGTTTGTGGGCTTTCTTGTGCATTATCTTTAGAAGAGGCTTCCTTCTGGGACAAAAGCCATGCAGACCAGTTTGATGCAGTGTGCGGTGAATGGTCTGAGCAATGACAGGCTGACCCCTATCCCTTCAACCCCCGCAGCAATGCTGGCAGCACTCATACATCTATTTCCCAAAGACAACCTCTGGATATGACACTGAGCATGTGCACTCAACATCTTTGGTTGACCATGGTGAGGCCTGTTCTGAGTGGAATCTGTCCTGTTAAACTGCTGTATGGTCTTGGCCACCGTGCTGCAGCTCAGTTTCAAGGTCTTGGCAATCGTCTTATAGCTTAGGCCATCATTATGTAGAGCAACATTTTTTTTTTCAGATCCTCAGAAACTTCTTTGCCATGAGGTGCCATGTTGTAGAGTGAGAGTGATAACACCAAATTTAACACACCTTCTCCCCATTCATACCTGAGACCTTATAACACTAACGAGTCACATGACACCAGGGAGAGAAAATGGCTAATTGAGCCCACATTTTCACTTAGGGGTGTGCTCACTTTTGTTGCCAGGGCTTTAGACATTAATGGCTGTGTGTTGAGTTATTTTGAGGGGACAGCAAATTTACAGTTATACAAGCTGTACGCTCACTACTTTACATTGTAGCAAAGTGTCATTTCTTCAGTGCTGTCACATGAAAAGATGTAATAAAATATTTACAAAAATGTGAGGGGTGTACTCACTTTTGTGAGATACTGTACATGGATGAGACAAACCACTTAAAGAGTATCTTCAGTGAACCCCCAAAAATGTATCAAATACTGTAGCTGCTGTCTTTTAATACAAAGACACTTACCTGTCCAGGGATCCAGTGCTGTCCTCACCTTAGACATGTGCAGAGCGAAAAAATTTGTTTAGTTTCTTTTAGATTCGTTATTTACGTAAGTTTGTTTAGTTAGATTATTTTAATTCATTTTTGGAATTTGTTTCGTTTATTCGTTTTCAAATCGTTTAGAAAAGTTTTCAAATCAATTTCGAATGGTTTTTGAATTGGAATAGTTTTCAAATTGGAATGGTTTTCAAATTGAAATAGTTTTCTAAACATTTTCCAATTTCCAATGAGAATGGGGTGGAGTGGAAAGTGGAGGAATAGAATGGAAAAAGATAGAATACAATGGAGGGGAATATACCAGATAATGAAAGAATATAATGTGGTGGAGTGGAACGGAGCTGTTTTACTCTGTTGTATTCTATTGTTTTGTTTTCTGTTATAGTTTTTTCTAGTCTATTGTTGTTTTTGCTGTTCTATTCCTTTGGACTTTTCTTATTTGAATTTGAAAACTATTAGAAAATGATTCGAAAATTATGCGAATTCAAATTTTGTCCGAATTTTCTTTATTGTTCTTTTTTGTTATTTGGATTCATTTAAATTCGGTACTATTGTAATTCGGAGATTAGATACAACTGAATTTCCAAAAAACTAAATTTCGTCCAAATTTTAATTTGAAACTAAACTAACTGCACATGTCTACCTCACCTGAACCGTTTCTTTAGTGGTCTTCAGGTCCCTGGCACCAGCATATTGACTATGGGATGTCTGACTGACTGATGAAGGACTCAAAGTCAGCTTTCTACTGTGCATGCGTGAGTCACACTGCTCACTGCGTGAATTGTCCCGCAGCTTTTTGAGACCTGTGACATGTCCCAGAAAGCTGCGGAGGGGATTAAACTTCAGCTTGGATTGCCTAGGCTGACAATGCTGCTGTCTGCTGTGCCTCCTATGCTCCTTCTTCCAGAGTTGTGTCTCACTAATACAGGAGGTGTGTTACTGACCAGATCACCAGGTGAAAACAGAGGAGAAAAAGCCAAAGAAAAGAAAACTGATGCAGCCTCCACGTCTAATGATTGATAAGCTGCAATATATTCCGTTTATGGTTTTGGCTTTAATATTGCTTTAGAAAGCAAGGGACAAGTGATTAAAAATATTACAGGGGTATTAAACCCCAAACCAAAAATGTAATATATTGCAGCTTACCAAAGCCTTAATTGTGCATTTGGGTTTTTTTTTTAGTTTTTTTTTTCCCTCGATTTTCACCTGGTGATTCTGCCAGTAACACACTCCCTGTATTTGAGTGTCCCACTTTGGGTGAAGGAGAGCAGGAGCACCTTTGGATGACAGCACTGTCCGTCTGGGGGTAGGGGAGTTTTAGATGTCCTAGCAGATTTAGATACTCTAACAAATTGAAGCCAAACTCCAGCTCACACTGCAGTTACACAAGCAGTTACAACAACCATTCTTCTTTTTCTTTTGGGATAAAGATTTTACATAAATAAATAAATAAATAAACGCCAATCATTGTTAGCACACCTGTCGGTGTTAAATTGTTTGTCTTACCGCTACTAACTACTATATTTACAGGAGAGCTTGTTCTATTGAATAAACAAAAGACCGGCTAGATCACCAGATGGAAACAAAGGAAAGAAAAACCCAAAATAAACAAATGCAACTGTCACATTTAAGATGTAAGCTGAAATACTGTATAATAAATGCTTGCTTTTGGGTTTAATATAGCTTTAAATTGTGTATAAAGGCCCAAACTTTCTTTTTTTTTTTTAGTTTTCGATAGTGTAAGGCAAGATTAGAACCCTTGTCAAGTTTTCATTGCGGTCTAAGTTCACCCCTTTTATTTGTCAATGGTGACAATTGTTATTGAGACATAAAGTTAAGTGAATTGCAAAATGTTAGAGTTGTCACCAGAACAACAGGTTAGGGGAGATCAACTGCTTAAAGTGGGAGTAAACTCCCATGCATGAATTTTACCTATAGGTAAGCTGATAATGAGGCTTACCTATAGGTACACTAAATATCCCCTGAATGTGCACCGTGTAGGAGATATTTACCGTAGTTGCAGCCGGTGACGTCTCCGGTGCATGCGTTTGGAAGGAATGGCATACCCATGCCGTTCCTTCAGAGTCCTGTGAGTCCTGTGCCATAAACGGTGGCTCCCGTTCTACGGGAAGTTTCACATACTAGCACATTATGACATTGCCTTGCAGGTTTACTACCACTTCAAAAGTGAAATGATTCTCACTTTACAGAGATTTTTTCTTACTTTCTGTTGTGGCTCCAGGACAGAAAGTAAAGAAAACTCTCTTGAAACTAAAGAAAAAAAAAAGAAGAAATAAAAAGATTTTGGCAATACATACACTTTAAAAAAATCCATTGCGAAAGAAAGAACTTACCTCTAGACTAATTATGATGGTCTTGGCACAAGTCAAACCAGTATCACTGCATTGTGTATTTTCAGAAATAACTTTAAATGTTGAATTATCTTTATCTTCTCCACAACAATCCTAAAAAAAAATCACATTGTATGAGTTTATGGTGTGCTATACAAAATAAGCAATGAATGAATTGTTTTATAAAAATGGTATATTTTGGAACTATTCTAATTATTTTATGCTATCAAATTCAAAATGTTTAACATTCATATTTTTAATTCAACACCTCTGATGCAGCTGGGTAGGTCTAGCAAAACTAGTCAGGGGAAGGAGTCCAGAATGTTTAAGTGATCACTAAGGCTTAGTATCAACTTGTACCTGTGGGATACCCATTCTAAGCTCATAATGTGGAACTGTGGCATCTTATGCAGCACACTGTGGTACACATGTGGATACAATTTTGGAGGATGTGGACTTTGATCTAGAGGGCTAAGTGAACCATAGCCCTCTAGATCAAAGTCCACATTGTTTATAATGGATATGGTTGAAATGGGTTATCTCTGAGGAACTGATTCATTCTTAGGAGAAGTACTATTTGCTATTATGAATGCAACAATTATTTTCATGCTTGTGATGCAAAGGATTGGAGGCATCTACATATATGGCTGAAGCACTTGATATATATATCGAATATACTCCTATATGTGTCTTGATATTTATATTCCAAGAGGAAGCTGATATACATTATAAGTATTCACTATCTCCAGGCTTAAGATAGAGGATTGGAGGGTACACGTTACAACTGTTCAATGTACAATATATCTATATGTGCCTGAGTACGTATATTTCATTGGCAAACTGGCATGCGATTGGGAGCAGGATTGTTATATAAGATGTTTGATATTCTCTTGTCCCGAGTTGTTATTCAGAAGATCTCTTCAAGGGTTAAAAAAGGGTGTGAACATCTCACACAACCATCCTATTGTTACCTACTGGAGCGAAAATGCAGAGGAACTTTTCAAAATGCTGGAATATATTAAGCAAAGATTTGTCATCTATATACAGTGCCTTGAAAAAGTATTCATACCCTTTGAAATTTTCCACATTTTGTCATGCTATAACCAAAAACGTAAATGTATTTTATTTGGATTTTATGTGAAAGACCAACACAAAGTGGCATATATTCAAGAAAAAAAGGGTAGCCCCTGGAAGTCGCACATCTATGATGTCCTACTGCAGTGAATGGAGTGGCCCCAACGTGTTTCACTCCACCCCCCGGAGCTTAGTCATGAGGAACATAATTGCACATAATTGTGGAAGGAAAATGATAAATGGTTTTCAAAATGTTTTACAAATAAATATCTGAAAAGTGTGGCATGCATTTGTATTCAGCCCCCCTCAGTCCATACTTTGTAGAACCACCTTTCGCTGCAATTACAGCTGCAAGTATTTTTGGGTATGTCTCTATCAGCTATGCACATCTAGAGAGTGAAATGTTTGCTCATTCTTCTTTGCAAAATAGCTCAAGCTCTGTCAGATTGTATGAAGAGTGTGTGTGAACAGCAATTTTCAAGTCTTGCTACAGATTCTAAATTGGATTTAAGTCTGGACTTTGACTGGGCCATTCTAACACATGACTATGCTTTGATCTAAACCATTCCATTGCAGCTCTAGCTGTATGTTTAAGGTCGTTGTCCTGCTGGAAGGTGAACCTCTGCACCAGTCTTAAGTCTTCTGCAGACTCTAACAGGCCCTGTATTTTGCTTCATCCATCTTTCTATCAACTTCCTGTCCCTGCTGAAAAAAAGCATCCCCACAACATGATGCTAACACCACCATTTGTCAAGGTGGGGATGGTGTGTTCAGGGTGATGTGTAGTGTTAGTTCTCCCCCACACATAGTGTTTTTCTTTTAGGCCAAAAAGTTTGATTTTGATCTCATCTGATCAGAGCACCTTCTTCCACATGTTTGCTGTGTCCCCCACATGGCTTCTCTCAAACTGCAAATGGAACTTATTATGTCTTTCTTTCAACAATGGCTTTGTTCTTGCCACTCTTTCATAAAGGCCAGATTTGTGGAGTGCATGACTAATAGTTGTCCTGTGGACAGAGTCTCCCACCTGAGCTGTGGATCTCTTCAGCTTCTCCAAGGTTACCATGGGCCTCTTGGCTGCTTCTCTGATTAATACTCTCCTTGTTCAGCCTGTCAGTTTAGGTGGACGGTCATGTCTTGGTAGATTTGCAGTTGTGCAGTTGTACTCTTTCCATTTTCGGATGATGGATTGAACAGTGCTCCTTGAGATGTTCAAAGCTTGGCATATTTTTTTTATAACCTAACCATGCTTTAAACTTCTCAACAACTTTATCCCTGACCCGTCTGGTGTGGCCTTCATGATGCTGTTTGTTCACTAAGGTTCTCTAACAAACCTCTGAGGGCTTCACAGAACAGTTGTATTTATACTGAGATTAAATTACACACAGGTGTACTCTATTTGCAAATTAGGTGGCTTCTGAAGGCAATTAGTTCCGCTAAATTTAAGTTAGGGGTATCAGAGTAAAGGGGGCTGAATACAATTGCACGCCACACTTTTCAGATGTTTATTTTAAAAAAAATGTGAAAAACATTTATCATTTTCCTTCCACTTTACAATTATTTGTCACTTTGTGTTGGTCTATCACATAAAATCCCAATAAAATATATTTACATTTTTTGGTTGTAACATGACAAAATGTGGAAAATTTCAAGGGGTATGAATATTTTTTCAAGGCACTGTATATTGCAGGAGAGAACTTTCCAGAGACGTTTCTGCAGTAGTCTACCAGTGTGCCAGATTATTGCTATGATATAAACTGTACTTTTATTGGAAATATGGCTGGATTTTCTTTAATATCTTTACAACACCGGAGTTTTAGACATCAAAACTGTGACACGGGAAAATGCATTATTTAAAACAAAGTGATAACAGGCTTGGACAAACCGTGAAATGCAATCTTTTCTGCATGGAGATATATAAAAGGGAGTAATGTGCATATAAGGTTTAACAGATTTGGATGTTTGCTAAGTAAAATTTTGCTGCATTAAGAAATCTAGAATAAATTTTCTCAGTGGTGAATATTTTTGCTTAAATGGAGGAGGAAACATACACAGTCAATAGTGGCTGGTGTTTTTTGGGGGGGCAAATAAACCCCCCAGGTCCGCACTCACCCCTCGACGGCCCCCCGCATTCACCCCTCCATGGTCCCCTTGCGCTCACCCCCCACGGTCCCCCCACACTCAGTCCCTCTGCGGCTTCCTCGGCTTCTCCTCCCAGCCAACACAATCCGCCTCCTGTCCTAATTGGCCGGGAGGAGAAGCTGGAAGACAATAGTGAATATTGATTCGCTAGTGTCACAAGTGGGTGGGCCTGCGCCCCCAGTCCAACCTTTTTCAAGCCAATTAGAGCATCAGGCTGTAATCATGTGGCATGAAAAAAAAAACAAAGCTCATAGAAACCTATGAGTCCGGTGCCCCACATGCACTCCTGCATGCAAATAAGGGGGGCGGCGCCCCTTATGGACTGGCCACTCCTGTACACAGTGCTTTGACATATAATATGAAAATTGTGGGATGCTCTTTGACTATATATATATATATATATATATATATATATATATATATATATACACACACAATATCTCACAAAAGTGAGTACACCCCTCACATTTTTGTAAATATATTATTATATCTTTTCATGTGACAACACTGAAGAAATTACACTTTGTTACAATGTAAAGTAGTGAGTGTACAGCTTGAAGAATAGAATACATTTGCTGTCCCCTAAAAATAATTTTACATTAATGTCTAAACCGCTGGCAACAAAAGTGAGTACACCCTAAGTGAAAATGTACAACTTGGGTCCAAAGTGTCAATATTTTGTGTGGCCCCCATTATTTTCCAGCACTGCCTTTTCCCTCTTGGGCATGGAGTTCACCAAAGCTTCACAGGTTGCCACTGGAGTCATTTTCCACTCCTCCATGACGACATCGCAGAGCTGGTGGTTGTTAGAGACCTTGCACACCTCCACCTTCCATTTGAGTATGCCTCACAGATGCTCAATAGGGTTTAGGTCTGGAGACATGCTTGGCCAGTCCATCGCCTTTCTCTCAGCTTCCTTAGCAAGACAGTGATCGTCTTGGAGGTGTGTTTGGGGTTGTTATCATGTTGGAAAGCTGCCCTGCGGCTCAGTCTCCAAAGGGAGGGGATCATGCCCTGCTTTAGTATGTCACAGTACATGTGCTCCCCAGTGCCAGCAGCACTCATGCAGTCCCAAGCCATGACACTCCCACCACCATGCTTGACTGTAGGCAAGACACACGTGTCTTTGTACACCTCATCTGGTTGCTGCCACACACCCTTGACACCATCTGAACCAAATACGTTTATCTCTGTCCCATCAGACCACAGGACATGGTTCCAGTAATCCATGTACTTCGTCTGCTTGTCTTCAGCCTGTTTGCAGGCTCTCTTGTGCATCATCTTTAGAAGAGGCTTCCTTCTGGGATGACAGCTATGCAAACCAATTTGATGCAGTGTGCGGCGTATGGTCTGAGCACTGACAGGCTGACCCCCCACCCCTTCAACTTCTGCAGCAATGCTGGCAGCACTCATAAGTTTATTTCCCAAAGACAACCTCTGGATATGGCACTGAGCACGTGCACTCAGCTTCTTTGGTGGACCATGGCAAGGCCTGTTATGAGTGGAACCTGTCTTGTTAAACCACTCTTTGGTCTTTGCAGCTCAGTTTCAGGGTCTTGGCAATCTCCTTATAGCCTAGGCCATATTTATGTAGAGCAACAATTCTTTTTTTCAGATCCTTAGAGGGTTTCTTTGCCATGAGTTGTCATGTTGAACGTACAGTGACCAATATGAGAGAGTGAGAGCGATAATACCAAATTTAACACATCTGCTCACCATTCACACCTGAGACCTTGTAACAGAGCTGGTGGATGTTAGAGACCCTGTACTCCTCCACCTTCCATTTAAGGATGTCCCACAGACGCTTATTAGGGTATAGGTCTGGAGACATGCTGGGCCAGTCCATCACCTTTACCCTCAGCTTCTTTAGCAAGGCATTGGTTGCCTTGGAGGTGTTTGGGGTCGTTATCATTTTGGAATACTGTCCTGAGGCCCAGGGAGGGGATCATGCTCTGCTTCAGTATGTCACAGTACATGTTGGCATTCATGGTTCCCAGTGCAGGCAACACTCATGCAGCCCCAGACCATGGCACTCCCACCAACATCCTTGACAGGTAGGCAAGACACACTTGTCTTTGTACTCTTCAACTGGTTGCAGCCACACACGCTTGACACCATCTGAACCAAATACGTTTATCTTGGTCTCATCGGAGCACAGGCCATGGTTCCAGTAATCCATATCCTTAGTCTGCTTGTCTTCAGAAAACTGTGGGCTTTCATGTGCATAATCTTTAGAAGAGGCTCCCTTCTGGGACGACAACAATGCAGACCAATTTGATGCAGTGTGCGGCGTATGGTCTAAGCACTGACAGACTGACCCCCCACCCTTTCAACCTTTGCAGCAATGCTGGCAGCACTCATGTCTATTTCCCAAAGATAACCTCTGGATATGACGCTGAGCATGTGCACTCAACTTCTTTGTTTGACCACGGCGAGACCTTTGCTGGGTAGAACCTGTCCTGTTAAACCGCTGTATAGTCTTGGCCACTATGCTGCAGCTCAATTTCAGAGTCTTGGCAATTTTCTTATAGCCTAGGCCATCTTTATGTAGAACAATAATCAGAGATAAACAGAATCAACCCTCCACTTGCAAATCTCCAATACCTGCGCCACACAGTATATTGTAACAGTGAAAAAACTATATATAAATGAAGAAAGCTGCTACTGTTTAAATGTGTAGTATCATGAACAACATAAGTCAATTAGATTAAATTAACATATGCAGCAGTGCTCACTGATGGCAGTATTTGGAAACTAATTGTCCACAAGATGACTAAAATATATTGAAAAGTTAGGCGTTTGTAAAAAAACGTGCAGTGGGAGTATACAAAAGTCCACAGTCTATAATAGTAAGGTTATCAGACGGCTTCTAGAGTAAAACACATTCCACCTCGTGCATAGATATATCGTGTGAATCCCTTCACCCGTAGATGGACTCTTACCAACTCTCCATGTCTGTCATTCTCATTAGTTAGTCTTTTAGTGCACTCAAGGCACTTATCCACTCTGGCAATCTTGTCCACTTCACAGGTTGCAGCATAGGTCCATGTGAAAAAGTAAAACAAAATCGCAATAGCGTGATAACGCTTAAAACACTTTATTGTGACCATAAAATTAATATAAAAAGGAACTAGCACTAAAGGTCAACCCCCCTAGGTAGTCTCCTTACCAGCATGTCGAATTAACACAGCTTCATTTAATATAAATCAGACACTGGCTATTCATGGAGCCTCTGCAGACACCGCACCTCTAATTGCCATTCACTGCCCCGTCCAACAGGGCATATTAAGCAGTCTAAGGGCACCACCCTTCACAAGTAGAAGTCGGTCACGACGAAACGCATCTGAGGCTGTGCGGTGGCAATAGGAGGATCGGATGGTGGTGCCCTTAGACTGCCTAATATGCCCTGCTAATATGCCCTGCTGGACAGGGCAGTGAACGGCAATTAGAGGTGCAGTGTCTGCAGAGGCTCCATGAATAGCCGGTGTCCGGTTCATATTAAGTGAAGCTGTGTTAAGTCGACATGCTGGTAAGGAGACTACCTAGGGGGGTTGACCTTTAGTGCTAGTTCCTTTTTATATTAATTTTATAGTCACAATAAAGTGTTTTAAGCGTTATCACGCTATTGCGATTTTGTTTTACTTTTTCACATGGACCTATGCTGTAACCTGTGAAGTGGACAAGATTGCCAGAGTGGATAAGTGCCTTGAGTGCACTAAAAGCAGGATGGCCTGTGCATGAGAATGACAGGCATGGAGAGTTGGTAAGAGTCCATCTACAGGTGAAGGGATTCACACGATATATCTATGCACAAGGTGGAATGTGTTTTACTCTAGAAGCCGTCTGATAACCTTACCATTATAGACTGTGGACTCTTGTATGCTCCCACTGCACGTTTTTTACAAACGCCTAACTTTTCAATATATTTTAGTCATCTTGTATACAATTAGTTTCAAAATACTGCCATCTTTATGTAGAGCAACAATTCTTTTTTTCAGATCATCAGAGAGTTCTTTTGCCATGAGGTGCCATGTTGAACTTCCAGTGACAGTATGAGAGAGTGAGAGCAATAACACCAAATTTAACACATCTGCTCCCCATTCACACCTGAGACCTTGTAACACTGAATCACATGACACCGGGGGAAGGGGGTGGGGTTGGCTAATTGGGCCCAATTTGGACATTTTCACTTAGGGGTGTACTCACTTTTGTTGCCAGTGGTTTAGACATTAATAGCTATGTGTTGAGTTATTTTGAGTTGGCAGCAAATTAACACTGTTATACAAGCTGCACACTCACTACTTTACATTGTAGCAAAGTGTCATTTCTTCAGTGTTGTCACATGTACAGATATAATAAAATATTTACAAAAATGTGAGAGGTGTACTTACTTTTGTGAGATACTGTATTTACAAAGATATTTTTTTATTATAATAACTGCCCCAAAAGAGTAGACACCCATCTTCTTGTTTTAGATACCATGGTAAATATGTTTTTTTATCTTTGTCAAGCATGAATAAACAGTTTATAAATGGGACATTTTATGCCAAGTGTTTTTATTTAGATATTATTTGTACTTTTTTCAGATATTATTTACAAGATTACTGTTTGGTCTATAGAAGTCCAAGGTCAGGGACTAGTGTTGGATATGTGATATTATTTTATCAATAAATAATATATTGCTTTTTAAAAAAGGCAAAAGGTTACATTTTAATGTCTTACTTTTCAACTCCTAAAACCCCATAGGAAATTGCACTGTAATTTTAAAGTCTTTGGCTATCTGCATTCACCCTAGTCTCACCAAATGTCAATATTTGATGGGTAATCTTTTCATGTATTTTAAATATGGTGAAATGTACATTTAATGGCCCTATTTGGTTTTTACCATTCACTGCTTTCAGTGGCTGGTTTTCCACTGGGTCATTGCTGTACAAAGGTGTTGCATGTTCAGTGCACTACAAAGGATTATTCTAGCCTGAATTTTGCATACACTTACAATCCATCAGTCTGTGCCTACTACTGAGAAGCTTTACAAATGCCAAATGATCACAGCTTCAGTTGATCCAAATTGATATTTCAAGTGACTCTGTTGGGATAAAAATTTGGCAGATGCCGATGCTGACATCAGTAGCCATGCTGTCATGCCAATGCATTTTATAGCTTTCCGAGTCAATACATTGGAACAAACAGAGATATTATATTGTGACACGTTTCTGAAACTCATTTACAGCAAGCTTGTTCCAGGCCTGTGACTAGGGTTGCCACCTCATCCCTTTAAACCCGAACACATATGAATTACATAGGTTCTGAGGTTAATTTAATGCAGATAAGGCACCAAGTGAGCTTAATTACCACCTTAATCAGCCACAGAACCTGTGTAATTAATATGTGTTCAGTTTTAAAGGGATGAGGTGGCAACCCTACCTGTGACTCAAAAATTATTGAGGCCAGACACAGTCAGGCAACTAGTTTTTATTTTTAAAAAGGAGGCCAACAATGACAGCCCCCATGCTTCTTTCCTGACAGATTCCCTTTCAGTTTTTAGTAGATGCAGGACAATTAGGGCAATTAGGCCAGCATATAATTTCATCTATCTTTTAAGGCCTCTTTTGGTCTGATGAATATTTCTAAATTTTGTCTGTGGACATCTGTTCATTATGAGGGGCTCCCACTTCCTGCTGCACAGGAGGTTCTGGAACACACAAAGATGAGTGGGGACACTCAAAACTCCCAGGTGGACAGGAACAGAGTTGAGGATTTTTGCAGGAATATCAAACTGTTGGAATATCCAAGATATATTTATAAAACCAATGGCTACCTCAGTCCACCAAGGTCCAATTATAAAAAATGATCAAGTTTGGGTAGACTGACCCTTTGAATCACTGTGTGATATCTATGAAGCTGTAATCCTACCTCCAGCTCTTACCCTCTGTGCAAAATGTTTTTATACTGTACCTGAGCGATAATGTATTCACATTCTCCACTGAATCGATATCGTTTTCCATCAAATGTCTCATAATTTCCATCTCCATAAATTTTACACATTCCCATAGGGCCATCATGGTCACATTCCCATTTACGGTTTTTGCAGACACTGTTTAACAAAAAAAAAGGAGGGACTTCATATTTTGCTGTGGTTATTCTGTACTCACGGAAGATGTGTTGGTTTTCATGCCAGAAGCTCCTAACCTTCAAGTGCAACCAAAACTGTGTTTAGCATAATGGCACTTGTAGGTCAGTGTCTAAAACAGGAAGGGTAGCATCACGTTTCTAAATGTACAAACAGATCATTTTGTTTCCTTCTTCTATCCATCTCTGGATATGTACACAAATTTGTTTATGTGAAGGGGACGATGAGAAGAGTCAGAAAACTCACTATAGTTTAAGAAACATTAAACCATCTCCCCTTTGTTTCATGGTTTGTACTGTAAGCTTCTTCCAACAGCATTAATATTTAAATTAAAAAAAAACAATTGAATGATACAGTGCACCTATCATGAAAATCACACTGAACATGAATTGATAGGGCACCTTAGCATTACCAAAATCACAATATATTTACAATATGACTAATGTTTCTTTTCAAGTTACTGCTGCTCTGAACTCCATTACTTTTAGTCTCAAACTAAATTGTCTCTGGTTACTAGGTGTATTGGCTCCATTTAAACCAGCAAAATGTCTTTTGTTACATTCCTCAACAAAGTGAAGCGCAACCACATACATATTAATACATAGGATTACTACTTACTGTATCTGCATCAGTGTGAATAAATGATTATATATTAAAAAAAATACAAATGCTAACTTCATATACATGTGATCAAGTATGATAAAATAAAGTCTCTTTATGTGTGTCCTTGTGCTTCAATATACAATAGAAAGAAATAGAAAAAAATGCGCTATTAAGTAACGTTACAGATACAAATTAAGCAGCAATTCTCCTGTATGATGTAATAACAGTTCAACAATAGTGTAAATATAGAATCGCGCTACATAGTCAAAATACAAACATACAGAGAGCCAAATGTCCATTAACAAGTCCACAGATGTTTGTGATAGTAAATCTTAAATTCTTGGTGTCAATCTCCACCATCCACCACCTTGTGCAACAGTGCCTCCACCAAAAGCTAATAAACCTGCTTACCAGCTCCTGTAGACCCTTCATTACAAGGGGTCACTTTGTGCTTATGGCTTATAACCCAGCCTGGGCTTTCTCTAAATCTGAAGGCTCTCCTGCACTTGTGGTGTCACTCCTCTGCTGCCAATTGCACTTTGTGGAGAAAAGCCTCTATTACTAAGACAAACAGCAGAGGCGATAGGGGACATCCCTGACTTGTCTCATTCAAAATGTTGAACGTCAGAGAAAGGACACGGTTCACCTTTACTTTAACTGTAGGGACATCATATAGTGTGGAAATCCAAGCCCTCATCTTATCCCCAAGATCAAGCCATTGCAGCACCAATGTCTTAAAAAGCCAATCAATCCTGTCAATGGATTTTCTCCACATCAGTCGATAGGGCAAGGCAGGGAGTCTGGATTTTATAGATCCAATGTATGAGGGAGATCGCCCTGCCAGAAGTAAAGCCCACCTGGTCCTTATGTATAATCTCATGCAAGTAGTCCTGAAAATGGTTATCCATGATTTTTGCTAGGACCTTGACATCTATATTCAATAAAGAGATGGGGCAGTAGTTCTGGCAGAGGGTGGAATCGTTGTCCTCTTTGGGCAAGACATAGATGTGTGGTAATAATGCTACCTTCGGAATCTTCCCTACCTCAGCCAAGGAGTTCAAATAGGACATTGTATGTGGTAACAGTGTATCTGCGACTTTCACAAAATAAGCTCTAGTGGGGCTACCAGGACCCAGGCCTTTCCAAATGGGATACTTTTTATCACTTCTGGAATTTCATCAAACAAGACATCCTATTCCAAATCCAAAAGGACCGGGGGGGATTTCAGGTAATGAATTTCCTCAAGATATTCGGCAATTAGTCTACTCTGATTCCCCTTATCCTGTTCAGACTCCGTAGATGTCAAATTATAAAGGAATTGGTAGAACTCCTAAAAATGCCTGGTCACTTGGGAGGGGTTATAAAGCTTGTCCCCATCACTGGACATAACATAAGGCACATATGTTCACCCGCATTTGCATTTGAGGGTTCTTGCCAGCATACGGCCACATTTATTGCCCTTAGCATAGAATTTGTGGGCAAAAAACCCTCTTATCACGGGTCTGTTTATCTAACAGTTGCTTCAGTTGCAGTTTTAGGTCGTCCAATTGCGTGACAGCCTGAGGGTCAGCGCCAGATTTATGTCAGTGTGAAAGGGCCACAATATGTCTTAGTAAGATGGTTAAATCAGATTTCAACTGCTTTTTCAGAGACGTCACCTGGACGATAAAGGTTCCCCTAACAACTGTCTTATGGGCTTCCCATAACACAGCCTCAGACATATTCTTCGTATTGTTCTCTACAAAATAGTTCTGAAGAGCCATGTGAACTGCACCCACAACTGCTGTATCATCTAACAAGTTAATATTAAGGTGCCATGTCCAAGAGGATTTATAGGGAGGTACAGTAAAACACTCTACCAGGGCATGGTTCTAGAGAGTGATGGGGTGGATTTTGACCGACATAATCTTGTCCAAATAACCCTGGTCAACCCAGAATGTGCCAATGTGGGAATACGACTAATGGAAGGAGAGAAATGTGTATAGTCCTTATTGTTAGCGTGTGTGACTCGTCTACCAGTCTTAGCAGCAGTAAAAGATTTGAAGAGGCATTTTCTAGCTGCTACGGACAGGTTGCTCTTACCAGATGATGAGTCTAGCCTCGGGTTCATGCACACATTAAAGTTTCCTCTGACAATCAAAAAGCCGGAGGAGTAATCTTGAACCTTCTTCATCCAGGAAGGCAACCTGTCTGTAGCTGGGTGCATAAATACTGACTATCGTCAGAAAGTTACCATATAGCTTGCCCTTGACCATAACGAAATGACCCTCAGAGTCCGCTAAGTGGTCCTCCAGAATAAAAGGGACAGTCCTTAAGGATAACTATGGTTACACCCTTTGCCTTTTTAATGGGAGAACTACTGTGAAGCCATCAATCAAAAATATTTGTGGGCAATTTTGGAATTGATCCAGTGGTAAAATGGGTTTCCTGAAGCATCAGGACCTGGGGCTTGAAGGAGCATACTTTCCACCAAATGCGGCTGCGTTTAAATGGGAGATCCAAACCCGACATTGTAAGTCACTATTTTGAGATTTGACATCAGGATGTAGCAAACAGAGCACCAGTAACCCAAAACACATTTCAGCTAGGGGAATGGAACATAATAAACCAACTCTAATACAAAGAAAAAATTGCAAACCAACACAAACTAAGCACAGCCTTCATATTGACCGCCCCCGCCCCAGAAACACACCAGGGGACTCTTGCCCCAGAGGCCACACCCCATAAGGGTAGGCACTCTCAAATATCACAACCAAAAGTGGGCCTATGTGAGGGAAGTAGACAGGTCATGTAGGGGCAGCTAGCTTAAACCAGAACCACTCATCATATCATAAAGAGAAAATGTTAAACATTGATAGCCTATGAAAACATAATAAATCAACACGCAATATAATAATAGGTACGTGAGTCCAGATAGTCATGAAGAAAATTATATCCAATCGGCCATAAGGCTGAAGCTCCAATATTATATCACAATATTACTCATAAATGATCCAGGTGGAGGTCCATAGACACAAGCTTAGCGAAAGAGACTTTTTGAAAGAGCCGGGGGAAAAGGGCTCCAGGAGCACCATTCATTCCTTCCTGCTGCTCACAGGTGGGGAGCCAGGTTGGTGACAAATTTGTTTCCACTTGAGGCAAATCATCTTTATCTCGAAGAAAAGCGGTGACCCCCTCTCTGGTAGCAGTGAGCTGAAAGGGGAAACCCCACCGAT
This sequence comes from Glandirana rugosa, assembly GCA_018402905.1. Taxonomy (NCBI): domain Eukaryota; kingdom Metazoa; phylum Chordata; class Amphibia; order Anura; family Ranidae; genus Glandirana; species Glandirana rugosa. Next base: position 106,519 of record BLSH010029320.1, read on the forward strand.
ATGTACCCCTGCAAGTTTGAGAGTCTCCAAGAAGGTGTGCACAGCTTTACGAAGTGCCAAAGTCCGGTGAGAAAGATCAGGAAAAAAATAAAGTTTTGTCTCCTCAAAGTCCATATGAGATCTCCTCCGCATTCCTCTCATGATGGTGTTTTTATCCTGATAATGAAGTAGCTTGCAAATCACATCTCTTGGTTTATTCACATCAGGATTTGGAGGTGCCAATGCTCTATGAGCATGCTCAATTTGAATGGAATGTTGAAGGGGTCTATCTACTGCTTTATTAAACACAGTAAGCAAAGTTGAAATCAAATCGGTGGTCTTTACAGCCTCCAGCAAGCCTCATACGCTGATATTTTTCCTACGGTTTCTGTTCTCAAAGTCATCAAGTTGTGATAAGAGCACCTCAATGTTGTGATCATGTTGTTCCAGTCTAGCTTGTATTGTTTGCAGTGCAGAACTGGTCTCAGTGTGGCAGGTCTCAAGTGATTCCACCCTGGCCCTTATCTGCAATGTTTCTGCTTTAAGTTCCAGAAAGTCTTCTTTGTATGTGTCCTCCACTTGCTTCAAGAATACTGCCAGGTCTGCCTTTGTTGGGAGGTCTTTGAGATATTGGTACAGTTGCCAGGGCAGCCCCCTATGTTGTGGTTTAGACCCAGTCCCTGAGGGGTTCCCCGTGCATGGCAGTGAAGGAGAGACTGGGAGACAGGAGGACTCACCGTTCCATCTCCGTGTCGTCTCGCAGTGATGGGATGTCTCCAGACAAGGAGGGAAGGAGAAAGTCCACCATATTAGATCCAGCTGAGTCCAGCGGTCTGCAATCTATCATTTATGCTGTTGTTCCCCCTTTCTTCCCTTTAATAGATTCATAGTGGTGGGCTCTCCCTTCCTCAGCAGCATGAGAGCTGAGCCGGGCAGGTGGAAGACAGGCTGGTTGAGCTACTGTGGAACTGATGAGCAGCAAGAGCTACACAGTTCAGCAGCCACACGGGATGGCAGATAGTTTAATCACTCCAGCTCTCACACCTATTTACCCCCTATGGACCAGACCATATTTTCACATTTCCACTATGTGTCTATTCTTTTTTTTGTGGGGGGCAAACAGGGCTTTCTTATGATCCTAATGTCTTCTGAGTTTTTTAAATTTATTTGCAATTTAAAGGAAAAAAGAATAAGTATTTGAAAACTTAGAATTTTTTTAAAGTTTGAACAGCAATCTTTTGAACATGAGATTCATAGTGGACAACAAGGGGTTAATAGGGTTAATAGGAAAAACCCCACATTAAGGAGCGACCAGGAGGTGAAACTGTTAGGGCTTATACAGGGTGATCTACTAAAATTAATGTGTTAAATAATAAACTAAACGTTAAATTATGGCATGCAAGGGTTAATTAGGGATTAACTGATGCTTTGTGCACACAATAAACACTTTTCTTTGACAGCTGTAGCTCTCTCACACACAGATAGCTGTCAGGGAACTGAGGTGAACAGACAGCTACTGTGTTACTTTTGTTCACAAATAACACAGATCACTGTCATTGGCCGCCACAGTGATCATTCAATGAGTAAGGTCTCTGATTGGGAGCTCCGTTTTCTTCAGACCCCAGGTCACATGGGGCTGTGCATGGGAGCAAGCAGGGGAGAGGAGAAAATGCAGGCAGTCTCCTGGACATACAGGAGACACCTTATGTACAGTGGATGAGCTTTTGTGGGAGTATCTAACACGCCCAAAGTAGGCAATTAATTAATGTTCATAGTCTGCTCACAGTAAGGTGACCAGATTTTTAAAATGAAATCTGGGGACATTTTTTTTTATTGGTAAATAGTAAACTATTTTATAAGCACATTTTCCCCCAATGATATATGCAGTGCATATGGTATGTGTTTATGTAATGATTGTATGATATATACGTTATTTCTGGAAATCATTTCACACCAGCCCCAAAGCGTTATTATACCAGCCCAACCGCATAACATCATTATTTTCTTGTTCGTAAATGGGAAAACCATGCATTTTAAAGCACATTTGCAGAGTGTATTATACTCATCAGTGTCCATCAATGCAGCCTGATCAGTGCCCTTTAATGTAGCCTCATCAGTGCTCATCAGCTCAGCCTCATCAGTACAGCCTCACTAGTGCCCATCAATACAGCCTTGCCAGTGTCCATCAATGCAGCCTCACCAGTGTCCATCAATGCAGCCTCACCAGTGTCTATCAATGCAGCCTCACCAGTGTACATCAATGCAGTATCATCAGTGCCCATCAATGCTGCCTTACCAGTGCCCATCTAATGCAGCCTCACCAGTGCCCATCAATGCAGCCTCACCAGTGTCCGTCAATGCAGCCTGTTCAGTGCCCATCAATGCAGCCTGTTCAGTGCCCATCAGCTCAGTCTGTTCAGTGCCCATCAAAGCAGCCTGTTAAGTGCCCATCAATGCAGCCTGTTCAGTGTCCATCAGCTCAGTCTGTTCAGTGCCCGCCAATGCAGCTTGTTCAGTGCCACCCAATGCAGCCTGTTCAGTGCCATCCAATGCAGCCTGTTCAGTGTCACCCAATGCAGCCTGTTCAGTGCCCAGCAGCCTGTTCAGTGCCCAGCAGCTTGTTCAGTGCCCAGCAGTCCGTTCAATGTCCAGCAGCCTGTTCAGTGCCTAGCAGCCTGTTCAGTGCTCAGCAGCTTTTTCATTGACCAGCAGCCTGTTCATTGACCAGCAGTCTGTTCAGTGCCCAGCAGCCTGTTCAGTGCACAGCAGCCTGTCAGTGCCCAGCAGCCCAGCCTTACCTTGTGATCAGGAGAGGAATCGGATTATACAGAGCGGGGATCTCCTGTTTACCCCACGAGGTCGCTGTCCTCAAATGAAGTCCAGCCTCCTATGATAGACGTCACCAGTGTTCTGCCTATCATAGCAACCTGCCTAGGAAGCAGGACTTCGTCTGACAGCCGGATAAGCGGAAGATCCCCACTATGTGTAATTCGGTGGCGCTCGCCCCCCTCCCTCCCCATCAGAGGCAGCCCAGCATGACCCATGGTAGGGCCGGCCCTGGGTGCCCCCCCTGCCCCAGCTTGAGGTGCACTCGCCCAGGATCGGCCCGACAAAATCGGGGACAGACCTCCTCCGGGGACCACCTCCTCAAAACGGGGACTGTCCCTGGAAACCGGTTATGGCGGAGACCCTAGTTCACAGGTGCACTTTACCACTTCAGCCCCGGAAGGATTTCCCACGTTAGGACCAGAGCACTTTTTGCGATTTGGCACTGCGTCGCTTTAACTGACAATTGCGCAGTCGTGCGATGATGTACCCAAACAAAATTTGCGTCCTTTTTTCCCACAAATAGAGCTTTTTTTGGTGGTATTTGATCCCCTCTGCGTAATTTCTGATCACCGCTATAAACAAAAAAGAGCAACAATTTTTTAAAAAAAAAACAATATTTCTTACTTTTTGCTAAAATACAAATCCAAAAAAACTATATTCCTCCTCATATTTTTTGTAAAAAAAAATTGCAATCGGCGTTCATTGATTGGTTTGCGCAAAACGTTGCCGCGTTTATAAACCATGAGAATTCATTTCTGGTGTTTTTACAATTTTTTTTTGCTTTTAAAGATAAATGAGAGATCTTGGGTCTTTTTGACCCCAGATCTCTCAATAAAGAGGGCCCGTCATGTTTATGTCTATTACAAGGGATGTTTACATTCCTTGTAATGGGAATAAAAGTGATAACAAATAAAAAATAAGGGACAGTGTAAAAATAGACAATAACAAGTAAAATAAGTAAGAAAAACATTTTAAGTACCCCACCCATCTGTGCTCGTGCATAGAAGTGAGCACTTTCATAATATTTAAACAGTTGGGTCGTGGTCTGGTCCTGTTTCCGAGATGTCCACTTAACTTCAGAGACCACGAGGTCCAGCACTTGCTCAGACAGAGGTAATTTCCACAGAATGACGAGGAGAACACACCGCAGCGCCTCTGCCACCAGGTCCCGTTCACCCTGAGACCAGGGAACCCAGCTGAGCGGTAATGTACCGGAGTTATTCTGCACGCAACTATGGAGAGGCGCCATGGCTGACAAAGGCCTCCTCTCGGAGGTCCCGCTCTCCCAGCACAAGCCCTACCTGTTCACAGCGGACATTAAAAATACCCTCTTGGCAGCTATATCTGCAGTATTTAGAATATTTTTTTTTTTTAAACCAGCAATGTAGACGCACTTTTTATTATTTTGCAAGAAATGCACCACTGGCCGTAAATGTAGTATTTAGAATATTTTTTTTTTTAAACCAGCAATGTAGACGCACTTTTCAATTTTGTTCAAGAAATGCCCCGCTGGCCGCAAATGTAATATTTTGCACAAAAAAAAAATGTTTTTTATTTATCTAACTACAATGTAAAAGCAGTATTTAAATATGCCAAAATGTTGCCAACTGAACTAACAGAACACGATTAAAGTAGTGTCCCTGACACAGAAGCAGTTGCAAGTGCACTAAACTTGCAAAAATGGCTGCAAATGCCCACCTAACAAACAGAAAAATTGCTTAGGTTTTATATGAGGCACTTTGCTTAGCAAACAAAATGTACTCTAGCAAACAAAAATCTCCTCTAGCACCCACCCACCAATAAACCACTGTTTTTAACAGATTTTCTAAAACCAATCTGACCCTCACAGCAGCAGCAGCATCCCCTCCCTACACTAGCATGAGATGATTTTCTAAAGCTAATCTGTCCCTCACAGCAGCAGCAGCATCCTCTCCCTACACTAGTATGAGATGATGTGACATGCAGCACTACGTGACTCCAGCTTATATAGAGGCTGAGTCACACGATTAGTAGGCATGGCTGTGATGGCTTCTAAAGGCAAACTAGTGAAATGCTTTTTGATTGGCTGCCCTGCAGCTATTCAACAGGTGCAAGAATATACCCGAACCCGGACTTTTTCTCAAATGTCCGGGTTCGGGTACGGGACACGGACACCCTAAAGTCCGGTACGAACCCGAACTTTACAGTTCGGGTTCGCTCAACTCTAACATTGACTGATCCTGTCTTCTAGCCCTCCTCTCACCTGAAAGCTAACACTCTACATAGCATACAGGCACTCTTCTGGTCCAAGCAGAGTGTAGCCATTGTGAATCCCCCCACACCCTGAATTCTAAATTCGCTATCATTCACCCCCCCCCCCCCTGGAATCCCCCCATGCTCATCCAAGTTTGAATGTTGAAATTATTTTTCTTGCTGTGTTTTTTTCTTTTCCTTTCTTATGCACTGTTCGGCACATCCATACACGTTTACTACTTATTACGGGTATCTCTTGCTTGCCTTTTCCTTTTGCATTTTTGCACCTGCCTTCTTATGACTCCAAGTTGCCACATCTGTTGGTTGCAACAACCTGACATAGATTACCCTCACAATCCCAAAGCACAGACACCCCTCCTTCTCCTACCCAGCCTATCCATCCTCCACCTACCCTAACTTAAATACACCCTCAAACTTCTCTACCCAACACTCAGATTCGTACCACTAATTGCTCTGGCCTCCACCCCCTCACTCTCACACTCACCTCACTCTCAGAAGATGCTACCCACTTGATTCCCCCTACAATCTCATCCCGAACTTCCTCTACATAGGCACCTCTGACCTCATAGGTTTTGGAGACCCCATCTATCCCATGGCCGTGACCTATCAACCCCCCAACCAGTAAACCCTGGTAGTTCTTGCTGACCTAACCTGGATGTCCCTCTATCCTAAGGTGATTTAGCTGGTCTATACTCACCTTCTGGACTAGAACCCCATATCTTCTCTCCCCTCAATACCCCTCTTCCTCCCTTCCTCACTATTTCCCCTTTCCCTACCTGGCCTCTTACCCCATACAGCCACTTCCTCACCATTTACTTAGCTTCCTCACCCCCTCCTATCCTATCCACACCCAACTCTCCCTTATCCCCTCCCTCCCCCTACTGTTGTCCATATCTCTCCCTCTCCAGATCACACCATCTACTCATAGGGTGGATTTCTGCCGCATCACTTTACTTCTTCCTATTCCTCTTATCCCTCCCACTCTTCACAGCACCAGACATGGCCCACTCCGTAAAATCAACTGCACACCTATCGTTCAAAATAGTTTCCTTGAACGCAAAAGGCCTCAATATACTCAAAAAAGAAGTCACAAATTTTATTCCTACAAGAGACTCACTTCAAATCAATAGTCATACCCAAATTAGAAAACCTCAATTTTCCCCTTGTCTACCTGTCGGGAAAATAGCCATTTCCAGCCGCCCCGGACTGTTTGCGTGTGCCCGTGTGTGCCCGTGTGTGCCAATGGCGCCAGACGGCCTATTTGGGCGTCCTGCTCCCTGTAGCAGGTGCTTTCTGTTCTACAGCAATACCGAACCACTACTCTTCAGTCTTGCACGGACTTCTGGAAGACATCCTACCATCATCTGTGTGTAATTCAGCTTTCGCGCTCCCCTGTGCTCCAGCGCTCCCTGTCTGCTCTACAAGGGGTTCTGGAACCAGGGCCGTAAGAGAGGTTGCTCCCCACACAAACCAGACTCCACCGCCAGGATTGTGACAGGAACAGACAGCCATGACAGAGTCTGTACGGGGACTCTCTCCAATGGATGAACTATGCCACCACCTGGCCGGCCTTACACAAGGGCCTACAAGAGGGCTGCGTGCAGCTTGAGGAGCAAATGCAAGAGCTCTCTGCGCCCATGGTGCCTGAGACTGTACCAGCTGCTGCTACTCATACTGTTGTGGCACTGCAACCCGAACCCCGGGTCCCCATGCCTGAACGTTTTTCAGGGGATCGCAGAAAGTTCTGGGCGTTCAGAAATGCCTGCGAACTGTACTTCTCACTCCAGCCCGTACATTTTCCCTGGAGACGACCAAAGTGGGCTTTGTGATTTCTCTTCTACTCGGAGACCCCCAGGCCTGGGCTCACCATCTCCTGGAGCAAAAAGCAGCGGCTGTATCTAGCCTGGCCCAGTTCTTCCATGCCATGGCCCAGCTATACGAGGACCCACATCTAGCCACCTCGGCCGAAGCCGCCTTCCATGCTCTCCAGCAGGGCCGGCGGACGGCGGAAGACTATGCCGCCGAGTTCCAGGGTTGGAGCGCTGACACGAACTGCATTGATGCTCTCTTTGCCACCAGTTTTGTTTGGGATTATCCGAGCCCTTGAAGGACGAGTTGGCCCGAGTCAGGGTTCCCCGTCCTTTGGATGCCCTTGTTAACCTGGCCATTCACCTCAACCAGCACCTCACAGAATGCAGGGCCGAGCGATCTAAGGGCTCAGCACACCCCGCCTGGATGCTGAGTTCCCCCAGTCCAGGACTCGGACTTGACCGCCCCTCTCTTTCTCACGAAGAGAGGCAGGAATGACAACCTGTGTCTTTACTGTGGAGAACCTGGACATCACGTTAGAACTTGCCCCGTTAAGCTGCATACGCGCCCTACAGTCGCACCCAGTGTCTCACCCGTACCACCACAAAAGGTCACTCCCTTGGCCCTACCCCTTTCCTTGCAGTTCGCAGACAAGAGTATTCTGGTTCACGCCATCATTGACTCGGGAGCTTGTAGTTGTTTCCTGGATCAGGCATTTGCTGCCCATCACCGGATTCCTCTGCAACCCAAAGCACACCAGATGGTGGTGCACCTAGCCGATGGATCTACCATTAACTCCGGACTCGTCACACACGAGACCACTCCGCTGCCTGTCTCCACGCCCAGCAGGCACCAAGAACTTCTGCAGTTGGATGTAATCTCATCGCCTCTCTTTCCCATCATCTTGGGCCTCCCCTGGCTACAGGCGTACAACCCCAATATAAATTGGAGCACGGGTCAAGTCAGGTTCCAGTCCTCCTATTGTGCTCAACACTGCATGCTAACGGGTACTGAAATGGCCCCAACCCTACTATGCTTGGACTCTGACCCAGACTCTGAAACCCGCCGGGCCGTTCCACCCGCATACCACTCCTTTTTGGATGTGTTTAGTAAGAAGGGCGCGGACAAACTACCACCTCACAGGCCTTATGATTGCCCCATTGAGCTCCTTCCTGGGGCAGAAGTCCCCTTCGGACACATTTTTCCTCTCACCGAGCTCGAACTGGTGGCCCTCAAGGCCTACATAGATTATAACCTGAAAAAAGGGTTTATCCGCCCGTCCATATCCACAGCAGGAATATTCTTATTGGAAAAAAAGGACCACTCTCTGCGACCCTGCATCGATTATAGGAAACTCAATAAGATCACGGTGAAGAACCATTACCCTCTCCCTCTATTACCTGAACTCTTCCAACGGTTGGGGACGGCTACCATATTCACCATGGTGGACTTGCGGGGAGCTTACAATCTGGTCCGTATCAGGGAAGGCGATGAGTGGAAGACCGCCTCCCATACTCGTTTTGGGCACTACAAGTACCTGATTATGCCCTTCGTGCTCTGCAATGCCCCTGCGATGTTCCAACACTTTGTGAATGATATCTTTAGAGACTACCTAGACCTGTTCATGATCATCTATTTAGATGATATTCTGATTTTTTCTGCCAATCTGGATGAACACCGGCAGCATGTAGCCAAGGTACTAAGTCGCCTCCGCCAGCACGGGTTCTACGCTAAAGCGGAGAAGTGTGAATTCGAACAATCCAGCATTCCCTTCCTGGTATTAATCATATCCGTCACGGGAGTCACCATGGATCCGCAGAAAGTGGCTGCTGTCCTGGACAAGAAGGGAGCCCAGCGGTTTGTTGGATTCGCCAACTTTTACAGGAAGTTTATAAGAGGATTTTGAGCCATCATATCACGGATTACCCAGCTTACAAAGTATCCAGTTCCAGTGGTCCTTCGGGCGCAGGCAGCCTTAAAGAAACTTAAGAGACTTTTTACCGCAGCACCTATCTTAAAGCACCCAGACTCAACCTTGTCATATGTCCTGGAAGTGGACACTTCGGAAAATGCAGTAGGAGCGGTCCTCTCGCAGAGACGTGGTCTCAAGGCATCACTGCACCCTGTGGCATTCTTTTCTCGCAAGTTATCGGCACCGGAAAAGAACTATGACTTCGGGGACAGAGAGTTACTGGCCATTAAATTGGCACTAGAGGAGTGGCGCTATCTGTTAGAAGGGGCTGCTCACCCCATCCTCATTTACACTGACCACAAGAGTCTAGAGTACCTGAGAATGACTTCTTCTCTAGATTCTCCTTCCACCTCACATACAGACCCGGATCAAAAAATACAAAACCTGATGCCCTGTCCCGAGTGTTCTGTGATCCAGAAAGTACTGTCCCACCAGACACCATCCTTCAACCCGGCAGCTTCTTACTCACTCAGGAAGACCAGCTATCCCGGATCCGACGATCCCTAGCCGGGATCACCAGTTTCCCTGATCACCGGCTATCAATGAAAGATGGACTACTGTCGCATGGTAACAACATTTTTTGTGCCTAAGGATTTACGAGTATCGGTTCTCCAGATTTGCCATGATCACAAACTGGCCGGGCACTTCGGCACAGGAAAAACAGCAGAACTACTTCAGCGGTCCTTCTGGTGGCCACAGGTGGATGGAGACTGCAAGAAATATGCCAACGCCTGCCCCACCTGTGCCAGAAACAAGAACAGCAAGACTAGAGCCTGGGGGCTACTAAACCCGCTTCCCATACCCGAGAAACCATGGGCAATGATTGCCATGGACTTCATTGTTGAGCTGCCCTTGTCAGAAGGTTACTCCACAATCTTTGTAATGGTGGACAGGCTAACGAAGATGGCCCATTTCCTTCCGATGAAGGGCACACCGAATGCACCCGAGACAGCAGAGGTCTTTATCCAGGAAATTGTCAGGCTCCACAAAGTCCCCATGAACATAGTATCGGATCGTGGAGTCCAATTTACCTCAAGGTTCTGGAGGTCCCTGTGTGCTTCCCTAGGCATTGAACTATCTTTCTACTCAGCCTACCATTCGCAGACCAATGGTCAAACTGAATGAACCAACCAGACCTATGAACAATACCTGCAATGTTTCTTCTCCTTCTCACAGAATGATTGGGCTTCCTTGTTACCACTGGCCGAGTTTGCGTACAACAATACAGTCCACTCCACCACGAGGCAATCCCCATTTTTCGCAAACTACAGCTTTCACCCATCCTTCATACCAAACGTAGTCTCTGAAAGCCAGGTGCCAGACGTACAGAGTACAGTGAAATTCATAGAGGATAACAACAAGTTACTGCAGGAAACATTGGCCAAGGCCCAGGAAGGTTACAAAGAGACTTTCGATAAGAAAAGAAGGGGGGGAGCTGAACCTGGAACCCGGTAAATGTGTTTGGAGTAGGCAATGATTTTAGAACAATAATCTGTCCCTTACAGCAACAGCAGGAACCGGACCCTATAGGACCCTATAGGAGTAGGCAATGATTTTAGAACAATAATCTGTCCCTTACAGCAGTGGTTCTCAACCCTGTCCTCAAGTACCCCAACAGGCCATGTTTTGGGAGTTTCTCCTAGATAAAATAGCTGTCCAAAATACCAGGCCATTGACTCTGATTTAAGGCACCTGTGCAAGGTAAAGGAAAACCTGAAAGCACGGCCTGTTAGGGGTACTTGAGGACAGGGTTGAGAACCACTGCCTTACAGCAACAGCAGGAACCTGACCCTATAGGAGTAGGCAATGATTTTAGAACAATAATCTGTCTCTTACAGCAACAGCAGGAACCTGACCCTATAGGAGTAGGCAATGATTTTAGAACAATAATCTGTCCCTTACAGCAACAGCAGGAACCTGACCCTATAGGAGTAGGCGATGATTTTAGAACAATAATCTGTCCCTTACAGCAATAGCAGGAAACTGACCCTATAGAACTAGGAGATGATTTAAGAACCGTAATCTGTCCCTCTAAGCAGTAGACTCGACCTAGTCCAGTCAGATCGTTCTGTAATGCAGGATGAGATGTTATTAGATCTGCAATCTGTCCCTAAAAGCAGTAGTAGTAGTAATCTCTACCTAGTCCACAATCAGATCGTTCTGTAATGCAGGATGAGATCTGCAATCTGTCCCTCAAAGCAGTAGTAGTAGTAATCTCTACCTAGTCCACAATCACATTGATGAGATGTTATTATATCTGCAATCTGTCCCTCACAGTGCCGGCAGCCTCCTCTCCCTACACTAGCCAGAGAGCATGTGACATGCGGCACTAAGTGACTCCAGCTTACAAAGAGGCTTGGTCACATGATGCACTGGCCAATCACAGCCATGCCATTAGTAGGCATGGCTGTGATGGCTTCTAAGGGCAAACCAGTGAAACGCTTGTTGATTGGCTGCCCTGCAGCTATTCAACATGCGTGATCAAATACCCGAACCCAGAACCCGAACCCAAACTTTTTTTCAAATGTCCGGGTTCGGGTCCGGGTCACGGACACCCCAAAGTTAAGTACAGACCCAAACTTTACAGTTCGGGTTCGCTCAACTCTAGACACTACCACTCTACCTCCCTCACATCTAAAACAAAGGGAACATCCATCCTACTGTTGAGAAATCTCCCCCTTCAAATCTCAGACTCCTTGGTGGATGAACAACGACGTTATATCTTCATAAAAGGCATGCTATGGGACAAACTTATCACCTTAGCTAACATATACAGCCCCAACACCTCCCAAGTTCTTTAGATCAATTACCAGGTTACTAACATCCTTCCACTTGGGCTTTCTCGTTCTAGGAAGCGAGTTCAATGTTCCACTAGACCCTCATATTGACACCTCTACGGGTACTTCCCACCTCCCGAACCACGCCCTGCAACAAATTACGTTCTCCTTCCAAGAACTCTCTCTACATGATGCATGGCGAACCTTGCACCCCACGACAAGGATTACATATACTTCCCGGCCCCCCACAACAAGTACTCACGTCTTGACTACCTCTTCCTCAGCCAACACGATTTGCCCTGTCTGACCAAAACTACGATAGAGCCGATGATCATCTCAGACCACCACCCTATCACCCAATGCTTAACTTTTCCAGAACATAACCACACATCTAATATCTGCAGACTGGACTCAAATCTCCTGACATACAATGAAAGAATCATTAAGCTTTGTACCATCATCACCAATTACTTCCAAGACAATGATACCTCTGAGACATCATACTTATGTAGCACTCCCATAGTAATAGGTGCTTTAGTTTTGTAGATTTTTGTTAGGAGAGGTAAAAATTTAGCAAGGCCTGACAGTGTGTGCAGGCCTGATTGTTTTGATCTGGCTCAGGGAGTGGCTGGAGATGGAAGGAAGGGACACCCTTTGGATACTCCTCCCCTTTGAGCTGGGAAAGCGATGCATACTAGCTAATTATGCCTTTGTTTTGCAGGTTTTTTTTTGGGGGGGCGTTAACAACCACTTTAAAGACACTTTAAAAGACCCACCAGTGTCGTGAGTGACAGACCCTGGGAGCTGGATGAGAAGGCTGGAGTAAGCTGTGTGGAGACAGTGGACAGTCTGTGGAGGTCAGAGGAGCCAGTCAGGGGAAGGAGTGTCACTGGACAGCAAGGTAGGCCGGAGCGGCCTGAAAGAGGATGGGCTGGGAGCAGTAGTCCATCAACACCCAGCTAGCACCAATGTACTTAGCTACACTTTGAGGGCCCATGGCTTCACAAATGGGAGCCCGTGGCCCTTGCCGACAATGGGTGGTCTGGAGGTCCTGCTGACACAGTGCAGGCCTTGTCATGTGCTAGCTAGGGTGGAAGAATAGGAAATGGAGGCCTGATAAATTCCTTTCGGGCCTAACGGTGAAGAAACAAGTGTTGTGCAGGAGAGAAGTGAAGGAAGGTAACGGTCAGCAAGTGTCAGTGCTGGAGGAAGTTTGGAGTGTATATACAGTCGGTGTATATAGAAGGTCCTGTGATCTGATCTTTGGGCATCCCACAGTCATCCCTATCCCTAGCCAAGTTTATCCCCTAATTAAAACAAGAAAACAAAGTACCGGCCTCTTCAGTGACTCCAGGTGTGTGGAAAAAGTGTGATTGAGGGCAGCAGGCAGGTGGACTACAACTACCAGCCACCCCAAGGGGGAACATGGCTACACTTAACTCAAGGGGAAGCCCATAAGTGCATGATACGGGGGCGAATAATTTCTCTTGCCTCCGCCCTGAAGCACGAAAAACAAAAACTTATCAGTAACCTCCTTAGTAAAATACAAACACTAGAAAGATCACATAAACGCAACCTAGCCCAACGGACCCACCAAGAACTAATAGAGACCCGTAAACTCTTACTTGAAGAATTAGGACAAAAGATGAGGAGAAAATACACTCAATCTCAAAAGCTCTTCTAGCACAAGCACTACACTCCAAAAAAAGCCAAAGCAACAGTATATCAACTACAGACCCCATCAGGTAACACTCTAAAGAGCAATCCAAACATAGCGTGAGAATTTAAACATTTTTATGCAGATTTATACAACCTTTCCACATGCGAAACACAGACACCCAATCCCAACTCCAGATCCACTCTCATACAGAATTTCCTGGAAAAGCACTGCCCCAGACCACTCGCTTTAGACACCTCAGAGGAATTAGATCACCCAATTACTACACACGATTTGGGACAAGGCCCTCAAAAATTTGAAACCAGGGAAAAGTCCCGGACCAGACGGCTTACCGGTCGTTTATTAGAAAACTTTCTCTGAGACATTATCGGCCCCCTATCTTAAAGCATTCAACTCCCTCTCTGCAGATACCCCACTCTCTTCAGGTTTGCTTGAAGCACACATCTCGGTTATACCCAAAGAGGATAAAGACCCCACCCAAACGGCAAATTACAGACCAATTTCTGTATTAAATGTAGACATCAACATTTTTGCCCAAATCCTAGCCAATTGGTTACTCCCTCTCCTCCCTTCCATCACTACTAGTGACCAAGTGGGCTTTATCCCTAGCAGGAAGGCCAGAGATAATTTGATTAAAGCGATCAACCTACATTATCTTCTGACCTCCTCAAACCAAGCTGGCTTTTTCTTGTCCCTCGACATGGAGAAGTCACTTGACAGGGTGGCCTGGGATTACATGGAAGCAGTGGGACTGGGGGACGCCTATTAAGCTTCATAATGGCTCTCTACGCCAACCCTATGGCTAGGGTCTGGGTCAACGGCCTCTTGTCAAATGCCTTCTCCATCTGTAATGGTACAAGGCAAGGCTGTCCCCTCTCACCCCTACTGCATACACTCACCTTAGAACCCTTCCTGTCAGGGATCCAGACGAGCGTTGCGATCGTGCAGGCTTGTGCGCACAGATTCAAACAAAGGTTCCCACGACCGTTCGGAAGTGCGCACATGTACGCATGCGCAGGGATGTTATCAGGACACCAAGAGCAGGAGGACTCTAAGACCCAGAATCGGACAGAGCAGGAGGGCGCTAGGACCCAGCATCTCAGTCAGCACATCACATGGGCCTTTAAAAGGAAGTCATTTTTTTTCCTGAAGTGCCGTTTGATCTGCAGCTAGTCCGTTCCTGATACCTGCTGTCTTTTATCTGCTACCTGATCAACTACCTGCTCGACCCGGCTTGCCTAGACCATTCTACCTTCTCCAATCCTGACCCGGCTTGTTTGACGTTGCTTCTTCTGCCAGCCTGACACCTGTTACTGAACCCGGCCTGTTCTCTAACAATCCCTTGTCTGCTGATTCTGCCTGCTTGCTGATCCATGCTTGACCTGGCTTGTCTCATTCCTCTTCTGCCTACCTGTATCCAGCTACTGTGATTGCTGATCTGCTGCTGCTGTTCCAGCTGTCCGCTGTCCAGTGTTCCAGCCTGCCTGCATCCAGCTATTGTGATTGCTGATCTTCTGCTGTTGTTCCTATTCCAGCCCGTCTGCTATCCAGTGTTCCAGGCTCTGCTTCCAGCATCCGGTCTACAGCTGCTGACAAGAGGCACTCCTACTTCTCTGTGCTCACGAGACCACTGTCCCCATTCCAGTGGACTCTGAGCCAGGGCTGTATGAGAGGTCTCCTTCTACAAGAGACAGGCTCAACTATCAGGTACGTGGTCCTCATTACACTTCCTTTGCAGCCTCAAATCCAACCCAGACATCAGAGGGATACATACCTATAACAAGGAATACAAACTAGCGGCCTTTGCAGATGACATACTTCCCAACCTATTAGAAGATTTCCTCCAATTTATAATAATCTCTCATTTCAAGATCAACTTCTCCAAATCCTATACCCTGAATATTTCCCTACCGAAACATACAATCACTCATCGTCAAGGAAATTTCCCCTTCCAATGGAAGGAAGATGCATTAACATACCTAGGCATTCAACTTCCAACACCTTAAAAACTTGTACTAAAAAAACTACTTACCCTTACTACAAGTCCTCACTACTGATCTAAAGCGCTGGAATAAGCCCATCTTTTCGTGGTTCGGCAGAGGATCCATATTAAAAATGAATGCTCTGCCCGACTACTTTATATCCTACAAGCTTTCTCAATCCATATTCCCTCTGCTTTTTCCCGTAACTACAAAAGTCTATGCACTAAATTCCTATGGGGCAATAGAAGACCAAGAATTAGCTACCACCACCTCTCTCTACCCAACCAAAAAGGTGGGATTGGCCTTCTAGACTTCAGAAATTACTATCACGCCTGTCACCTCTCCAAAATTCTGGATTGGAATATTCACGATGGACACAAAGATTGGGTAACCCTCGAAGCTTCCTTTACCACTCCCCCCTCCGCTTTTTGCCCTGGAACTTCCCAAAACACATACTAATGGAAATTCGTAATCACCCTTTAATCGGCCCAACCGTAAGGTGCTTCCACATCATCTGCAAGTCAACCTCCCTATTCTCTATACCTGGCCCCCTCACCTCTCTTCATCTTAACCCTGACTTTCCCCCTGGAATGCATAGTAACTGACAGCTGGTCACAGATAAACAATCAGATACACCACTTCCTCTCCCAAGGTAAGCTTCTGCCGCGTGAAAATCTCCCATCAAAAGAGGAGGGCAAATCTATCCCCCCCTGGAATCACACACTAATCTCACACTACATACGCTCACTTGTCAGGAAATTCAATGTTTCCAGACCCCTTTCACCTTTCGAATCCTTAATCTCCTTAATGCACTCCCTTTTTTTTTACAGACACCCCTTCCAATATAGGCCTGGCATGCAAAGCATGGGAAAATGACCTCTCCCTATCCCTATCACCGGAAGAATGGGAACGAGTCCACCTGACTATTCACATGGGATTCGTAAACGTCTCCACGCAGGAAAATGGATACAAAATCCAAATCCAATGGTATCGCACCCCAACTCTCATCCTTAAATACAACCCAGACATCCCATATATATCCTGGAGATATAAACAGGAAAAATTAACTCTCCTACACATCTGGTAGGGTTGCCCTACCATCCAAACTTTTTGGACTGAAGTTCACCAAATTATCAAAAAGGTAATTACATACACACTTGATTTTACCCTGGCACAATTTCTCTTACACTTCAGCATCTTATCAAACAGAAACTATTTCAAATCCTTTGCCATGCACATGGTGAATGCTGCTAAACAATGTATGCCAACCCACTGGGGCACCCCACATACCCCATCAATTAAATAATGGCTAAATAGAATTACCAAGATAGCTGAAATGGAATGCCTCATCAGCATTGCCTATGATACACCTACCAAATTTTCATCCAAATGGGCCTGCTTGACCCACTTCCAGACAACAACAGATTATAAAGACTGAACCACGGCCAACATGCCACCTGCCAGACACTATTCTATCATGCATGACTAACCTAGCCCACAACCAAACCCAAAAACCGGAAACCCTTACTAAAATATCTATAATGATACAATGACCTGACCCTATCAGTCATAAACCCAAACCAACCACCAACACCCCCCACCCTTCCTAACGCAAGGAGAGAGAGATGGACAACCACCCCTTCCATTCCCCTTGCCCTTTCCATATCAATCCCGTCATGCACTCCCACTCCTCCTCCTACCAACCCCTTCCCCTTTAACCTTCCTTATCGTAACAATAACCCCCTTCCCCTCCCCACCCCCTCCTTTACCCCTTTTCACATTCACTCCCCCCCAGACCCCTGATTATCCTTTCAGTCACACAGAAACCTATTCTCTGATCTTAACTTAGAACCCTCTATTTAACTTGAATTCTATTCTCGATATTTCAACCTATCCAGATAGAACCACCCACTCTATAACAATCACTTTCTTACAATTTATGATCTGTCCCATACGCGTAAAACATACTCAGATTCTATGAAGAACAACAAATTCTTGATTTAACGGAAATAAGGTTCTCTCTCATTATGTCAATGATATACTAGTGTCAACAGCCTAAACGTTTTGATGTTACCATACCACGTCTATTACCATATTACTTGTATTATGTGTTTCTGTAATACACCCCATTTTTCTTGTCCCTTCCTATTTCTAATAAAAACTTTGTTAAAAAAAATGGAAACAGTGTTCAAACCACACGTGAGGTATCACATTAGAGTGAGAACAATAATTCTAGCACTAGACTTCCTCTGCAACTCTAAACAGGTGACCTGTAAAAATTTTTAAAGTACCGTCTATGGAGATTTTCACGTAGCGTAATAATTGGGCCAACTTTAGTGTTTTTTTTTTTAATTCATTAAAGTGTATTTTTTCCAAAAAAAATTGCATTTGAAAGACCACTGCCCATATACAGTGTGATATAAAATATTGCAACAATTGGCATTTTATTCTCTGGGGTCTCTGCTAAAAATAATATATAATATTTGGGGGTTCTAAGTAATATTCTAGCAAAAAATATTAATTTAAACTGTAAACAAAAAGTTCCAAAAAACGCCTGGTCAGCAAGTGGTTAAACTTCAGAGTTTATCCACTTAACGACTGCCCGCTGTCATATGTCTGGCTCGATATCACAAATCGCTGTCACCTGGTGGCTGCGAGATCGAGCATTGTGGCACGCTCACTCTGTAGAGGGGGAGCCAAGGAGCAGGTAGGGCGGACTCGATGTCCGTCGGCTACCCGCAATCGCTCCCCCGCAGCGACATAATGGGATCCATGTATGTAAACACATGGATCTCTGTTCTGACTGGGGAGAAGGAGAGTGATCTTCTGGTTCACTGTATATGGGAGCCGCGATCACTTTCCTCCCCTAGTCAGCCCAGCCTCCACACAGTTAGTAGCACATCCAGGGAACACAGTTAACCCTTTAATCGCCCCCTAGTGTTAACCCCTTCCCTGCCAGTGACATTTATACAGTAATCAGTGCATTTTAACAGCACTGATCAATGTATAAATGTCAATGGTCCCAGGGGCGGAGCCGGCAAGCAAGGAGAATGGCCGCGGGAGACCACAGCTCCCTGCCATAGAGATCTCCCGGAGCTAAATACGGTGAGAGAGGGCACAGAAAAAATGGTGATTCTCATGCCATCGGGTCGGGGATACATACAGGGTATGCCGAGGAAGAGGAAGGAGAGAAGCAAGCCTGGTAAGGTGACTGACTTTTTTTCATCTTCTAACCGACCGCATCACCAAAATGGTGCCGGCAGCCCAGCAAGCTCATCCACAGCTCAAACCCACGACTGCTCTCACTGCTGGGGAGATGGGAACAATCATAAGTCCCAGCATAATCACAAACCAACTGGATCTCAATCCTCTTCTGTTTCCAATAGCCCTGCTAAAGCAAAGCAACGGCTATCACAGCAAACTCACGCTGTTGGAGAGTAAGGAGGGAAATGCGGTGCTTTAGATGACACATTAGAAGTCTCAATTTAAAAATATATATCCTCCATCCTGTCGCACAATAGCGATGCACATTTTATTCGCAGCTAGGCTAGTACTGGTACATAAATGGAAGTCCACAGACCCCCCGGCTATAAGAGAAGTAATATAATAAATGATTCCTATGCTTATGAAAAATTCATGGCGATCAAAGAGAGCAAATATAGTAAATTCACAACTCAATGGTCAACTTGGGAACAATTCTCAAAAATAAAACAAATTACCTTTACTATAATATAATAACCGCTTCTTCCACAACAAAAGAAAAATGAGGTAACAAAGTAAAAAAAACAAACAATGATAATACCAAAGAAACTTGTTCATAATAAGTTAATTCAATATAAACACCATTACAAATCTAAAATAGAGATGTACCCTTTATGTCTCAATTCTTAACAGTATTGTATTATCTTTCATTTTTTCTTTCCTTTTGTTCATGTTTACCTCATTGTAATGCATTCAGAACTCCTTTGATGTACTAGTAGCACCAACATTTTAAGAAATGGCAGAATGTTGTATGTGAACTCGTAGTAATATAAATAAAAAATATAATATGTTAACATTTACATTGTCAAGGGATGTATTATATGAATCACAATGTAACTGGAATAGCATTACTTCAATGTTTATACTTTACGTTCTTTGAAAACTCAATAAAAAAGATTTGAAAAGAAAAAATGTCAATGGTCCCAAAAAAGTGCCAAAAGTGTCTGACATGTCCTCCGCAATGTCGCAGTACTGCTAAAAATCGCAGAGCACCACCATTAATAGTAAAAAAAATAATAATAAAAACCCCATAAATTAATTCTCATTGCGGCGCAACAAACAATATACGCCGATTGCAATTTTTTTTTTACCAAAAATATGAGGAAGAATATATATTGGCCAAAACTGTTGTTATTTTACATTTTCTTTTGGATATGTATTTTAGCAAAAAGTAAGAAATATTGTTTTGTTTGCGAAATTGTCTTTGTTCGTTTATAGCGCATAAAATAAGAACCACAGAGGTGATCAAATACCACCAAAAGAAAGCTCTATTTGTGGGAAAAAAAGGACACAATTTTGTTTGGTTACAACGTTACATGACCCCGCAATCGTCAGTTAAAGCAACGCAGTGCCAAATCTCAAAAAGTGCTCTGTTTCTAAAGTGGGAAATCCTTCCGGGGCTGAAGCGGTTAAACTTATAGTGACATTTTACTGAGGAAAACACACAGGTCTGTTAAACTTCTTCTGAAAATTTAAGTTTTCTGTCTGTCTCTTGATCCAAAACTTTTTGTTACTGACCTGTATCATGTATGAAGCAGGGAGGGTTGGAGTAAAGTTAAAATGCTTACTTGTTCCTGGCCAGAAACAAAGTGCTAAAGCAAATTGATCAGCATGATAGCCAGGCAAATTGCTTTTTCAGATAATAAGGCCCTCTTTCCTCAACAATACTTACATTTTAACCTTTCTAACCCTTTAGCTTACAATAAGCTAAGCTTTAACATGCCATAAAATTGGGTACTCAGACAATTTCTTTAGCATCCCTGTGGTTTGTGCATTTTGTGCTTTGTGTATTGTTCCACACTGTCCTGTGCTGTCCTGCACTGTCTTGTGTGTCTTTCTGCACTGTTTGCACCAGTTGCACACATGCACTTTATGTGGTGAGGACCTTTCTACTGGTTCTGTGTTTCTGTCTGTCTCTGTGACTGTTGTGTAGGATGTTGTATGTAGCACCTGGGTTCTGGAGGAACGTTGTTTCATTTACACTATGTACTGCATCAGCTATATATGGTTGAAATGACAATAAAAACTTCTTGACTTGACTTGACTTGGCTTACAGTGACAATATCTTGGTTCTGAAAAGAAGTGTGATATATTTAAAATAAACAAAGAAGAACTGTGCAGTTACTACCTGTATTGAGTTAATATTACGTACCACATATTACATCCAATCATGGCTGTGTGCGTGTGCTCATATATAACATTATTGAACATACAGGAGCATTGGTCCATGGGAACACATCCTCCTTTTCCATCAGCTAATAGGTTGTCAGGACAAACACAACCCGACACACATTCAACGCTATACTGTTAAATAAAATAAACAGACATATGGACACAGATGAATTGTTAGTTAATCAGGAAAGAACTGTTCAAAAAAAAAGAATACAAAAGAATATGGAAAAACAAAACTTTGCACTGAAAATTATTCTGAAAACCCAATACAATTCAGTGAAAAGGATGAAACTAGCACCAGAGAAGACCATACAACTGTTTTAAACCCCAGCCACGTGGTCATAATAGGTCAATGATGTGACAAGCATACCCACCCCTTTTGTGAAGGGCAGGAATGCCTTGGCTGCAGCTGGCTGGGCTGGCACTGACAGCTTCCTTCCAGGTTCTGACCAAACTGAAGCTCATTCATAGTAACCAATCACCATGGTACACTTAGTGTGGTGCACTGTATTTAGCCCACAGGAAACTGTACCTGCTATAAAGTGCTGGTTGGATGTGTATCCCCCCTCCCCCCACAGGCCAAAAGCTACTAGTCTTACCCTAGCCCCAGCTGTTTTCCATTGGATAATGGCTTCACTTACTTAAATTTGTGGCCAAAATGTTTTTGGTTCATTCGGGTAACATGTTGCAAATTGCAATGATATTAGACCCAAAAAGAAAAAGTAATATATTGCAATTTCCCAATCCCTAGATGTGGTGGCTGCATTCATTTGGGAGACCAGCCAGTCTTATTTTTGAACTTTCATTAACATACCAAACTGCCCAGAAAAAGTGGAAGTTTGGGGGTTGAGACAAACCATTTAACACTGACAGGGGTGCTTACATTGGTCAGCTTTTATTTATTTAAGTAAAACCTCTACATCCCCCCCCCCCCCCAAATAACAAAAAGTGTTGCTGTAACTGCGTAATGTTGGAATTTGTCTTTAATTTGTTAGCAAAGTCCTTCTAAATCTGCATCCAACACTACACCCCCCCCCCCCTCTCAGGTTGACAATGCTGCTGTCCATAAAACACAAATACAGCCACCACATTTAAGGTTTGGTAAGATGCAATATCTTCAGTTTTTTGTTTTGGATTTTAAGCTGGGTTCACACTATCCGACACAAACGGTCAGACTTTTGATCCTACTTTGACCTGCAACATCGGTCCTACTTCGGTCCTACTTTGGTCCTACTTCCATCCAACTTGAATGAACAAGATAAGATTTTGCTCCGACTTTGAGATAGTGACTTGTCCTTTGACCAATCAAAACAATCCCAGTGTGAGATAAATTCCTTTTACTGCTGCTATAATCACCAGGTTGGATGTCACAAGTCAGATGGTTAGAACAAGGATCCGACTTTGATCCTACTTCAATGATATCCAATGGGCTGAAGTAGTACCAAAGTCGGACCAAAGTAGTACAGGAACCTTTTTCAAAGTAGGACCGACTTGTGTCGGACCAGTTAAATGACGGCTCTCATAGGCAAACATTGATTTGGTGATGTCATGCGACATGTGCTCACAATATCGGTCTGTTTGCCAGACAAGTGTGAACCCATCCTAATACTGCTATAGGAAACCACCGGTCCATCCCTTCTGTCATTTAAAGTAGAACTATAGGCATTACTTTTTTTGGGATAGAGTAAGGGAGGCTTATAATCCCAGTAAGGTTTCTTTTTGCAATATTTGTCCCATTGGAGAAATATACCTTAACTTCCTGTCCCATAGCTAAACAGGAAGCGAGTAGAAATTCTAGTAAACTAAGGGAATCTCTTGGGGAGAGGCTATCAAAGCTAGTGACTCCATTGGAAGATTTCCCCTCTATTACCTTTCTGGGAATAACCCAAAATTCGGGAATTTCTTTTACTTTCACTTTCAGTGATAATGGTAAACAGGACAAATAGAGACGGTGAATCTCCCTAATTGGCACACAGAGAGCAATACAAACTGACAAGTGTCCTAATCCCTCTTCACTCTATCCAAAACTGAATAAAAAGGTTTGCTTTTAGTTATACTTTAATTTTGATGTGCCTGGCTCTTTAGTATTTAGTAAAAACTAAAGAGTGTGTACAGTAACAAGTTTTGATAAAGGTAGAGACATAAATTATGCATACTGATGGATTTTCACTCATAAAAATATATACTATATCACCAAAAGTATTGGGACACCTGCCTTTACACGCACATCAATATTGAGTTGGCCCACCCTTTGCAGCAATAACAGCTTCAACTCTTCTGGGAAGGCTGTCCACAAGGCTTAGGAGTGTGTTTATGGGAATGTTTGACCATTCTTCTAGAAGCGCATTTGTGAGATCAGGCACTGATGTGGACAAGAAGGCCTGGCTCGCAGTCTCCACTCTAATTCATCCCAAAGGTGTTCTATCGGGTTCAGATCTGGACTCCTCCAGCCGAAACCCATTCATCCATGTCTTTATGGGCCTTGCTTTTTACACTGGTCCAAATAATTTGACTGAGTGGGGGTTATGATGTGGGGTTGTTTTTCAGGGGTTGGGCTTGGCCCCTTAGTTCCAGTGAGGGGAACTCTTGAGGCCTCAGCATATCAAGACATTTTGGACAATTTTATGGTCCCAACTTTGTGGGAACAGTTTGGGGATGGCCCCTTCCTGTTCCCACATGACTGCACACCAGTGCACAAACAAAGTTCATAGAGAAATGGATGAGCGAGTTTGGGGTGGAGGAACTTGACTGGCCTGCACAGAGTCCTGACCTCAACCCAATAGAATGCCTTTGGGATGAATTAAAGCAGAGACTGCGAGCCAGGCCTTCTCATCTAAAATCAGTACCTGACCTCACAAATGTGCTTCAGGTCAAACATTCCCATAGACACACTCCTAAACCTTGTGGACAGCCTTCCCAGAAGAGTTGAAGCTGTTATAGCTGCGAAAGCAGGGCCAACTTAATACTGAACCCTATGAACTAAGACTGGGATGCCATTAAAGTTCATGTGCATGTAAAGGTGAGTGTCCCAAAACTTTTGGTAATATAGTGTATCTAAAAAGGTGATAGACACATCAGAGATATTATTCTACCCAATATAAAATTAGTATTTATACTCACGCAGTCGATATCTAATCTTTGACAGCTTTCTAAACATTCAATTCCAGTGGCGCCGGGAGGTTCCAAGGAGCAATTAAAGTAGACCATAGGTGGTTTACAATCTTAATAAGTAAGAGAGGCACATTAGGACATGTTTTGATATAGAGGGCTACTATTTGTTCCTTATTGATTAGCAACATTTTTTATTTACTATAATTAATTTTTGCAGATGTAAAATCAAAGCGGTTACGGTGACATGAGCTAAAAGAAAGCAAAACACCCTCCAATACAATAGTGCAATATACAACAGAGCCTTAGGCTCCTTTCACATATTGGCACTCCACATCACAGGCGGAATCGCGATCCCTGTCACCAATGACACCCCAATCGCTGCACGATTTTGCTATGTTTCGCCGGCCGATAATCGCGTTAAAAATCACGCAAACAGAATCGCGGGATGCCTGTCACCCAAAAGAAGCTCTTGTACTTCTTTTGTCACAGATTAAAAACTGTATATTTAAACTGCAGTTAGGTTCCCAATGGATTCACATCTGCTTACTAGTTGCCTGTAGGCCATACTACTTCAGCAACAAGGCTGATGCAGTCTTCAGTGTTAGTAAACCAAAGTCGTTGTCTCCAGATGACAAGCATTTAGGGATTACACATTATACACTTCAGAAGAGTCTGCCCTTCTTTACCTTCTTAAATCTTATGTCCCAATGGTAGACATTTCCTTAGATCCAGATGACAAAGACTAAGTTTCATTTACCTAATACCCTTGCTCCCAGGTATTTGGGCACCCATTATTGTGGTGTCAGCGTTTAGCTGCTACAGGTATCTGTTGTTACTTGGTTCTTATTTATTTGCTCCTTAAATGGGACATTTTGGCCAACCATGAATTCCCTCAGGCTCCCTCTGACCTGTGGGCCTGGGATGACCCCATTTGGGACCTTCCGTCTAGGTCTCTCTGTTTCTTTTCAGAAGCTTCAGCATGTTACACACGTTTTATGTATATTTCTTTGGTCTAACCTATGTTATATTTTTCACTCAGAAGAGTACACTGCTTAGCCCTTGTTCTAACATTATTGATATGCTGTTACTCTGCTAATGTTCTTCTCTGAAACCCATTAAAAACTTGTTTAAAAAATAGACTACAGCTAGTACCCAAATTTATCTGAATATCAGTCCTCTGCCCTCTCTTGGACAACATATGGAGAAATAACCCTATTAGCAATAGAATCAAAGTTTAGATTGGGTTATCCTCCCCGGCAGCAGAGATCATGCAACTAAGGCCTGGTTCAGATTTATGCATTGTTAGTGCTTTTGGCAGATATGCACTACAGTCCATTTTAACATGGTTTCCTATGGAACAAGTTCTGTATTGCAAATCTGCAAATGCAAAAAGCACTGAAAATGTATAGGTGTGAACCAGGTCTAAGTGCCTAGATCAGGGGTACGAAACCTCAGCACTCCAGCTGTGTTGAGACTACAAATCCCATCAGGCCTTCAACTCTGAGAGTCATGCCTGTAGTTGTCAGTCTTGCAATGCTTCATGGGATTACTCATGGAGGTGATGCTGAGATATCTATCCTAAAGGAGAAATGCACCCTGATGGCATACAGTGATTTTAAAACTATGCACTGCTGGATTAGTACACTTTGTTTGTGGGTGGTATTTATATAGTCCTTTAACAAAGGGTATTTTATTGATAAAACACTGTGGAGCTTTTATTCACTTTGAGGAGCCAGTGGAGAAATATCCCCAAATATTGTTCACATTAGAATAAAGCAATTGAGATGACCAAGTGCAAATGGACCAGAGGCATCCTGAGGTGGATGAGACCCCTTAAAAAGGAAGGCACGTGGTGACCTATTTTTTACACAATAGGTCAGCATATTCAGATGAGCACAGTGTGTTGTTGGTGGTGGTACTCACTGGACATTTTACACATTTAAGAGTGGAAGAAGAAATATGGCACTGAATGCATGATATGTTTTGGAAGAAATATTTATGTGATAGACCAACACAAAGTGGCGCATAACTGTGAAATGATAAATGGTTTTCTAACTTTTTACAAATAAATATGTGAAAAGTGTGGTGTGCATTTGTATTCAGCCCCCCAAAGTCAATACTTTGTAGAACCACCTTTCACTGCAATTACAGCAGCAATTTTCTTTGGGTATGCCTCTACCAGCTTTGCACATCTAGACAGTGACATGTTTGCCCATTCTTCTTTGCAAAATAGCCCAGACTCTGTCAGATTGGATGGAGAGCATCTGTGAACAGCAATTTAAAGTCTTGCCACAGTTTCTCAATTGGATTAAGGTCTGGACTTTGACTGGACCATTCTAACACATGAATATGCTTTGATTGAAACCATTCCATTGTAGCTCTGGCTGTATGTTTAGGGTCGTTGTCCTGCTGGAAGGTGAATCTCTGCCCCAGTCTGAAGTCTTTTGCAGACTCCAACAGGTTTTCTTCTAAGGTTGCCCTGTATTTGGCTCCATCCATCTTCCCATCAACTCTGACCAGCTTTCCTGTCCCTGCTGAAGAAAAACAGCTCCACACATGATGCTGCCATCACCATGTTTCACGGTGGGGATGGTGTGTTCAGAGTAATGTGCAGTGTCAGTTTTCACCACACATAATGTTTTGCTTTTAGGCCAAAAAGTAAAATATTTTAGGGGCGCCTGGGTTGGGTTCTGGGACGACCTCGTATTGGGGGTCTTGACTCATTGGGAAATGCTAACTAATATGGTCACACGTCTTCAAGCAAGTCGCCTCACACAATGTGTCTCTGCCTTACAGATGCTCACCGCACCTCAGTCCCTTCTGTAACCAAACGTTATTTGTTCTTAGTTTAAGCTCTTCTTAAGGAACTTATTGTATACATTTCCTCTTCCTCCTCAACTCAGTTACTTATGTACATGATTGTAACCCTCAGTTTCGATCTCATGTTTATGATGCACGAAATTTGTGTTTTTGCTTCAAAAACCAATAAACAATTGAAAAAAAAAAAAAAAAAAAGTAAAATATTTTGGTCTCATCTGACCAGAGACCTTCTTCCACATGTTTGCTGTGTCCCCCACATGGCTTCTCGCAAACTGCAAATGGGACTTCTTATGGCTTTTTTTCAACAATGGCTTTGTTCTTGCCACTCTTCCATAAAGGCCAGATTTTTGGAGTGAATGACTAATAGTTGTCCTCCCACCTGTGTTGTGGATCTCTGCAGCTCCTCCTTGTCAGGTCATCTGAGGCCAGGTGACAGATGCACTCCACTGGTATTTGGAGCATACCACGAAGGTAGTGAACCCTTCGGCCGACCGTTTCAGATGGAGCTCTGGATGTTTCAGGAAAGCAGGGCCACTGCAGCACTGACACGGATTGCACTGAGAGCTAGAGCATAAGATTCCCCAGGGCATGGAGTCTAAGATCCAGCAGGTATTCACCAGAGCCTCTGATGGTGAGGACGGACTTCGCTACAGCTAACTCCAGGTCGTGGCCCCAGGGTCAAGGCAATAATAGGTGTAGCAATTGAAGAGTAATTCTTAATGAACTGCCTATAATAGTTGGTGAACCAAAGAAATTGCTGTGTGGCCTTGAGGCTGGGAGGAAGAGGTCAGTTGGTAATGGCCGAGACCTTTCTAGGATCCATACGAAGCCCCAAACTGGAGACAAATCATCCCAGAAACAGGACACCAGAACACTCAAAGAACATTTCTCCAGCTTGGCATACAGATTATTTTCTTTAAGGTGCTGAAGGACAACCCGGACATGGTTTCTGTGGACAAGCAGATTTTCCGAAAATATGAGAATGTCGTACAGATAGATGACAACAAATTGATAAAGCAGATCCCTGAAGATTTCATTGACAAAGTTTTGAAACACAGCTGGGGAGTTAGACAGACTAAAGGGCATAACCAAGTATTCGTAATGCCCATCTCTAGTGTTAAACGTGGTTTTCCATTCGTCACCCTCCCGTATCAGATTGTATGCACCCATGAGATCCAGCTTAGTAAAAATGGAGGCACCTTTCGATCTGTTGAATAGTTCAGATATCAAGCGTAAGGGGTATCGGTTCTTGATTGTCAACACGTTTAAGCCTTGTGTAAGGAACCATCCGGGGCCATTGGCAGGCTGGTGCACGGGTGCACATAGCGTGTGTGTGTGGGAGCGCACGTGTGTGCATGCACGGGAGCACCGACGTTGGCGCCAAATTGGCCATTTAAGCCCTCTGCACCTTGCAGTCAGTGCTGTCCGTTCTACAGCATTCTGGCTCCTGTGACTCTGTGCTTACCCTGAGAGACTTCCTGTATCTGTGACCCCGGCTTCCTGTTTAACCTGCATGCCTGCTGCCTGCCCCAACCTTCTGCTTGCCTACACTACACCTCTGCCTGATCCCTTGTACTTCTGTTGCCCGCACGTTGCCGACCCTGCCTGTACCCGACTATCCGCCAGCCTGAACCACCTGTACCGCACCGCCAGTTTGTTACCGACCCAGCCTGAACCACTACTCTACTGTCTGCACGAGCTTCTGAGGACCATTACCTGTCATCTGTGACCAAGTCCAGCCCTCATGCCCCCCTGTGCTCCAGAGCTCCCTGTCTCCACTACCAGGGGTTGTCGAACGAGGGCCACAAGTGAGGTTGCCCCCGCATAAGTCAGACTCAACCACCAGGTACGTGACAGCAACGAACAGCCACGTCCGAGTCTGCAGCGGGGCCCTCTATCATGGAAGAAGTGTGTGTCCATCTTACCGGCTTGTCTCAAGCAGTAAAAGACCTTCAGAATGAATATTTGCGCTTGGAAAGACAAGTCCAGGATCTGGTTTCACCCGCAGCCGATCCCGCCCAAACTCCATCCCACATTGTAGTAGCTCTTCCTACAGAACCCAGAGAGCCTATGCCCGAGCAGTTTATCGGGGACCGCTGGAAGTTTCGGGCGTTTCGGAACTCTTGTGAGTTGTACTTTGCTCTGCAACCCCGCACCTTTGCTCTGGAGTCCACCAAGGTGGGCTTTGTGATCTCGCTCCTCCTGGATGGGCCGCAGGCCTGGGCTCACCGATTGCTGGAGCGGAAAGCCCCAGAGACCTCTACTCTGGATCAGTTCCTTCAAGCCATGGCCTAATTATATGAGGATCCCCACACGGCCTCAATGGCAGAGACTGTACTGCATGCGCTCCAGCAGGGACACCGTACCGCAGAAGAGTACGTCTCCGAGTTTCGGCGATGGAACGCCGATACAGCTTGGAACAATGTGGCCTTTTGTTACCAGTTCTAGCTGGGGCTCTCTGAGCCGCTCAAGGATGAGCTGGCTCACGTCAGGGTTCCTCACACCCTGGACGCGCTAGTCAATTTGGCCATCCAAATTGACTGCCGCCTGCGGGAACGCAGAGCGTAGAGAGCTGCGGCGCCCCTGCGGCCCATTCGGGAGATACCCAGCTTCCTGGCTCCCCATTCAACCACGACCTCCTCTCCACATGGACACCTGGAGCCACAGCAGTGTGGGCGTCTCCGCCCATCCTTGTCACCTGAAGAGCGACAGAGGTGCATGTCCCTCACCTTGTGCCTGTACTGCGGGGAATCTGGACATCTGGTACGGAGCTGCCCCGCTAAGGTGGATAAAGGCCTACCCCGGTCACGGGGGACGTGCTATCGCTACCTAACACCAAGTCCCACCTTGTCCTCTTCATGTCCCTCCGGCTTCCCGGAGTCCCAGCCATTTTGGATACAGGAGCCTGCAGTTGCTTTATGGACCTTGCTTTTGCCACCCAGCATCGCATCCCGCTCCGAACCAAGGACCATCCAATGGTCATCCGGCTGGCTGATGGGTCCACTCTCAAGTCTGGCACTGTGACCCACGAAACGCTCCCTCTCGCTGCCAGCGTGACAGGGGGTCATACGGAATTTTTACTGTTGGACATAATCACCTCCCCGTTATTCCCGGTCATCCTCGGCCTACCCTGGTTCCAAGCCCACTGCCCTTTGATCACTGGGGAAGTGCAGTTCCGGTCACCTTATTGCCTCAGCCACTGCCAGCCCAAGTCTCTGCAAGACCCCCCAGTTATTCTTAGCATGGACTCGGACCCTGATCTGGAAACCCGATCTGTGGTTCCAAAAGTCTACCACGACTATCTAGACGTCTTTAGCAAGAAGGGGGCCGACATCCTACCTCCGCATTGGTCTTACGATTGCCAAATCGACCTGTTGCCAGGGGCTTAAGTCCCATTTGGCCGTTTCTACCCATTGTCTGAAGTGGAGTTAGTGGCTCTCAAAGCCTACCTGGATGAAAACTTGTAAAAGGGCTTCATCCGGCCCTCCACGTCACCTGCTGGAGCGGGGATATTATTCGTGGAAAAAAAAAGACCACTCACTCAGGCCTTGTATTGATTACCGGGACCTCAAGGAGGTCACCATAAAGAATCGGTACCCATTGCCCTTCGTTCCAGAACTTTTTCAAAGACTTGGCTCAGCCAAAGTGTTCACCAAATTAGACCTCCGCGGGGCTTATAACCTGATACGTATACGGGAGGGGGATGAGTGGAAGACGGCCTTTCGGACCTGCTTTGGCCACTTAGAGTATTTAGTTATGCCATTTGGGCTCTGCAACGCCCCAGCGACCTTCCAGCATCTGATCAATGATGTTTTCAGAGACTACCTTGACCTGTTTGTGGTCGTCTATCTCGACGACATCCTTATATTCTCCCCCTCCCTAGAGGAACTCCACAGGCATGTGAAATGCGTACTTAGCCGCCTACGAGAACACGGACTGTACGCAAAGGCGGAGAAGTGCGCCTTCGAGTGTGCGGACATTTCCTTCTTAGGATTTCACATTTCCACGAAGGGCACCACCATGGATCCGCAGAAGGTCACAGCCATCCTTGACTGGCCAGCGCCAGCGGATAAAAGAGGGGTGCAGCGTTTCGTAGGCTTTGCAAACTTTTATAGAAAGTTTATCCGGGGATTTTCAGCAGTCATTGCCCCCATAACGCAGCTTACTAAGCAGAACATCCACTTTGTCTGCTCCGCAGAGGCACAGGCAGCTTTCCAGTCTCTGAAGAAACTGTTCACCTCTGCTCCCGTTCTTAAACACTCCGACCCAGCACTGCCCTACATCCTAGAAGTGGACGCCTCGGAGACCGCAGTCAGGGCGGTCCTCTCGCAGAGACAGGGTCCAAAGGCCCTACTCCACCCCATCGCCTTTTTCTCTCGGAAACTTACTCCACCCGAGAGAAACTACGACGTTGGGGATAGAGAGTTACTCGCTATCAAGTCCGCCTTGGAAGAATGGCGGTATCTTCTCGAAGGAGTTGCACATCCCATCTTGGTCTTCACCGACCACAAGAATTTAGAGTATCTGCGGACAGCTAAAAGGCTCAAACCTCGCCAGGCTCGATGGGCCTTATTCTTCTCCCGCTTCCAGCTCCACATTACGTACAGGCCTGGGTCCAAGAATGTGAAGCCGGACGCATTGTCCAGAATGTTCTTTGATCCTGTGGAAGCTTCCCCTCTGGATACCATCCTACCAGCTCACAGCTTCTTGCTGGTCCAAGAGGACCTCCTAACACAAATCAGGCAGGCTCTAACCAGCGCCTCGGTGCCCAGAGACTCTGAATTATCTGTAAAAGATTGGCTGTGGTGGTCGGGTACCCAGATATTCGTGCCTGAGGAGTTCCGCCTAGACACCCTAGAACTCTGTCACGACAACAAGTTATCGGGACAATTTGGCAGTCGTAAGACAATGGAGTTGCTAGCCCGCACCTTCTGATGGCCCCGCATGAATGAGGACTGTAAAACCTATGTGGGTGCATGCCCTATTTGTGCTCGGAACTAGAATGAGAGAACCAGGGCCTGCGGGCTGCTGAACTCATTACCTATCCCTGACCGTCCTTGGTCGCACATTTCCATGGATTTTATTGTCGAGCTGCCCCCATCTGTGGGATTCAACACCATCTTCGTAGTGGTAGACCGTCTCACAAAGATGGGACACTTTATCCCTATGCGAGATACCCCCTCTGCAATGGAAACGGCCAAGACCTTTATCAGAGAAATTGTACGACTACATGGTATCCCTAATAATATCATCTCAGACCGGGGAGTACAACTTACTTCCAGAGTGTGGAGGACTCTGTGTACCATTTTAGGAATTGGATTGGCTTTTTCTTCGGCCTACCACCCCCAGTCAAATGGCCAGACAGAGAGGACCAACCAGACCCTCGAGCAGTACCTCCGCTGCTACTCCTCCTACTCCCAGGACAATTGGGTCTCTCTGCTTCCATTAGCCGAGTTCACCTATAATAACGCAGTCCACTCTGCCACCAAGCAATTTTGGACGAATCTCGGCTACCACCTCACATTCCTACCCAATACTCTGACCAAAAGCTCTGTACCTGCTGTGCTAGAGATCACACAGTTCATGGAGAAAAACAACCGTCTTTTGCAAGAGACCCGTGCGCAAACCCAGGAGTTCAACAAGAGAGCTTTCGACAGAGGGAGACGAGGAGAGTTGAACCTGCAGCCTGGCGATCTGGTTGGCCACTAAGAATCTGAGACTGTCATGTCCGTCGAAGAAACTAGGTCCAAGATACATCGGACCCTTGCCAGTCAAAAGGAAAATTAATAATGTGGCTTATGAGCTGGACCTCCCTCCATCACTCAAAGTTTACCCAGTCTTCCACGTAAATCTGCTCAAGCCAGTGACCAAGGATCCCTTCCCAGGGTGGAAAACAGCCCCACCAGAACCAGTCCTGGTAGACGGAGAGGAGGAGTTCGAGGTGGAAACTATCCTGGACTGCAGAAGGAGAGGGGGCATTACCCAATGCTTAGTAAAGTGGAAGGGTTATGGACCTGAGGAGAGCTCGTGGGAACCTGAAAACAACCTACAGGCCAAGGAGCTGGTCAAGACCTTCTGGAGGAACAACCCGACCAAAAGAGCCCGTTTGAGCATCTGGAGGCTGCCCTTTGGGGGGGCAATGCAAGGAACCATCCGGGGGCATTGGCAGGCCAGTGCACGGGTGCACGTAGCGTGTGCGCATTTGCGCGCGTTTGTGTGCGTTCGCGCGCGCCTATCCACGCGTGCGTGCGCGGGAGCACCGTCGTTGGCGCCAAAATGGCCATTTATGTCCTCTACACCTTGCAGTCAGTGCTGTCCGTTGTACATCGTTCTGGCTCCTGTGACCCCAGTGCTCACCCTGAGAGACTTCCTGTATCTGTGACCCCGGCTTCCTGTTTGACCTGCTTGCCTGCCCCGACCTTCTGCTTGCCTACGACTACGCCTCTGCCTGATCCCTTGTAACTCTGTTGCCCACACGTTGCTGACCCTGCCTGTACCCGACTATCCGCCATCCTTAACCACCTGTTCCGCACCGTCAGTTTGTTATG
Source organism: Glandirana rugosa (assembly GCA_018402905.1). Taxonomy (NCBI): domain Eukaryota; kingdom Metazoa; phylum Chordata; class Amphibia; order Anura; family Ranidae; genus Glandirana; species Glandirana rugosa. The sequence continues at coordinate 139,710 of BLSH010029320.1, forward strand.
ACCCGGCCTGAACCACTACTCTACTGTCTGCACGAGCTTCTGTGGACCATCACCTGTCATCTGTGACCAAGTCCAGCCCTCATGCCCCCTTGTGCTCCAGAGCTCCCTGTCTCCACTACTAGGGGTTCTCGAACCAGGGCCGCAAGTGAGGTTGCCCCCGCATAAGTCAGACTCAACCACCAGGTATGTGACACCTCGATAATTAATGCAGGGTCTTAAGGTACCATCTTTTTTGGCAACAAAGAAGAATCCTGCTCCCGTAGGCAATGAGGGTTTCCAGATGAACCCTTTCTCTAGGTTTTCAGAAACATACTCTGACATGACCTGGGTCTCTGGTATCGACAGGGGGTGGGAACGACCCCTGGGCAGAGTTGCTCCGGGAACAAGGTCAATGGCACAGTCAAAGGACCTGCGAGTAGGAAGCACTTCAGCTGATTAATTTATTGCAGAACACATCCCGGAAATTGCTATATACAGCGGGAAGGGCAGAAGACACTGAAGTGGTGGAAACAGGAAGTCTCTCTTTAGAGGCAACCTTGAGTAGGCAGGATGAGAAACAGGAGGAACCTCAAGCCAGGATCTGACCAGAAGTCCAGTCAATGTGTGGGGAATGGATACAATGGGGGTAGAGGCCTTCAGTAGGATAAGGAAGGATATCCACTCCTGGTGGAGTATCCCTACTGACATGAAGGGTCTGGAAGCGTATAGGACCCCCTGGAAGAACAGTACCATCAATCGCAGAGACCACCAGTGGATTGGTAAGGGGCGAAAGAGTAAGCTTCAAAGAAGATGCAGTTCCCCGGTCCATAAAATTGCCGGTGGCTCCAGAATCCAGATATGCCAAGGCTGCATGAGATGACGCACCAACATGAAGGGATACCAAAAGAAGAAGACATGAAGGTGATGTTTTTGGGTCCAATACTCCACCTTCTAGATGTATTAGACCCAAGCACTTCCTGGATGCCTTTGAGACACAGGCCCAGAGTTCTGCACCTAGCACGTTCCTCTAGAGATAGCCTGGTCTGGCCCAGCTGCATAGGTTCCTCAGCTGGCAGGGGACGCTCCATGGGTCGCAGTGGGGAGAGCTCAGGCTGACTAGGGACCAAGGGGTGCTGGCATCCCTTTTCTAGGGTCTTCTGAAGGGAGGTGACATCATCCAGACCAGCAGGGATGGTTCTTCCCGCCATTTCATCCTTCACTCGGTCAGAGAGGCCATGAACAAAAGTTGCAACCAGGGCCTCATTATTCTAGCGTAGCTCAGCAGTTAGTATACGAAACTGAACAGCATACTGTCCCACTGAATATGACTCTTGGCGGAGACAAGGGCGCTGGCTGCTGAAGAGGCCCGACCTGGTTCCTTGAAGATATTCCAAAAGAACTTCAAGAAGTTAGATAGGCTAGAAACAACTGGATAATTGTTCTCCCACAGAGGGGCAGCCCAGGCTAAAGCCTCGCTGGACAGGAGGGAAATAATATAGGCTACCTTAGCCAGATCAGACAGGAAGTTTTGAGGCTGAAGTTCAAAGTGGGTGGTGCAATGGCTGAGAAACCACTGCAGGCCTTGGGGTCTCCAGTGTAACGGGATGGAGCTGGTAAGTGCAAAGGGTTCATGGCTATGACTGTGATTGGAACCAACGTAGCAGCAGGCTGCGGTTGAGGTTGTCGAGCTGGAGGTCCTAAGGAGGCCTGAAGCTGTTCAAAGCGGGAAGCCAAATCTTGGAGGAATCACATCACCTGGGTCTGATTAGATTCCTGGGTCTGGATTCTGTGGACTATGCCTTGCAGCTGTTCATCGGCAGGTAGAGGCACATCAGCCGGGTCCATGGCCAGAGCAAACTGTCAGATCACCTGAGGCCAGGTGACAGATGCATATTATTATGGTATAGGTATAGGTATTAGGAGCGCACCGCGAAGGTAGTGAACCCTTCGGCAGACCGCTTTGAGTGGAGCTCTGGATGGTTCAGGAAAGCTTGGCCATTGGAGCACTGACACGGATTGCACTGAGAGCTAGAGCATAAGATTCCCCAGGGCGTGGAGTCTAAGGTATTCAACAGAGCCTCTGATGGTGAGGATGGACTTCGCTGCAGCTGACTCCAGGTCGCGGCCCCCAGGGTCTCACAGCTCACGCTCCTGGCTGGCTTCTGGTGAATAGGAAGCAGCAGGCAGGGCTAAGGGTAAGTCAGGAAGACATGCCAAAGGTCAGGGTATCAGGCAGGCAGGAATAGTCAAAACACGCCAAAGTTCGGAGTATCAGGCAGGCAGGAATAGTCAAGAGAACAGGCCAAGGATCGGTACATGGAAACAAACTGAAGCACACGGCAGGAACACACACACAGGAAGCCTAGACACACTATTGCTCTGGCAAGGCTTGGCTTGCAGTACACGGAGTAAGTACTCTTTCCTGTGGGCGGAGCCATGCTGGTAAGAGATTACTTAACCACTTTAAGACCGAGCCTCTTTTTGGAGTTTGGAGGTTATCAGCTAAAAACAGGTTTTTTTGCTATAAAATTACTTAGAACCCCCAAACATTATATATTTTTTTTTTTCTAAGACCCTAGAGAATAAAATGGCGGCCATTGCAAACTTTATGTCACACCGTATTTGCGCAGCGGTCTTAAAAGTGCGATTTTTTAAAAAAAAATTCAGTTTTTTGAGTTAAAAAATAAGACAACAGTAAAGTTAGGTCAATTTTTTTTCATATTGTGAAAGATAATGTTACGCCGAGTAAAATGATACCCAACATGTCATGCTTCAAAATTGCGTCCGCTCGCGGAATGGCGACAAACTTTGCAACATAAAAATCTCCATTGGCGACGTTTAAAAAATTCTACAGGTTAGCATTTTTGCGTTACAGAGGAGGTCTAGGGCTAGAATTATTGCTCTCGCTCTAACGATCGCGGCGATACCTCACATGTGTGGTTTGCACACCGTTTTCATATGTGGGCGGGACTTACATATGCGTTCGCTTCTGCGCGCGAGCTCGCAAGGACGGTGCGCTTTAAATTTTTTTTTTTTTTTTTAATTATGTATTTTACTTTTTAATTTTTATTTTTACAACTTTTTAAAAAAAAAAAAAAATTTTTGACCACTTTTTTTCCTATTACAAGAAATGTAAACATTCCTTGTAATAGAAAAAAGCATGCCAGGACCTCCAAAATATGAGATCTGGGCTCAAAAAGACCTCAGATCTCATTTTTAGACTAAAATGCAATAAAAAAAAAAAAAAAAATTTTGAAAAAAGT
>BLSH010029320.1:145610-177875 GCA_018402905.1 Glandirana rugosa
TGTGTATGTCTGTCGTGACTTCACTCGGACTTGACTGAGAATACAGTAAGGAACAGTTACGTGAGACGATTGTATCGAAATGTTACGGAACCTTTTCAAAAGTGTGGGGAACTTTATAAGGTGTAAAACAGTACGATGTTGGTTTTTGAATTTATATAAAATAACCCTAAAAATACGCTATCTGGTTGTGTTTCACCGTGTATTAACACTTCACCTTCCTTTCACTACGCCAGAGCCAGTGCTACAGCGGCTCAGTCTGCCCCTGCCTCTTGCATTCCAGACTGGGACATACCTGCTAATTGCAGAACTGCACCCACCCGGTAAGAGACTCGGGGCTAGGGGCCCCAGACTCGGGGCTATAGCCCCAATAGCCACCCCCTAGCAATGCCCCTGGTTAGGGGTATCAGAATAAAGGGGCTGAATACAAATGCATGCCATACTTTTCAGATAATTATTTGCAAAACATGTTGAAAACAATTTATCACTTTCCTTCCACTTCACAATTATGTGCCACTTTGTGTTGGTCTATCGCATAAAAATCCCAATAAAATATATTTAAGTTTTTGGTTGTAGCATGACAAAATGTGGAATATTTCAAGGGGTGTGAAAACTTTTCCAAGGCATTGTAAAGCTATGTTAGCAGAGTGCATTGACAAGGAATGACATAAGAGTCAGTTCAGGCTCACTTCAGTGCTGTCTGTATGTGTGAAGGCCAGAGCACTAAAGGCCCGTACACACAAGGCAACTGCCTTACAACAATTGTCTTACAACAGTTTGTTGTACGATAATCCGACTGTTAGTATGCACAATTACAACAGCCTGCATTCAACAGTCGTACAACAGAAGTTGGCTGAGCAGACTAGAAAATTTTTGTTGTACAACAAGGCGTCATACAACTGTTGAATCGTGTGTACAGAGAAGTTGGGCCAACAAAGCTGTACGTGCAAAACATGCATGCTCAGAAGTCAGGAACGCCTGGAAGTGTCCATTCATGTAAACCTACGTTCCTAATTCACAAATCACATTCACCTGAACCTCCTCTTTATACTCTCTTAACACATCACTACGTTCAGCTTTGTTAAAGCTTTGTTGAACGATTACTTGACTCATGTCAGTACGCTAGACACAACACCCAACAGCCGATTTTGGACAAAAGTTGAACGCACGGTTGTACGACCATTGCACCGTGTGTACGAGGCATTAGTCATAGGATCTTCGCTGAAGAGAGGATCAATCTAAACTCTGATCCTATACCTTGCAAAAAAGACCATTCTTGAACTTTATCTTAAAGTATAGGTCCATTTTAAAACAATCCTTTCACAAACCTAATAAGTAAGCAAGGAGGGTAAAAAAACTTGCACACAACTTGAAATGCTCCGACTATCTAGTAAAACCCAATTTGTCCCTTTTATGTTCTCTTCCTAAACCATTCCAGCATGGATCTTCACAAAGGATACAACAGTTACCACTGCCTAAACAGGGAATTCTGGGAACAAGTCTTTCTGAGGTTGCTTGTTACATATTTGGCTCTAACACCATATTTAGAATATTACATAAGAGCAAGTGTCCCAAAAGTCCTTCAGTTTTAAAGTGAATATAAAGGCATAATGTATTTTTTGTTTTGGATAGAGTTTATGTGGTTTGTATTACTGCTAGGGAGACTCATCTGTTTATTTTTCCTATTCCTTGAGATGCAATAGGTGCACACTGACATGGATAACTCATAACAAACTGCTTTTTTGCTTATTTAGAATCACTCATTCTAGCTCCTGAGGAAGCGATATTCATCGTGCAACATGTAGAGCTTCTATCACAGACCACAACATTGATATTGTTTTATATGTCTTGTATTTTATAAACATTTTTCTATATATGTATATTGTGAATACATTTGTACATTTTTTATGAATTTTTGGTGCCTAAAAAGTCCATGTATCCAGTAATTAGTATATTGCCAATATCTGGGATGTAGCACATTGCATACTAATTTTGAACTCACAGTTGCCACCTAATGATGGTGCGCTATTACTATTAAAGTATATGCAGACTGAGCACTTTATTTGTGCTTTGGTTCATTTCTATGCCTATCCTGACAGCTCCTTACTCTTCCAATAGACAGGCCACACATCCATGTTTTTTTAACCCAAGAATGCACATTTAATTGTTCCATAATATGCTAACATCTGAAATCTCAATCATGTATTTTTGCACAAAAAATGTAATTACCTGTTGTTCCTATGCTTGTGTAGTCACAAGTAAACTTTCCATTTCTGCAAATACTGTAAAGGAAATCATTGATGGGAGTTAGTATATTAGCCATCATGTTTGCTCTAACAGTACACCTACTAATCACTATCAGACCACATTAACCTAACTTAGCATAACTTCTTTTCTTTAGTCACTCATCACTTCTAGGATCCAAAAAAAAACAGTATATAATAAATACAGAATATTAAATATAAAAAAGCCATTGCAGAAAATAAAGCACATAGTCAATTAATCTCCTCCATAGGACCTATAACTCTAGCCTGATTAATGCTTTTAGGATGAATCAGAATATTAATTGTGAGCCACGCCTTCAATCCCCAACCTCGCAAATGTTCTTTTGGCTCAATGGAAACAACAACAAAATTTGGTCATTTAGTAGGGTTTGTTCACACGTTAGGGACACACAGAGACAGCTCAGGAGCAAACACTCACAAGCGCCCCCATAGCAAGCAGCTTGATATGATAGGCATTCATTAGGGGGGAAGGAGCGCCAGCAGGGGACCCTAGAAGAGGAGGATTGGGGCTGCTTTGTGCAAAACCATTGCAGAGAGCAAGTAAAGAACTTTTGAATCACTTTAAGGTTTGGTCTGAACCATAGAAGGAGCAGAATGCCATTCAAAATAGCAGTATTACTAACGCTATTATACATGACAGATTCCCACTGCTAATGGTTGTTGAAAGACAGATGCAGGAATAGCCAAGCCTTTAAATAGGAAGTAAACCCTGATGGGTTTTACTTCCTCTTTATTACCCTGCAGAGTAAAAGCATTACCCTGCATCGCATACTAGCCTAGCCTATTATGTGTCACTTACCTGCATTGGAAGCCGGCACTGTCCCTGCTCCAGGAAGCATCCATCTTCACCCCTCTTCCCACCAAGGCCGCGGACTCCGGCTCTGTGACTGGCCGGAGCTGCGTGACGTCACTCCTGCGCATGCCACCAATGGGAGCCACCAATCGCGGCACAATGTCAGTGAAGAAACGGCACGGTGGCCCGTTTCTTCACTGCGCATGTGCCGATGACGTCAGCACATGTAAGTACAGTGTATATCTCCTAAACCGTGAAGGTTTAGGAGATATGCACGGAACCTACAGGTAAGCCTTATTATAGGCCTAAATGTAGGTTAAAGTGGTGTAGCAGAGTTTACAACCACTTTAAAAACTATATAATCCCCTGCTATATAAGCAAAGGGGCAGAGTGGTGGTGACATCACTGACCAAATATGGCCATGTCCAGATTCCCAACAAGTTAGTGAATTGCACCAGAGATGTCATTGTATGTAATGAGCTGTCATTTGGGCCACAAGCGGACAGACCAGCATATCAATGTTTTTTTTTTCTTTTCATGAATGGCGGACGTTGCTTATGATGACTGATGCTGGATTTACAATGCTGAGATTTTTTTTGTAGTTTTATATAAGTTTTATATAATAAACGCTCTGTCAAAAATGTGTGTGTGTTTATATACAACTGACATACCCCTACCCCCAGATATCTGGGACAATCTTATCTTAAAGGGGGCTTCCAGATTCCAATGAGTCCCCCCTGCATGCCCAAAATCAACAGCCCAGGGTACCCCCCTTCCTGGCCTGCCAGACTATGTACTCAGATTAAGAGTCTGATATGAATTTGGGGGGATCCCACACAATTTGTTTAAGCAAAGGGCCCCCTCTTAAATGTAGCCAGGAGCCAGGTTTCATACTCCTGGAAATAGTGATGCTCCTGCTTTCAGATATAGCGCAGCTGTTTCCCCCTAGTGCCTGTGTACTATTCTGTGACTTTAAACAATAGCCAGAGAAGTGCACTCTGGGGTTGTAGTTTGCTGTTGAGGATTCACTCTCCAACTGTGCTGCAGGAGAACTACATTTTCCATCTACCTGTGAAGCAAGGAAAGGCTCTTGGGAGAAGAGGTGTCTCATAGGAGAGATTATTTAAGCAGAGGGCTTGGCCTAGCTCGCTCTCTCTGGACGGCAGTGATCGATCAAGCAAGACCCTGTGTGGAATGGTGGCAGAACCGCGGCCTACTCACACCAGCCTAGTAATTCAACAACTTTGCAGCGCTACAGTGAACAACTTGGAAGACCTGCTCTGTGTCAGAGGAGCCTGTTCCGGATTGCTGCAGTCAGTTTGGGCAATCAATCCGGGAGAACCGCAGAGAGGGGCGGTGGAAGCCGGTCTTAGGAGCCAGAGAGCTTGAGTGAATATCATCATCATCTCCATCCTTGTCATCATCTTCATCCTTGTCATCATCTTCATCCACAGCAGCAGACTCATCTTCTACATCCAATAGTCCTGTGGGGTGAGTGGGCGGAAGCCCATTACTGCAGACACTTTGTACACATTACATGCTTAAACATCTTCACCATAGTCAAAGCTAGATCTTAGCACACAGGAGAAAAGTTGAATATAAGCTTTTATACCTCCTTACTGGATTGCTGTTACTTCTAGTTCCACCATAAAAGTCAGTGATCACTATGAAGCTTCTTCTGTATTACTGCAGCAATAGCGTTTATTTTCAATAGAGAACTCTGTTTACTAGAGCAGGCTGAATGTATTGATAATTGCTATCTATTGATGAATCTGATTATTTGCAATTCTCTGGTTTAAATCTGTGTATAGGTTATTCAACAGTTATATTTGTGTTTTTTTTTTTTTTTCACTTTTTGGCGGCTGCCAAGAGAGTGGGTAGTAGAGAGCGGTTTGATGGTCAGAAGTCATTCTCCTGTGTTCCACTCTCATGCATAGCAAATACATCTGTAATCATACTCTTATATTGAACCCTAGAGTATAGGAATTACAGTACATTGTTTCCTATGAACTATCATTATTACATTGGTGATTGTATTTGTCAAAATCAGAGTTCCCTTTGAGCAAAAATATTTGAGTAAATACCATTGATTTTCTCAACCTGTGCACCTTTTACTGTGCCCTATTTAACCACTTCAATACTATCCACTTAGAACACTTTCCTACCAGACCAATTTTCAGCTTTCAGTGCTGTTGTGTTTTGAATGAGAATTGCGCGGTCATGCAACGCTGTACCCAAACAAAGTTTTTATCATTTTGTTCCCACAAATAGAGCTTTCTTTTGGTGGTATTTGATCACCTCTGCGGTTTTTATTTTTTGCGCTATAAACAAAAAAAAACCTAAAATTTTGAAATAATAAAAAAATTCTCTATTTCTGTCACAAAACTTTGTAAATAAGTAATTTTTCTCCATCACTGATGTGCACTGATGAGGCTACACTGACGGGCACTGATTTGGCAGTACTGATTGGCACTGATGAGGTGGCACTGATGAGGTGGCACTTATATGCAGCAATGATGAGCACTGTTAGCCGGCACTGATAAGCAGCACTGACGGGCACTGATATGAAACACTGACGGGCACTGATAAGCAGCACTGATGGACACTGATAAGCGGCATTGACGGACACTCATAGGCGGCACTGGGCACTGATAGGTGGCACTGATGGACACTAGTAGGTGGCACTGGTGGGCACTGATATGTGGCACTGGTATGCACTAATAGGGGCACTGGTACACACTGATAGGGGCACTGGTGGGCATATGTACAGAAAGGGGCCCATTCCCTGGTGGTCTAGGGTGGCATCTGAAGGTAGCATTAAGTGCCATTCATATTGGGCACTATGCCCCTTACCTGGTGGTCTAGGGTGGTCTCCCTGGTGGTCCATATCGGCTCCCTGGTGGTCCCTGGTCGGCTCCCTGGTGGTCCTGGGTAGGGACATTGCTGGTGGTCCCTAGGCAGGCTCCCTGGTGGGCTAGTGTGGCGATCCGAGGGGGGGCTGTGCTGATAAATCATCAGCACAAACCCTCCCTGTCAGGAGAGCAGCCGATCGGCTCTCCTCTACTCAGGTCTGCAGACCCGAGTACAGGAAAGCCGATAAATGGCTTTCCTGTGTTACACTGTGACCAGCCGTGATTGGTCACGGCTGATCACATGGTAAAGTGCTTCGGATGGAAGCACTTTACCAAGATCGGTATTGCGGGGGGTCAGACTGACCACCCACACCACCGATCGCTGCGATGCGCGCCCCTTCCCAGGCGCGCGGCGGCTTGTTATCCTGAGGACATCATATGACGTCCAGTCAGGATAACTAAACCACTTCCCGGCTGTCATTCTGCATATGGCGGTCGGGAAGTGGTTAAAGGGGAACTATGCCATGAGTGAGCCCAGTGTGTCAGGGGTGGCGGAGGACCCTCAGAGTCGGGGAAACCAGGGGTGTTGACTTTTTCATGCGACCCTCAAGCTTCATTTGGGGGCTAGTCCGGGATCCACGCCATGGTAAGCCCCAGTAAATCTGATCCACCACCCAGAGAAAAGGAGAAGATGGACTCCGCCACTTCTATCAAATTGGTGCAGGGAAAAGGGAGTTGTCTGGAGCTGTCTAGTGTGCTAAAGCTACCTGGAGTCGGGTGGTCAGAAAAGGATGTGCAGATGCTGATGAGAGGAGCTTTCACTGGTCAATGATCCTATGTAGTGGACCTGAAGCCTGAATATGAGGAAGGCCACACCTATGTCCTACTTGAATGGCGAGATAGTGTTCCAGTGGAGCTCCAAGAGGAGTCTAGTAGAAGGATTAGATGCTTATGTGATACCTCTACAGACCCAAGGAGACTTATGCCAACAGGAGTCTTGGTTTGGTTCGGTGAGTCCTGATGTGGTGGAAGGTGGAGCTGAAACCATCAACAAAGGGATGCCACCAGCTTCATTCTACATGGATACGAGTCTGCTGGTGGAGAGCTTGATCAAGGTGAGGAAGAATTTGAGAGTTGGATGGATTAGGCTATCCTTCCTGTGGAGGATTGGAATGTGCCGGAAGCAGTGAAGAGACAGAGAATAAGTGAAACCTTGAGCAGCCCTGTTGTAGATGTCATCTGAAGTCTGAAGAGAGGAAAGCCGGAGTGTGTGGCCATGGATTACATTGAAGCATTGTGTGCATGAATGGTAGAGTGGAGAAGATTCCTGATTTGATGTACAAATTTGTGCACACGCACCAGTCCAGAAGGGAGAAGCTGTCTGCCTATGTTGTTAGGGTGGACTGTGTCCTTCATCAGATTATCTTAAAAAAGGGCTTTATAGATTTTCTTAAAAAAAGAGTTTGATCCAAAGCAAGTTGACAAAGTTAGATGGGAGCGGATTCTACAGGGAGCAAGACCCAACCACCCTATAGTGCTACGACTGCTGTTAAAAGGAATACAGACAGCTCCAACATACCCTGAAATGATGAAAATGGTCAGGGAGGAGGAAGCCCTGTTGGATGAGAAGAATCAGGCATCACGAGAAGGAATCAGCATTACCCCTAAGGCTGGGAAAGTATCTACTCAACAAGTGCAAGTAGAGTCAGTGGTCCTTGAAGTGGACGGTGAAGAGGAGTCAGAGTGGCTGGAGAGAACCAGAATTCCAGTGCATTCACCTGCAATTGAAGAATCTCCAGTTAAACTACTCACTCAAATGGCTCAAGCGCAAGATCAACTCCAACAGACACTGTTGCAGGTGATGGAAGCTCAAGTCACCACCCAGCTGGATAAAGCTGATCACGGGAAGTGTTTCAAGTGCGGGGAGATGGGGCATTTTAGAAGGCAGTGTCCAAAGAAGGATGAAGAGTTCAATTTTATGGCTGAGTTACTGAAAGCATCACAGCAGCTGTTATCCACTCAGAAAGCGGGAAACTTCAGAGGGTTTCAGTGAAGGAGCCAACTGAGAAACCCCAAAGAGGAACTGAGCTCCAAGAAACTAGATAAGGGCAAATCAAGCCTGAAAAGGAGGAGGAAGGAGAGAGATATCTTTTGAAACAACTAACCCATCACCAGGGTCTGAGGGTCGGGTACAGGGAGGCAATGCTCATCCACTACCCAGGGCTAGCGTTAGATCTTCTCAAAGTGGGCCAAAAAGAGACACTTACAATGCAGAAATTGATAAATTGGCTGAGAAGTTAGTGGAGCCATCCCCTATTGTATCAGCATAGGTGGTGGGTATCTATACGAGAGCTCTTTTGGACACGGGAGCTCAAGTCACTTTACTCTATCAAGATTTCTATCAAGATTTCTACAATCAATACCTAAAGCATATCCCTCTGCACAAGCTCAAGAGTTGGAGATCTGGGGAATTGGGACTGATAGGTTTTCATATGATGGATACATCCCTATAAAGATTTCCTTTGGACCCGCAGCGACAGGTTGAAACTTTTGACACTTTGATTGTGGTGTGTCCCAGGCCTCCAGGTGCTGAAAATAACTCAATGCTAATTGGAACAAAAACAGATTTGGTGAGGAGATTGCTGGAGAAGGCAATAGGAGAAGATGGATCTGTGCCAAAGGAGATTCACCCAAAGTTGTATCAGGCTTGCCAGCAGGTAATTAAAGAGAAGAAGGCTCCTACTCATGGAGTAGGGTGAATATGGAAGCTGGATATGAGGGAGAAAGTACTTCAACCGGGAGAGGTTGCTTGCCTGAAGGCCACCGTGAAACTTATATGGGATCATCCAGGGCATTTTGTTGTGCTGGATACAGATGCACAAGCAGAAGCAGCTGGCATAGCAATGGTTCCTGAGTTGGTGCCCACCAAAGCTCCCACCAAAGCTCTGTTGAGAAGCAAGAAGAAGGTACCTATCAGTCTATTCTATAATATTAAAGGCCCGAATGTCAGTAGGCCAAGAGAGTGCAGCTACCCCAGTGTCACCGGAGGAGGTTAAGAAGAATGAGAAGTGGCAGGTATTATGGAAGGAATTGGAGGAATGTGCTGCTGTACTGCCACTTCTTGGCGAGGTAGGATGAAGTCTCAGTTAGACCGGTGGGGCAAGATCTTCTCCAGTAATTATTTTGATGTGGGATGTGCTAAGAGTGCACAACATCGAATATGGCTGCAGGAAGATAAACCCTTGAGAGAGAGAACTCAAAGAATTCTGCCCAGCGACTTGGAAGATCCGAGAAAGCAGCTGGCTGAGTTAAAGAAGTCTCGAGTTATCCAAGAGTCTCGAAGTCCGTATGCCTCACCCATTGTAGTAGTCCAGAAGATGAATGGAACCCTACAAATGTGCATAGACTATCGAACCCTGAACCGATGGACCATTCCGGATCAATACACCACCCCACGGATTGAAGATGCTCTGCAGTGTCTTGCTGGAACCAAGTGGTTTAGTGTGCTGGATCTGAAAAGTGAGTACTATCAGATACCAATGCATGTTGAAGATAAGGAGAAGACTGCTTTCATTTGGAGGCTCTGAGGAAGAGGTATAAACCTCGAAACGCGTCTGCCTGAATTGTGCAAGTTACCAGCTGTGCAGTGAATATCCTATTGGAGGAATTGCTTTTATGGTTGTTGTGCGTTTTTATAAGATTTGTTTGTGAGTATGGACTTTTTAACTTTTATTAAAACAATTTTATCTGGGATAATGCGCTAGGCCGGTGCGCCATTGTGTCTTTTGTTTTTGCTACAGTGCCTGGACTACCCCTAGTTCATCAGTGGCAGCAAGGCGGCACATTATCCAGAGGTCTTGTATCCTATGGGCCATCTGAACATAAAGTGAAAGATGCCTCCCCTCTGAGCGCAGGAATATAGTATGTGTATGTGCTTTCATTTGCCCCCTGGGGTTCTTCGAATTCAATCGGATGCCACAAGGATTGTCAGGGGCACCAGCCACTTTCCAACGAATGATGGAGAGAACACTGGAGGCTATGAACCTGGTAGAAGTTTTGGGGTATCTGGATGATATTATAGTGTTTGTAAGAACACTGGAAGAACATGAGGCACGGTTGGAGAAGGTATTTGAAAGACTCCATGAAGAAGGGCTGAAATTATCCCTAGAGAAGTGCCAGTTCTATCGTACTTCGGTGACTTACTTGGGGTATGTGGTCTCGGCCCATGGTGTGACGACTGATCCGAAAGAATTGGAGGTGGTTACTGCATGGCCTAGGCCTGAAACTGTGACAGAACTGAGATCCTTCTTAGGGTTTTGCTCTTACTATTGAAGGTTTGTGGCTAACTTTGCCAAAATTGCTAAACCCCTCAATGAATTGCTGCAGGTGGCCTCAGGGGAAGAAGAAAAGACACAAGAGAAGAAACTGGGTTGGAGAGGAAAAAAAGAGTCTGTTAGAAAGCAGTGGACCAATGCATGTGAAGATGCTTATAGGCGATTAAAAATAAGCTTCACTGAAGCTCCTGTTTTAGCCTATGCTGATCCGTAAAAACCTTTTGAGCTTAATGTGGATTCTAGTAGAGATGGGCTGGGAGGAGTCCTTTACCAAGAGCAGAATGGCCAGCTCAGATCTGCGGATTATGTAAGCCGAAGCCTTATTCCTTCTGAAAGAAGCTACCCTGCACATAAACTGGAGTTCCTGGTTCTGAAGTGGACAGTTGTTCACAACCTGAAGGATTATTTGTATGGGGCTAAATTTGTTGTGAAGACTGATAATAACCCATTGACCTACTTGCTAACCTCTGCAAAGTTGGATGTGACTGGACGCCGGTGCCTAGCTGTGTTAGTTGAATTTTAGTTCAGTCTAAAGTATTGACCTGGAATTGGGATCAGAGATGCTGATGCATTGTTCCGAAGGCCACATCGCCCTGAAGAGAAGTTTCAAGAATTGACCTTGGTGTCCACTGAAGGAGTGCAAACCCTATATAGAGGTTTAGTTCACCGCATGAGAGGGATTGTAGGAGCTGAATCCATAGGAGATTTACCGGCTGGAGTACCTTCGACTCATTGTGGACTGACTCAAGTAAGACGTGAAGGGCTTCATTGTTTAACAAAAAAAGAGATCAAGGCTGATCAAGAGCAGGATCCTTTATGTCATGTAGCTCTTCAAGCTTTGGCACAACAAGACCCCATGCTGTTGTTGAAAAGTCCAAAAGTACATGCTAGAACATTACATCAAGAGTGGAACCGGTTAACTAAGGGATGGTCTACTATACAGAAGAGGTCCTGGTGATGAATTTGAGCAAACCTGGCAATTATACCTTCCAGAAAAGCACTGTGTAGCAGTTTTGATGTCTCTACATGATGAACATGGGCATTTAGGCATAGAGAGAAACTTTCGCTTAATCAGGGATAGGTTCTATTGGCCTGATATGAGGAGAGAGATTGAGGATTACTGTCGTTCTTGCTTACCTTGCATTCAGAGGAAGACACTTCCAGTTCGTGCTGCCCCTATGGAGCACTTACAGAGTCAGGGCCCCATGGAGTTGGTATGTATTGACTTCCAGTGACTGATCATTTTACCCAATATGCTTCGACCTACCCCTCGAAAGATCAGCAAGCAACCACGATAGCCAAGGGTCTGGTGGGGATATTCTATGTGCATTATGGTTTGCCTGTCCCAATCCATTCCACCCAGTGGAGGGATTTTGAAAGCCGGCCCATACATCAGTTGTGCAAGTCATTAGGTATAAAGGAGTCTAGGACCACACCTTATCACCCACAGGGAGATCCTCAACCTGAGAGATTCAATAGGACATTGTTGAATATGTTAGGGACATTTCCTACAGAAAAGAAGCAACACTGGGGGAACCATATTGCTACCCTGGTGCATGCCTATAACAGTACTGTGAGTGATGCAACTCGGTACTCACCATATTGTCTCATGTTCAGAAGAGTGGCTAGATTACCAATTGGTCTGGTATTTGGAACTTCAGTTGACAGCACCTCTCTGACTTCCCACAAAGGGTATGTGGATTGGTTAAGGAAGAATTTGAAGCAAGCTTATGATAAGGCCATGCAGCATGCTACTACCCGAGAGTTGAGGAACAAAAAGAACTTTGACGTCAAAGATAGGATCCAAGATCTCCCATCTGGGGACAGGGTGTTGTTGTAGAATTTGGGCGTACTTGGCAAGCACAAGCTGGCTGACCATTGGAAATCTCAACCTTATGTTATTTGCAAACAGCTTCCAGGGTTGCCAGTCTACCAGCTTAAGCCCAAAGGACAGGCAGGACCTCTTAAGATGTGGCATTTACATCGGGATCATCTACTTCCCTTGTTGGATGCAGTTAGGATGCCTCCTTGTCCTGATATCCCTTTGGATAAAGGCCCTCCTAGGACTTGATCTCTTCGGAAACCTCCTGCTAAGCCTGTTAAGCCAACTCAGGATGACAGTGAAGATGAAGAGGTAGTACCCTCTTGGCTGTGGGATCCGGTTGTTATTCCTGAGATGGAGGTTAGGGCCTGGTTCAGAAAGCCCACATCAATGAGAGAGGTGAAGAGATCACAAGGCTCCTCTGGACAAAAGAGGGATGCTCCATCACTAAATCAAGAGAACAGACACCCCTCCAAGTGGAAGCATCAAACCCATTCCTAAAGTTCCACCATCAAGTAGATGTGTCAAACCAACTCCGAGTCTTGAGAGGGAAAACCTGATTAGTTTCACAGAGGAATGCCTACCCGTGCTGAGACCGGATGAAGGTTCTGTAGAGGATACAGTGTTGTTGAGAGAATTAGAAAACAGAGGAGGATCAAGTCATAACATTCTTGATGAGCCAAGATAGTCCTAAGAATGATTCTACTTCAATCATAAGTCCTGGAAAGAGTCCTGTTTCGGCTATGAGCCCAGAGATGAACTTTACCCCTATAACCAGTCCTGAGAGGCAGGCCATCTCTTCGGTCAGTCCTAAAAGGGAAACCGTCCCTCAATCAAGCCCAGGAAAAATCTCCACTGAGACAGGAGACAGGATCAAGACTCTACTTCCATGGACCATAAAAAGGAGGGTACTGAACTAAAGCAGTAATCCGGTTCACCTGTACAGTTAAGAAGAAACATTCACCCCCCAGAAGACTTACCTATGATACATTGGGGGGGGGGGAACTCTGGCAGACTGATTCCCAACAACAAAGGTCAGACTTCACACTTGACCCTGTTGCCATTAACTGGACAAAAGGTGACCTCAATGTGACCCCTGGCACTACTGGGTGGGACACGGCTATTGCCCTGGCCTGTCAGAAAACAGATTACGAGCTCACTGAGAGTGTATATTGGTCAGTGTAAGTAGAATCCAGATGTCTGCCAATATTTGTTGAGTTTAAATGATGTTCAAGTTAACTATTTTTTTTCCTCCTAAAAAAAAAAAAACAGACTATTGCGGGACCAAAGACTTTAAGTGAGGGGAGAGTGTAGTCAGGAGTCAGGTTTCATACTCCTGGCAATAGTGATGCTCCTGCTTTCAGATATAGTGCAGCTGTTTCCCCCTAGTGCCTATGTACTATTCTGTGACTTTAAACAATAGCCAGAGTAGTGCACTCTGGGGTTATAGTTTGCTGTTGAGGATTCACTCTCCAACTGTGCTGCAGGAGAACTACATTTCCCATCTACCTGTGCAGCAAGGAAAGGCTTTTGGGAGAAGAGGTGCCTCCGTGGGAGAGGTTATTTAAGCAGAGGGCTGGGCCTAGCGTGCTCTCTCTCTGGACGGCAGCGATCAATAAAGCAAGACCCTGAGTGGAATGGTGGCGGAACCGCGGCCTACTCACACCAGCCTAGCAATTCAATGACTTTCAGTGCTACAGTGAACAACTTGGTAGACCTGCTATGTGTCATCGGAGCCTGTTCCTGATTCCTGCAGTCAGTTTGGGCGATCCATCCAGGAAAACCACGCAGAGGTTACTTTCACAGACTGTTTTTCTAGCTTAGCCTCTTTTCCATACTCAGCTTATATACTCCACCACCATGATCTTGAATTTTTTTCCTAATGTATTATATACATCTACTCATCAATTTGTTGTTTGTTCTATGCCGTGTGGCCTGGGGTACTGAATGCGTCGCTGGATGTTCAACAGGTCTGGGAGCTGTGACACGCACTGGGGGCCCCCGCTCCTCCTCCATCCCACACATGGGTGGGGCGGTTGCCCTGCCACTGCGCGTCAACGTCAACCTTAGAACGCCGGATGTGCGGTGTCTTCTCGGCGCTGTCGCACGAGGCGGGATCTTATCCATTCTGCATGCTTTATGGGAGTGATATTTTGGCGTCTTTTGCTGGGAGGCGTCAACCGCCCAGGTACTGGCGCCTCCCTCTCCCATTGCACGCCAGCGTGACATTGGGGGCTGGCCTGTGGTGGCGCTCCCATTTAGGGCACCAGCACACGGTGGTTCAGCTGTATGGGAATCACTCTCCCACTTCATGGACACCACACCATTTTCATTTCAGGTTTGTCATTCCTTCCTAGCTCACATTCATTATTGCTGTTTTTTTCAACATATCATTTTTTTTCACATATCTGCGCTTTCTCTCCCCATTCCTCTTTCAGTCCTATTTCTTTGTTTATTTCTTTCTTTTTCCATTTTTTCCTTCCAGCCTTTCTTTGTTCACAGCCATACAATGTGCATTTCACCCCCATCACACATTTATTATTTCACATGCTCACTCACTCCACAGATACTTCATATAATTGCAGCACCACACCCTTCTCTGGTCAACACTAAACCATCTCTGTCCACCATGGGTGCTGCCCTTTGTAGTTTGGTGCCGTCATTGGTAGCCCCCAGAGCTCCCAGCAATGGTGATCCCGGCTGACATGCATTTCCAGGCATGGGCATCCTTCCCCTAGCACTTTGATGACTCTGTAAGTTTTTATACATTGGTGGTATTTTTTTACTTTTCAATTTTTTTATCTGCTTATAGATCCCTGTCTCATGCCTTACAATTTTGAATTATACATTGATATTTTTTTTTTTATCATAGATAGGCTTGCTCCTGAAGAGTGACCATTAAGTCACGAAACGTGAGTCGAGCTACGATCAGTCCTATCCTCTCATGTGCTGTGTAAAGACCAATGATTTTTTGATATGAGACCTCTGCTGGTATAATCAATACTATTTGATATGAGACCCTTGCTGGTATATTCAAGACTTTAATATAGATAATGGTTATTTATTTGGCTATGCGCCATGGGAAATTTGTGAATATGTGTGTATACATATGACATTTTATTGTAATATGAATTGTACAGTGTTATATACTTTTATTGTAGAGCATGGTCTCAAATCGATTATATATATATATATATATATATATATATATATATATATATATATATATAATTAATTGACACTATTTTCATATTCAAGCACTTATTCATTCTCCATTGCACGCCTCACTTAAAGTCCAACTTTTTGTCCTTTTTGTTATAACTTACTGGATGGAAGTATTGGATCCTGGCAAACCATGCTTCATTTAAAGTCCCAATCTTCCCCTCCCTCCCCCTTTTTTTCAATAGCCAGAGTAGTGCACTCTGGGGTTATAGTTTGCTGTTGAGGATTTGCTCTAAAAGTGTGCTGCAGGAGAACTACATTTCCCATCTACCTGTGCAGCAAGGAAAGGCTCTTGGGAGAAGAGGAGCCTCCGTGGGAGAGGTTATTTAAGCAGAGGGCTGGGCCTAGCATGCTCTCTCTGGATGGCAGTGATCAATAAAGCAAGACCATGAGTGGAATGGTGGTGGAACCCGACCTACTCACACCAGCCTAGCGATTCAATGACTTGCAGCGCTACACTGAACAACTTGGAAGACCTGTTCTGTGTCAGCGGAGCCTGTTCCTGATTCCTGCAGTCAGTTTGGGCGATCCATGCGGGAGAACCACACAGAGGGAAGGTGGAAGCCGGTCTTAGGAGTCAGAGAGCTGGAGTGAATATCATTATCATCTCCATCCTTATCATCATCTTCATCCACAGCAGACTCATCTTCTACATCCATTGGTCCTGTGGGGTGAGCGGGCGGAAGCCCATTACTGCAGACATTGTGTACACATTACATGCATTACCATCTTCCCCATAGTCAAAGCAAGATCTCAGCACACAGGAGGAAAGTTGAATATAAGCATTTGTACACCTTTACTGGATTGCTGTTACTTCAAGTTCCATAAAATTCAGTGATCACAGTGAAGCCTCTTCTGTATTACTGCAGCGATAGTGTTTATTTTCAATACCGTGCACTTCTTGGAAACCTATTTGTTGTAGTTGCAGTTGCATTTGGTATATGCCAGTCATATGCCAGTCAAATTACAGAGCTGGCTGAAGATCATCTGAAATTTTCATCAATGAATATTGATTCATCATAGCTTTTGGTCTATTTCTTTTCCTCTCTATAGGCCTGCAATATTGGTCAAATCATTAATAGGTCACATTCACCTAAGAACTCTTTTTACTAGAGCAGGCTAAATGCATTGATAATTTTTGTCTATTGATGCATATGATTATTTTCAGTTCTCTGCTTTAAGTCTGTGTATAGATTATTCAACAGTTATATTTGTGTTTTTTTTTTCACTTTTTGGCGGCTG
Source organism: Glandirana rugosa (assembly GCA_018402905.1). Lineage (NCBI taxonomy): Eukaryota > Metazoa > Chordata > Amphibia > Anura > Ranidae > Glandirana > Glandirana rugosa. The sequence continues at coordinate 162,158 of BLSH010029320.1, forward strand.
TCAAGGGAGTGAGTAGTAGAGAGTGGTTTGATGGTCCGAAGTCATTCCCCTGCTCTCCTTTGCTCCACTCTCATGCATAGCAAATAAATATGTAATCATACTCTTATATTGAACCCTAGAGTATAGGAATTACAGTAAATTGTTTCCTATGAACTATCATTATTACATTGGTGAGTAAATACCATTGATTTTCTCAACCTATGTGCCTTTTACTGTGTCCTATTTAAAGGGGAACTATACCATGAGTGAACCCAGTGTGTCAGGGGTGGTGGAGGACCCTCAGAGTCGGGGAAACCAGGGGGGGATTGACTTATCGTGCGACCCTCAAGGGGGCAGCACTACACAAAATTAAAAATTAAATTCAGTTCAGTGTTTCTGTTCAGTTCAGTATTTTAGTTCAGTTCAATTCAGTTTTTTAGTTTAGTTCAGTCACTTTTTTTGTTGTAAAAAAACGGATGTCAGCGGATATGAAAACAGATGCAAATATTAACATCCTTATCCGTTTTTTTACAAAAGAAAAAGTGACTGAACTGAACAGAACAAAAAAAAAATGGAACACCCATGTGAAAGGACCCTTATGTTTTTTTTGTTCCATGGGCCCCACCCCCTAAAGTTGATACCAGATCTGAAGGGTTTGGTATTGATTTTGAGGGTGGGGGGCCAATGTAATTTTTTAAAACATAGATCAAAATTGACATATAGAAGAAAAAAAAGCTTTTCCCTGTAAGCTTCCTTGTGTAAATAAAATGCAACACTCCCCATTCACTTTTTTGCCAGTCCTTTGAGTATTAGCCTTAAAATAAAAAAATTGTATTTGACAGATTTGGTTCCCAATGACTTGAATAGGGTTCAGATTCAGCATCTGAACTTTTGATATGTTGGGCTGAACCTCAGTGAGCCAAACCCAGGTGTGTTTGACTCATCCTTAGTCTTTTACATGGAGACATCTGGGGTCAGCCCTGCATTGTCTCCATACAAGTCAAGCACTGATAGTACCCGACTTGTTAACAGCTGCAAACCCAGACCTGCTAAGTAAAGAGCACTTCCAGGATAACTTTCTGGTTTGGTCTAGGACCCAAAATGCCTGAATCGATCTTTGCTAAGACAGAAAGTAATGGTAGATCCAACATTTGTGCTTACTGGAACAAGAGATGTAAAGATTGTGTAGAGATTTCCTCTTGGTTCCTGCTGTGTCCCTTTAACAGGAGGTAAAGAGAAATGTCCCCAATGGGACACAGACAGAAACAGCTATTTTAACCCTTCCCTATGCTTTCCCAAACTCAAAAAGGTTTGGCTATAAATAACCTTTAAAGTTGAACACCAGGAAACCTAAAAATGTTCCCTTGCAGTGGGGATGGACTGCAAGAGTTAGCAATTTGTTTAAGTGCAGGGGACTTAGCAAAGCACTTTTACTTAACTTATCTCCTGCTCCTGCAGGCTCATCTGCACTGCTAGACCAGTCTCCATAGCCTCTTCTGCCCTATGCATTGGTGGTCTAATGTACTCTAATAACATTAAGACTGATGTAGGGACAATAGCTCAGCACTGACTATGAGGATGCTGTGAAACAGTCCACCATCGGAACATAGGGAAGTGCCGCCTGCAAAGGGAGCAGAGGATCAGGGAATTAAAGGTGCTTTTTGTCCCCTAGACATCAAGGCACAGTTTTTTTTTTTTTTTTCCAAATAAAAGGCACAGTTAACTCTTGTAGTCAAGAGCAATCCCACTGCAAGGGAGGCTTTTTGGGTTTCCTGGAATTAAGCCTTAACCAGATGCCTACCTTCAGTGTGTAACATTTGTATACTTTAGCAAAAGTAACAGTAGCTGTCTTATCTCAGTTCCCCGACTGTCACGTACCTGGTGATGGAGTCTGGCTTATGCAGGGGTAACCTCTCTTGCGGCCCTGGTTCGAGAGTCCCTGGTAGTGCAGACAGTGAGCTCAGGAGCACAGGGGGGCACGAGGGCTGGACAAGTCTCTGGTGGCAGGTAGGTGTCCGCTGGAACTTGTGCAAGCAGGAGGGTAGTTAAACAGTCCGGGTCTGTAACTGGTGAGCGGTGCAGTACAAAGGGTTCAGGCAGACGGACGGTCGGGTGCAGGCTGGGTCGGCAACAATCAGGCGGCAAGGTACAAGGGAGCAGGCAGAAGAGTGGTCGTGGAAGCTGGGGTCGGTGCAGGCAGAGCTCAGAGCAGGGTCAAACAGGCCGGGTCACAGGAACAGGAATCAGATAGTCAGGAAGCAAGGAAACACACACTAACGCTGTAGAATGGACAGCACCTGCTTCCTGGTGCTGTCCTGCTTAAATGGCCGCTATTGGCGCCATTAGTGCGCACGGACACGTGCGAACATGCGCACGCGCACGGAAAGCCAGAAGCGGCCAGAAAGGGTCCATTTTCCTAACATTGCCCCCCCCCCCCCCCAAGGTGCAGCCTCCAGATGCCCGGCTGGGCAAACTTAGCAGGGTTGTTCTCCTTGAAGGATCGGACAAGTTAATCCGCATGAATATTATCTGCAGGCTCCCAGGAGTTTTCTTCTGGGCCGTAGCCCTTCCACTTCACTAAGTACTGGACATTGTTACCCCTCTTCCGGCATTCCAGGATGGCTTCCAGTTCAAATTCCTCCTCGCCGTCTACCAGGATTGGGCCTGGCGGGCTAGTCTTCCATTGGGGAAACAGATTCGGGGTCATGGTTTTCAGCAGTGACATGTGGAACACTGGGTGAACACGCAATGAAGACGGGAGCTCCAGCTCATAGGCTACCCTGTTAATCTTCTTTTTCACAGGGAAGGGGCCAATAAACCAGGGGCCCAATTTCTTGGAGGGGCAGGCTAACCTTAGGTTCTTCGTGGCCAGCCAGACCTTTTCCCTGGGTTGTAAGTCCAACTGTCCCCGTCTCCCTTTGTCGAACACCTCTTTGTTATGTTCCTGGGTCCGGGCCATGGTCTCCTGAAGGAGTCTGCTGTTCTCTTCCCAGAACTTAGTCATTTCCTGTGCTGCTGGTACTGTACTTTCAAGGCCGTGGTTGAGCACAAAGGTTGGGTGGAAGCCGTAATTGGCCAGAAACAGAGACTGGTTGGTAGCTGAATGGACGGTGTTATTGAAGGCAAACTCCGCCAGGGGCAGCAGAGAGACCCAGTCATCCTGTGAGAACGAAGAGAAGCAACGGAGATACTGCTCGAGTGTTTGATTGGTCCTCTCTGTCTGCCCATTTGTCTGTGGGTGATATGCTGAAGAGTACGCCAGTTCAATGTAAAATGCAGAGCACAGGGCCTTCCAGAACTGGGAGGTGAACTGGACTCCGCGGTCGGAGACAATGCTGGTTGGAAGTCCATGGAGCCTCACTATTTCCAGGATAAATATCTCAGCCGTTTCAGTGGCTGATGGGGTCCCCTTCATGGGCAAGAAGTGGGCCATCTTCGTTAGCCGATCCACTACCACGAAGATGGTAGAATACCCTTGGGATGGCGGCAGCTCAACAATGAAGTCCATCGAGATCATGGACCAGGCCCTATCGGGCACTGCAAGTGGCTTTAGTGAGCCCCAGGCCTTGTTCTTGCTGCTCTTGTTCTGGGCACAGATAAGGCATGAGCGGATGTATTTCCTACCGTCTTCGTCTGCCTGTGGCCACCAGAATGATCGCAGCAGCAGTTCGGTAGTTTTGCGAGCACTGAAGTGCCCCACCATTTTGTTGTCATGACAGGATGCCAGGACCGATAGGCGCTGGTCCTCTGGAACAAAGAGTCTATTGCCATGCCACAGTAGACCGTCTCTGGTTAGCAGGTTGGAGTCTGCCGGTCTGGGGGTCCTGGCTAAGGACTGTCTGATTTGGGACAACAGGTCCTCTTGGGTTAACAGGAAATTTCGAGGATGTAGGACTGTATCAGGGGCTGCAAGCTCACCCGGTTTACAGAACATCCTTGATAGGGCATCAGGCTTGACATTCTTCGACCCTGGCCTGCATGTTACGTGGAGGAGGAATCGTGAGAAGAAGAGTGCCCATCGGGCTTGGCGAGGTCTCAGTCTCTTGGCTGCTCGAAGATATTCTAAGTTTTTGTAATCCGTGAAGATCAAGATGGGGTGCCTGGCTCCCTCTAGCAGATAGCACCACTCTTCCAAGGCCAATTTGATTGCCAGAAGCTCCCTATCTCCCACGTCATAATTCCTTTCCGGGGTGGTCAGCTTGTGGGAGAAGAACGTCACAGGATGTAGGGCAGCCTTGGCTCCATGCCTTTGAGATAGCACCGCCCCCATGGCTACTTCAGAGGCATCTACCTCCAGGACAAATGGCAAGGTGGGGTCAGGATGCCTGAGGATGGGTGCTGTTATAAAGAGTCTCTTAAGAGTCACAAAGGCTTCCTGGGCTTCCTCGGTCCACACGAATCGTGTGTTTAGCTTGGTCAGCTGGGTGATTGGGGCAATAATGGCTGAAAACCCCTTGATAAACATTCTGTAAAAATTGGCAAAGCCAATGAACAGCTGTACTCCCTTCTTGTCCGTAGGAGCCAGCCAGTCTAGGATAGCCGTGACCTTCTGTGGGTCCATGGTAATGCCGGTGACGGAGATAATAAGCCCCAGGAAGAGATAATTGACTGTTCAAAATCACATTTCTCCGCCTTGGCATAGAGCCCATGTTGTCGAAGGAGGCTCAGGACACTTGCCACATGCTTGCGGTGCTCTTCCAAGGTAGGGGAGAAAATCAAGATATCGTCTAAGTAGACGATGATGAACTGATCCAGGAAGTCTTTAACCACTTCAATACTGGGCACTTAAACGCCCTTCCTTCCTGGACCAATTTTCAGCTTTCAGCGCTGTTGCAATTTGAATGACAATTGCGCAGTCATGCGACACTGTACCCATATGACATTTTTATCATTTTTTTCACACAAATATAGCTTTTTTTTTGGTGGTATTTAATCACCCCTGAGTTTTTTATTTTTTGCGCTATAAATTAAAAAAAGACTGAAAATTTTCAAAAACAATGCATTTTTCTTCGTTTGTTATAAAATTTTGCAAATAAGTAATTTCTCTTCATAGATTTTGACCAAAAATGATACTTCTACATTTCTTTGGTAAAAATAACCCAAATCGGAGTTTATTTGGTGTTGGCGGACAGACAGATGTTTTGGGGGCTGTGACAGATGTGACGGGGAAATACAGATGTTTTGTGTATGGTGACAGATGTTTTGGGGACATACAGATGTTTGGGGACTGTGACAGATGTTTTGGGGACATACAGATGTTTTGGGGACTGTGACAGATGTTTTGTGTATGGTGACAGATGTGATTGGGGACATACAGATGTTTTGGGGGCTGTTTTATGGGGACACTTATATGTATGGGGACAGGGGTATCAGTGTGCTTGGTGCACTGTGTGGGGGTGATCTGTGACAGCTTTCTGCATGAAATCCTCATCAAGCAGAGAGTTGTCACATAGCTGCAGCTCCCCCCCCTTCCCCCCGCACTGAGCTCTCACTGAGCTTGGTGGGGGGAGAACTGTCACAGAGACGTTCGTCTCTGTTTACAATGTGACGGCTGTGATTGGACACAGCTGTCACATGATCGGGAGGGCCAGTCACTGCGCCCGTATCCTGATCTCTGCTCAGCTGGATCCTGTGATCATAATGATCACAGGATCCAGCAGCAGCGCGCCGAGTGGCCGCGCTGCGAGCTCCCGTTCTGCAGGACGTGTATACACGTCCTGTCAGAACGGGGAAGCTCCCATCCGGCCGTATATGTACGGGTGGGAGGTGGTTAAATACATTGTTTACGAAGTGCTGGAAAGTGGCTGGGGCATTGCAGAGCCCAAAGGGCATTACCAGGTACTCAAAATGTCCGAACCGGATTCGGAAGGCGGTCTTCCACTCATCGCCTTCCCGGATGCGGACTAGATTGTACGCTCCGCGGAGGTCCAGCTTGGTGAACACCCTTGCCGCTCCTAGCCTCTGGAAGAGCTCTGGGACCAGGGGGAGAGGATAGCGTTTTTTCACCGTTATCTTGTTTAGCTTGCGGAAGTCAATACAAGGTCTCAGCGTGTGATCCTTCTTTTCTACAAAGAATATTCCCGCTCCTGCGGGCAATATAGAGGGTCGGATGAAACCATTCTGCAGGTTCTCATCTATATAGACCTTAAGGGCCGCCAGTTCCAGTTCTGTTAAAGGGTAAATCCTCCTGAAGGGGACTTCAGCTCCGGGAAGGAGCTTGATAGGGCAATCATAGGCCCTGTGGGCCGGCAACTGTCCAGCCCTCTTCTTGCTGAACACGTCTAAGTAGCTGTGGTACACAGGGGGCACCAACTGGCGGGCGTCTCGGTCAGTGTCTGTATCCAGGCCGAGCAGAGTAGGGACCATTTCCTTTGTCCCTGGAAAGCAGTGCTGGTGACAATAGGGTGACTAACTTGGTTTCGCCCATTGCCCAGTTGATGCTGGGGCTATGGGCCTGCAGCCAGGGTATACCCAGGATGATAGAGAACAGGGGGGATGCAATGACATCCAAGCAGAGGAACTCCTGGTGACCATCCAAGGTTGTGGCAGGCAGAGGAAAGTTCTCATGGGTGACCACACCAGATTTGATGTTGGTGCCATCAGCCAGGCGTACAACCAGTCCGTGAGACTTTGGTCGTAGAGGAATCTGATGTTGGACCACAAAGGACCGGTCAATGAACCCACTGCAGGCGCCCGAGTCAGTGATAGCAGCTGTGCAGATAGTCTTGTCAGGGAGCTGAAGGGAGAGCAGAAGAGTAAGGTGAGATAAGGTGCTTGGTGAGGCGGGTACGTTGCCAAGGACAGGTGGTGAGCGTTGACCAAGCTTGGCTGGGCAAGACCCCACTACGTGCCTGGTTCTCCACAGTACAGGCACAGGTGGTTGCTGTTGCGGTAAAGCAATTCTTCCCAAGCGAGAGGAGGGCGGTGTACGCCCCATTTCCTGTGCTCAGGTGGAGCTGGGGCTACTGTAGCGACCATGGGATCCCAGGGTTGCCTCCAGGCCAGTTGTGAAGATCCGGATGATCTCTCAGCTGCCCGTTCCCTGAGACGCTTGTCTATCTGTACCGAGAGCTTGATTAATGCGTCCAGAGTCGGGGGTACCCCAACATGAGCCAGCTCATCCTTGAGTGGGTCAGAGAGACCTAAGCGGAATTGATGACGGAGCGCAGCGTCATCCCACTGCGTGTCAGCACTTCAGCGCCTGACCTCACTCACATAGTACTCCGCCGTGCGGCGGCCCTGCTGGAGCATGTGAAGCGCAGCTTCTGCTGTGGCTGCCTGATGCGGGTCCTCATAGAGGCGAGCCATAGCTCTAAAGAAAGTGGTCAGGCTAGAGGCTTTTGGAGCCCTCTGTTCCAGCAAGCGGTGTGCCCAAGACTGGGGCTCAAGGAGATCACTAGACCCACCTTTGTAGTCTCCAGGGAGTAGGTACTGGGTTGAAGGGAGAGAAAGAGTTCACAAGAGACCCGGAAGGTCTGAAACTTGGTGCGGTCACCCGAGAAACATTCTGGTAGGGGCACCTGAGGTTCGGAGGGCATAGTCACGGTGGTGCAGGCTGGTGATTGGACAGCAGAGAGCTCCTGGAGCCATCCCTCTAGCCAATGGTAATCCTCCTGCAGGGACCGTATGGCTTGGGTCAGCCCGGCCAGGTGAGGGCAAAATTCGTTCACAGGAGAGGCCCCCCGCGCAGACTCAGGCATGGCTGTCCGTTACTGTCATGTACCTGGTGCTGGAGTCTGGCTTATGCAGGGGTAACCTCTCTTGCGGCCCTGGTTCGAGAGTCCCTGGTAGTGCAGACAGGGAGCTCAGGAGCACAGGGGGGCACGAGGACTGGACAAGTCTCTGGTGGCAGGTAGGTGTCCGCTGGAACTCGTGCAAGCAGGAGGGTAGTTAAACAGTCCGGGTCGGTAACTGGCGAGCGGTGCAGTACAAAGGGTTCAGGCAGATGGATGGTCGGGTGCAGGCTGAGTCGGCAACGTTCAGGCGGCAAGGTACAAGGGAGCAGGCAGAAGAGTGGTCGTGGAAGCCGGGGTCGGTGCAGGCAGAGTTCAGAGCAGGGTCAAACAGGCCGGGTCACAGGAACAGGTATCAGATAGTCAGGAAGCAAGGAAACACACACTAACGCTGTAGAACGGACAGCAACTGCTTCCTGGTGCTGTCCTGCTTAAATAGGCGCCATTAGCGAGCACGGGCGCGCGCGCGCACGCGCACGGAAAGCCGGAAATGGCCAGAAAGGGTCCATTTTCCTAACACTGACAAACAGCAATTTGTGAGATGAGAGGGCTGCAGCTAACACAGATACATGTTTTTTTGTATGCACAGGGAATTAGTCAATAAGGCCCGAGCATAAGTTGTGTCTGAACTTCTGTTGTTTGCCGGACAGCCGAACAAACAGGATGTTCGGCCATTTGTTCAGCCCCCTGAACGACCTACAATATTATGGGGCGATTTTGCCGCCGCGGAGCACCCCATAATGCATGGTGCGCAGATGGCGCGCACAGCTCCTCCCCGTTGGGAGGACTCCCGACACCTGCCCGCTGTTTGTTATGACAGTTTATTTATATGGCAGGAAGGGGCCACCTGGCGACGTAAGCGGGTGACCGCGCCCCCTCTGATGTCATGTGACATCAGAGGGGGTGGGTCACACGCTTACATCACCGGGTGACCCCGCCCTTCATATAAATAAACTGTCATAACAAACAGAGCTCAGTCGACGGGAGCCCCCCCCCCCCCCCCATGGAGGAGCAGCGCAGGTTTTTTTTTTGGGTCCGTCGCTTGCCGTGATTGATGATAAATTACGATGGGGGACACTTATTTATTTTTTAATAAAAGACTTGTCCCTAATTGTCTCCTGTCACCTGCAAATCCCCACAACCACAGCCCAGTGTTGTGGGGAAGAGGCTCTTGTCCCCATCAACATGGTGACAAGGTTCTTTGAGGTGGGGGGCGCAGAGCCCCCCTTGCCCCAAAGCACCCATACTCCCCATGTTGAGGGCATGTAGCCTGGTACGGTTCAGGAGGGGTGCTTGCTCGCCCCCCCCCATCCTGGTCGGCCAGGTTGCATGCTCGGATAAGGGTCTGGTTTGGATTTTAGGGGGGACCCCATGTCAAATTTTTTTAAGATTTTGGCGCGGGATTCCCCTTAAAATCCAAACCAGACTCAAAGGGCTTGGTATGGAATGGGGGGGGGGGGCTCTGCAAATTTTTTCACAGATTTTTATCTATATTGCTGGGAGCCGGCAATACATTACAGCTGAGATTTTAAATGACAATTTTTCCTTTGGAAATGTTATTTTGCTCTTGCTATGTTCTACACATCACAGAGATGTGCGCTTTTAGAGGCAGACTAAGGAGACCCCCCCCGGCACATTATTTTTCATTCATACATGTTCCCTAGGGCAGAACCCGGACCCCTATAACCATTGTATGCCCAATTACTTGCATATGAGCCTTTAAAATGGGCACTTTTGATTTTTGGCATTCGGGTCCCATTGACTTCAATGGGGTTCGTTGTTTGGGTCCGAACTTTCGGGATGTTTGAAAGCTCTGGTGCAAACCGAACAGGGGTCCGTTCGGCCCATCCCTATTAGTTAACCCTTAATTAACCTGTACATGCCCTTGTTTAACTTTTAATTCACTATTTAATTCATTAATTTCAGTAAATAGCCCTGTATAAGCCTTGTTTAAGTTTCATCTCCTGCTCCCTCCTTTGCTTGGGTTTTTTCCCATTTACCCCTTCTTATCCAAATCTAATTTTAGTGTTGCAGTAAATAGAACAAGCAGCAGAATAAAATACAGTTATGGTACTTGTGTTCAAAATATTGTTGATCAAACTTGAAAAAAAAATTATTTTCTTCAAATTTTTACTAGTTTTTCCCCTTAAAATGCAAATAAATATAAAAAAATTAAGATCACAAGAAAGCTCTGTTTGTCCCCAAAAAATTATATACAGGTGTATGTATCAATTTTGTATCATAAGTAAATACAATGTTATAGCCATGAATAGACACATAGCTGAAATGTAAAAATATGGCCTTGTCCATAGGGGGTAAACAGGTGTGAGAGTTGAAGTCGTTAAAGTGGTTGTAAACCTCTGACATGAAATATGAACAAATCATATTTCCCTATAGTGTGTCTCAATCCTTCTTCCTGGCACTAGTAGAAAAAAGTGTGCCAGGGGAGGGAACTCCAGCACACAGCCTGTAATTGACAGCTTCAGCTCTGTTCCTCTGAACTTTGTGAAGGGGATGTGTCCCTTTCCTCCAATCACCTCCCAAACTCTCTGCAGAGTTTAACCTCAGCTTCCTGCTCCCTACTTTCTTAAATCTTAAACAAACTATAAATTCTGTACTTTGGACAGGTGTAGAGAGGAGATCGCTGCAGATAAACAGGTACAACTTATGTAGGAGGATTTGTTTCATTTGTGTTATCACCTGAGGCTAGTCGCTTCAGTAGGTATATGTAAGGGTTTACAACCACTTTAAAGGAGAAGTGTAGGATTTAACATACATATTCACCTATGTGGCTGCAGCTTCGATCTGATGCTGTAGTTTTCCCCCCACCGGCTCTAAGACCGAGAACTGAGTGATCACATGATCGCTGATGCTCAGTTCTCAGTCTTCACTGAGCAGAGAGCAGTGACTGTCAGTCACCGGCTCTCTACTCTGCCCCTCCAGCGCTCACTGGAGTGCCAGGATGTGTAGAGGAAGAGAGCAGCTGGCTCAGCCTCTCAGTGGGACACTGAGAGGCTGAGCCACCTGCCGGTCAAGCAGCTAGCTGGATCCTGACATTAAAGTTGGGATGCTTGCACAGCTTGAACCAGCTCTGTGATGTCAGCCAATAATAGGCCCGCTGTCTGCTGAATCTAGGTGACAAGAGTGCAGAAATAAGTGCACTCTATGACAGTGGCGGCTGGTGGGTTTTTCTTTGGGGGGGCAGCAAACAATCCACCCACCACCACCCCCCCATCACGGACAGCACTGGAACCCCCACCCATTCGGCCGGCCGGGTCACAAGGGTCATGGGCGGCATCCCCCTGTTGGTCAGTCAGTAAGTCAGGGGCAGCACTTACCCCATATCGGGCAGCAGCGTCTGTGGCTTCTCTCCACGCTGCGGGCGGGTCTCGCGGGCAGCACTTCGGGCAGTGGTGGCTTCTCTCCAGGCTGCAAGCAGGTCTTTGTTCCCCAGCCTCTCCTCCCTCCTGCACCTGGAGGCCAATCGGATCACATCTCCTTTCGGATAATCGGGTGTCATGACCCGGTTCCTGATTGGCCCGGGAGGAGGAACAATGTAGTGATAGCGAATATACATTTGCTATTGTCACACAACTGGGTGGGATCGGGGCGCAGTACTCTGCACCCCAAGCCCACCATTTTTTTAAGCCGATTAGATGCTCTGACTCTAACCACGTGCTTCAAAAAACACCTCCCCCATTGGAATCCATAGTCCGACGCCCTGTATGTAGATCAGGGGGCCGGACGCATGGATGGGGGGCCGGCGCCCATGTGCCCCTAATGGATAGGCAGCCACTGCTCTGTGACCCAGAAAAGAAGTATGGCCAACAAGCTTTAAGGCTAACACTGGAATGTGCACCAGTCCTAACACTGACCCAGTGTGTTCTAGTCACAAATTAACCAATTTATACTCCCTGATCAGGTCTAAGCCACCAATCTTGGAATCAAATACATACCACTCAATGCCATTTCGATAAATCCTTTCCCCAGGGTTGTGGTAAAATCCAACATGATAACATGGACAATGGCTGGCGGCAACACATTCACCTTTCTCATTCAGGTACAAATCTTGGTTACAGATGCAGCCTTCGGTAGGGGTAAATGACAATAAGCAGGATTCATCTGTTTCACTCAAAGCCATGCAGGTGGGTTGGCATTTATCTACATTGTACTGGAAGTTCATTGTAGATGGACATTCTTTTACATATTTATCTGAAAGGAAGAAGAACTGTTGATGTTGCTTATCAAATAAATAAATGGAGCATATTGAAGGGTTTTAAATGAGGCAATATCTCCAGACATACAGTACACAGTGTACAAATATCCCATTTAAATCCAGACTACTGCAGACAGGACTGTTCTTTTTTGTTCAGCATGACACACAACAAATAAAAAGTAAGGAGATGTTTCCCTATCATGAGGACAAAGACAGCAATTAAATCCTGACAAAGATTCTAAGTTATCCTGACTCTACTTAAAAATAAATTGCTTCCAGGTCCTTAAATAGGATTTGAGAAAAATTTCCTGCACTTCCTGTTCTGTCTTCATATACAGAGGAAGTGAGTAGAAATCTGCCAAACGGGGGTGCAGATGGCAATACATGTTCACAGTATTATCTTTTTACAATGTGCCCAGAAAAGTTTTGTTTTGGCTCCAGAAAGGTTTTGTTTTTATTTAATGCATTCCATAAAGCTAGTTAATGCATCACTGCATTGCAACAGAACTTATTATTGCGAATGGGACCTTAACCACTTACCAACTGGAAGGTTTTTCAGCTTTAGGACCAGAGCACTTTTTGCGATTCGGCACTGCGTCGCTTTAACTGACAATTGCGCGATCGTGCGACGTTGAACCCAAACAAAATTTGCGTCCTTTTTTTTCCCACAAATAGAGCTTTCTTTTGGTGGTATTTGATCGCCTCTGTGTCATTTCTGATCGCTGCTATAAACAAAAGAAGAGCGACCATTTTGCAAAAAAAAACACATTTCTTACTTTTTGCTAAAAATTCAAATCCAAAAAAAAAAATATAAAAAAAACGGTTTTGGCCGATTTATATTCTTCCCCATATTTGTGATAAAAAAAATCACAATCAGCGTTTACTGATTGGTTTGTGCAAAAATGGCCGCGTTTACGGATTCATTTCTGGATTTTTTTTTTTACTAGTAATGGCGGTGATCTGCGATTTTTAGCGGTACTGCGATATTGCAGCGGACATGTCGGACATTTTTGACACTTTTTTGGGACCAATGACATTTATTGTCCACTGATTACTGTATAAATGTCATTGGCAGTGAAGGGGTTAACCTGGGGGGGAGCTAGGGGTTAACTGTGTTCCCTGGGTGTGTTCTTACTGTGGGGGGGTTGGGCTACCATGGGCATGAGAGATCTAACTTATCCCATTGACAGGGATCAGTAGATCACCCATGCCCTCACTAACAGAGCGCTGAACCGCCGTGTTTACATCGGTGGTTCCACGTTCTTTCCCTGTGGCCGCTCATCGCGGCTCGCCGGCGGACATCGGGTCCGCCTGAGCCGCGGGCACACTCCTCAGGAGTGCGGCGGGCGCGCGCGCGCCCCCTAGCGGCTGTTCGCAGATCGCCGTCTTTTTACGGCAATTCGCGCTCAGCATCCCGACTGCTGCCGTAAAAAGACGGCACGCGGTCGGGAACTAGTTAAGATGCGCCAGCATCTACCCACACATCCTTCTTTCCTTACTATGTGAAGGAATAACCATAAGTGTAGAGTTAAGCTGAACACTGGTGTTTATGGAGGACTTTACCTCAATATTGGGAGGAGGGATCATGCACTTTACTTTGGCTATCCCTCTCATGTCTATGGCTACCCTTGCATGTCATTTGTCTGTAGGGGTGGTAAACTTGTCATAGCGCAACAGGGTAAAGTTTTTGGAGGCCCATTGGCATGGACAAGCACATCTAAACTTCACCATAAAATACAAATGCCTGGATCTTACCACAAATATGTTCTCTCCAGTTCTGAAGGCTGATTCCACGCTCAGTACAAGCTCGGACGTAGTTTGAAAATATTGCACATAAACAGTCTTCTGAATTCTTGCACAAACAGGCATCATACAAGCATCTCTACAAGCAAGAAACATTACAAAGTAGACCATGAAAGGAAAATACATTTCTGTTTAGTATAAACAAATCTAAAACAATGGTAACATAGGCCTGATTTGGAATGGGCATGGCTGCTAACTTTTAGTGAAGCAGAGGCTGAAAAATAGTATTTTTAAAGTGATATTAAAGGCTTGTTTTTTTAAAATAAAAAACATGTTATACTCCTCTTCTCTGGCCCCCCTGCTGCCGCTCCAGGATCCTCTCTCCTGCCAAGTGCCCCCACAGCAAGCAGCTTGCTGTGGGGGCACCCGAGCAGGCCTGCTCCTGAGCCTCTGCTCTGCGTGGGGGCTCAGGTAAGAATTAGCAGGGCTGCTGCACAGAGAAAGTTTTTTACATTGATGCTTACAAAACCTTGAGCCTTTACAACCACTTTAACAGACAAAAAGTAAGCAAAAAGAAGTTAATTGCAAGAGTTTACAAACAGCTGAAAGCTAAGTGAATGCGGTCTAAATAAAAGAGTCATGCATGCTGTTCCTTGAATCTTTGTGTGATTTGTGTATTTCTTCCAGATCTGTACAGTACAGGCGGTCCCCTAGTTACAAACAACCGACTTACAAACGAAAGTGTCTCCACTGATGCTTTATCACTAGAGTTGATCGAACCTCTGGAAGTTCGGGTTCTGCTGGTTCGGCCGAACTTCGGGACAAAGTCTGGGTTCGGGTCCGGACTGGACCCGAACTTTGACAAGTACCCTGAACCCCATTGAAATCAATGGGGACCCGAACTTTTAGGTACAACAATGGCTATAACAAAGTCCTGGGAAGTCCTAGAGGTCTGCAAAAGGTAGAAAAATGGGGGTAAGGGTCGGACAAGTGCCCTACAAAGAAATGGGGATAGGGAAATAACATAAAATATTTTTTAAGCTAAAATCACATAAAAAAATCAAAAATGGAGGTGGATGCGGAGTTGGAGTTTGAGGAGGTGGTGAAAGTGGCGGTGGAGGAGGAGGAGGTAGCCAACACTGTTTTTTTATTTTTGGAATTTTTTGTTTGTTTTTTAAACCAGCAATGTAGATGCACTTTTTAATTTTGTGCAAGAAACAATAATCTGTCCCTTTAAGCAACAGTAGGAACCTCTCCCTATAGAACTAGGAGATGATTTTAGATTCTAAAATCATCTCCAAGTTGTACAGGGAAAGCCTCCAGCTGTTGCTTTAAGGGAAAGATCAGTGTTCTAAAATCATCTTCAAATTGTGTGGAAAATCATTATATCATTCGCAGAGAAGCCATATTAGTGTTTTAAAATCATCATCAAATTGTGTGGAAAATCCTTATATCATCCGCAGAGAAGCCATATTAGTGTTTTAAAATCATCATCAAATTGTGTGAAAAATTATTATATCATCCGCAGAGAAGCCATATTAGTGTTTTAAAATCATCATCAAATTGTGTGGAAAATCCTTATATCATCCGCAGAGAAGCCATATTAGTGTTTTAACCACTTAAGGACCGGAAGGATTTCCAGCTTTAGGACCGGAGCCCTTTTTGCGATTCGGCGCTGCGTCGCTTTAACTGACAATTGCGCGGTCGTGCGGCGTTGTACCCAAACGAAATTTGCGTCCTTTTTTTCCCACAAATAGAGCTTTCTTTTGGTGGTATTTGATCACCTCTGCGTCATTTCTGATCGCCGCTATAAACAAAAGAAGAGCGACAATTTTGCAAAAAAACCCAAATTTCTTACTTTTTGCTAAAATACAAATCCAAAAAAAAAATATAAAAAAACATTTTTTTTCACCGTTTTTGGCCGATTTATATTCTTCATCATATTTGCGATAAAAAAAATCGCAATCGGCGTTTATTGATTGGTTTGCGCAAAAGTGGCCGCGTTTATGGATGATGAGAATTCATTTTTGGGGTTTTTATTTTTTTT
>BLSH010029320.1:177885-204960 GCA_018402905.1 Glandirana rugosa
AGGGGCACACCTCGAGGCTTAGGGAGTCTCCCTCGGCGCCCCTGGTCGTGGCTGACGGAGTTTGACAGGGGTTGGGCCCCTGGGTTCGACACGGCTCACCCGCCTGGAGGTTCGCCGACGACTGCCCGACCTACCCGTCTCGCCGTGCCTCGGGCTCTAATTCGCAGGTAGAGCCAGTCGGCGGCGTACGCGTGAAGAACTACTATTAAAATTTTGTGATTATACCGAAGAGACGCCGACTATATTCCTAAAGGGTGTGTTAAACTACTACTAAAATTGGTGAACGGCTGGCGGCTAGCCTCTAACTGCCAGGTCCGTGTTTACATACACGGACCTCCGCTCATTCGCTCCGGGGGGGGCATCGCGGGTGGCCGGCAGCAATCGAAGCCGCCGCACCCGCTCCCTGGCCCCCCCCGAACACTGTGAGCGCGCGCGCGCCTCCGGCGGCGCGCGCGCGCTCACAGTATCTCTGTATCGCAGCCGCCGTCGTATGACGGCGTTTTGCGTTACAGAGCCACTTTGCCGCCGTCAATCTCCGATCGGCGGTCGGCAAGTGGTTAAAATCATCATCAAATTGTGTGGGAAATCCTTATATCAGCCGCAGAGAAGCCATATTAGTGTTTTAAAATTATCATCAAGAAGTGCGCATGCGGCGGCTGACCGAGATGGACGCTTAATCTCGGGCTCCGTGCCGCTCTGCCCATCCAGCCCGTCAGCAGCCGCTTGGAGGTCCGCCCACTCGGCACAGCTTGGGTCCCCGGGTTGGGGACAGTTTGAGGCAGTCGGTGCTGGTCCCCGCGGCTCCCTCTGAGGGATTCGGAGCTCCACACGGGGAACGGCCGATACGCGAGGCCGCGGCTGTGGCCTACACTTCCTCGGCAGTGATCCGGCCCTAACCCACGGAATGTGAGGAACTTAGAGGTGAGTCCCCCGTCCAGAAGGCCCCCTGGATGTGCCTGAGGCAAAGTGATAAGCCCTGAGGGCCCGCTGAGGAGCTGAGGAGGAGGTCTCCCCAGGATGGGCCAGAGCCAGGGCCTTTATTTTTATATGACTATGAACATGAACCAAGCATAGAGAGTGAGGCAGCTAGCAGCCATCATACAGAGAAAGGCCCTACATATGCCTATGTGCTTCTCTCTTCATAGTAGAGGACCAGTGAATCAGATGGTGATATAACATTCAGTGAGATTTAAGGATTCAGCAGTGCTACCCAGCAACTTTTGCTTTTCTTAATCCTTTGGGCAGACCTTTTGCTCGGCCCCCCTTGGCTCCCCTGAGACATTGAAAGCTTCAGCCCCTGTCATATTATAGTCCCCCAACAAGATCATATCCGGGCCTTACACCATGTATGCGGCAGCGGTAAGGAGAGATATTTCCAAACACCCTGATTTTAAAGACCAGACCTCTGGGACCTTCTCGCTGCCTGCCGCTCCCACATCAACCCACAAAGATGCTTTAGAGGACATGGAAGCCGGTGCAGAAGGGGGCTCTCAGGTTCTACCGGATCCGGGCCCCCCCCCCACGAAAGAACCCAGCATTCCCTTGGTGCACTCCCCAGCTTCCACAATTTCCCTTCTGGAGAGGACTCTAGATGAAATGTTTGCTACTTCCCCAGGGGACCAGATCCCTAGCCCGGACATTATGGGAGTCCAGGGGTCGCCTGCCACCTCTCTACAATCTGATTTCAGAATCCTGATGGAAACTTTTTCCAAAATGCTCTCCGAGGGCTTGGCACAGACTGCCTCTCAGATCACTTCCACTATCCAATCTGATCTACAGAGTCTGGGGTCTAGAATTGATGCCATGGAATAAAAAACTGACCAGACGATAGCCAAGCCTAACCAAAACACAGCACGTATTCAGGACCTTCAAGACCAACTTGACACTGCTCTATCTAAAATTGAGGACTTGGAAAATCGCTCCCGGAGATATAACTTCAGAGTCAGGGGACTTCCAGAAAATATCACGGATGTACCTGGAGCAGTCCAGGCCTTCATCAAGGAGTTGATACCCAATATACCGGAACATAAACTGGAACTAGATAGGGCCCATAGAGCCCTTCAAGCCCCCCGCTCAGACGGACTTCCCAGAGACATTGTGGTTAAACCGTATTTCTACTCAGTTAAGGAGGAAATCATGAAGATCTCCAGGAACTCTCCTCAACTAGCCTCTCAGGGGCACACAATTCAAGTGTTCTCAGATATCTCCCCCACTACCATCCAAAAGCGAAGGGCTTTGAGACCACTTTTTGACGTGCTCACCTAAAAATCAATCAAATACTGGTGGTCGTTTCCCTTTCGCCTGTCTTTCTCATTCAAAGGCAAGAGATTTGGATTTGGTTCTTTTCAACAAGGAGAGCATCTTTTGGTGAAACTGAATTTGATCTCCTTAGATCCATCTTCCGCCCTCCAACCCAGAGGAACAAACTCCTCCAAACGACCATCTCCACAAAGTCCTATCACTCCATTGTGGAAGAGGTCCCAATTCAAAAGGCCTAAGGACTCCCAACCCCCCTGATCATGGTGATCTGTTCAGGAAGCACTTTTTACACATTTTCCTTCCTTCCTCAAGTGGTTTGCCTTGGTTAAGACTCAGGTTAAAAGAACCCTTCTCCACTAAGGGTCTCAGACTCTGGTTTGACATCTACCTAATCTCATTGCTCTAACTGGTTTCCTCTTAAATAGTTTTGTTACTAGTATTGCTGAGCCCCGGAATTTTTGTCATTGGGGCTCCCCGGCCGGGCCTGGGGGTGATGCTCCTTGTACGTCACCTTTGGTACCGGGGGGATTTCCTGGGCGATCGGTGGCGCCCGGCCCAGTCCCTCTTCCCTTGGGCCCACCCGTTTATGCGGGGGGGGGCTTGGCAGGGGGGTCGGTTCTGGGGGTGACCGAGGGCCCTTGTGGGATATGGTTTGGGCGGGAATGGCTCAAAGATTGAGTTATTGGTTAACAGTTTGTCGCAAGCTCTCGGGTACTCTTGGGGGCCTAGTTTCCCGGGTACTTCATCAATGTGTTCTATGGAGGGGGTTTTTTTTCTCTTTTTTTTAAATTATTTTTATTGCTCCTTTCCCCCTCTGGGGGGGACTCTGGGACGGGGGGCATGGTGGGGGGACCCCTGGGGGGTCCTTTTTGCCCCTCTCAGCTCCCCTGGCCCCCGATCCCGGCCTCTCCTTGGCAGGGTGAGGACTAGATGTTTACCCTAGCAGGGCTTTACGTGCTTCTCTAGAATTCTATAGTTTATGCCGATATAATATTATGGGTTGTTCTATGGGCGGAGCGACAAGCATGCACCTCCCTCTGCACTTGGACTCCACCACATGGATTATCCGAGAGCAGAAGTGATTCTGCCTGCGAGGCAGATGTGTTTAAAATGTTCCCAAGGCTGGGGGCTGTCCTTGCAAGCCCCCATCCTCCGGACACTGAGGGGGTGGTGGTGTTTAAGCAGTACCCCCCTACCTTGCTTCTGAAACTCGACTTGATTTTCCTTCCTATTTCTCTCTCTTCTTTCCCTGTTTCTCTCCTCTTTCAGGTTCCAGGAAAGCAGCCATTGGTTGGACCCAGACGACCTCAGGACACGTTCGTCATACCAGTAGCTGACCTTCCCCAGTTCTCTACTAGATGGGGTGAGTTTCGTTACAGTGTAGCATTTACCTCCCTTAAGTCATCATGGCGAAATCTCCTATCCCAATAGGTACTCTGAAATTGGCCTCCCACAATGTCCAAGGTCTCAACTCCCCTTTGAAACGTAAAAAATATTTCCAGCTGGCCCACTCGCAACACCTAGATGTTCTCTTATTACAGGAAACCCATTTCCCAGTAGTTTTGACCCAAAATTTATTCACGCTAAATTCCCTCAATATTTTCTAGCAAACGCACCAGACAAAATGAGAGGAGCGGGAATTTTCTTCCCCAAAGGAATGAAGTTCCAACCCAAACAGATAATTAAAGACCCGGAGGGTAGATATATTCTTTTGACAGGGGAACTTAGGGACCATCTGGTCACGCTCATCTCGTATTATGCTCCTAACCAAGGTCAGATCAAATTTTTTCAAACTATGCTGAACTCCCTCTCTCCTCATTTTGAGGGGACTGTGATCTTGGGTGGCGACTCTAACACGGCTCTAGACCTTATGCTAGATAAGTCGGGTGATGTTAGTCTCCTGCAGCCCCCGAGGTGGAGTTTGAGGCTTGCTAAGCTTTTACACTCATTAGGGCTAGTAGATGTTTGGAGAGAATGTAACCCTAACATGAGGGTCTACACCCACTACTCAGCCCTGCATAAATCATTTGCTAGGATTGACCATGTCTTCATGGGAGCCCCCTCAATCCCCCTAGTTTCCAAGTCGTTCATTAGGGATTCCCCCCTTTCGGACCACTCTCAGGTGGTGGTATGCTTTTGCCTTCGGTTTACGGATGATCATAGATCTCCATGGCGATTAAAGGAGTCTATCTTCAATAACCCGGCCCACTGCACTATGCTGGGGGAGGACTTGAAGGACTACTTTAAACTGAACTCGACATCGGATGTCTCCCCCATGACCCTTTTGGCGGCTCATAAACCAGTAATGAGGGGCAAAATTATTTCCCTCTCTTCTAAACTTAAGGAGAGGAAACATGACATAGGCTGGAGCGAGACTATAAACTCGCTAGGGCCCATAAAAAGAACCCTTCCACTCAATCTTGCTCTCAACTCGAAGCGTGTAGAGCTGCCTTAAATCTCGCTCTCACCACTCAAGCGGAGAGACAGATTCAAGATTTTATTGGCCCCAAATTAGCCTCAAGATTATCCCCAAAATTTCATTCCTTTACTTTTCCTAAAGTAAAGGTCGCTGCGGGGACCCTTTCACAAAATCCCCATAGGATTTTGGAGTCTTTTCGGAGCTTCTACGCTGGTTTTCCACTGGATACTACAAACAATTTGGGCCCATTTTGGCCCCCCACCTGACAAGCTTCTTTAATTCTCTCCAGGAGGGAATGATAGTTAATGAGGATTTGAACACCGCCAACATCTCTGTCATCCCGAAGCCTGGCAAGGACACATCGGAAGTGAGTAATTACAGGCCTATATCGCTAATTAACAATGATCTTAAAATTTTGACTAAAATCCTTGCCAATAGAATATCCTCCTTCATAGGGAGGTACATCCACAAAGACCAGGTTGGTTTTATTCCTGGAAGACAAGGTCCCGATCAGATTCGCAGGGCAGTGGTTCTCATCTCCCTCCTCAGATCAGGTTGGGATGGAGGTCCTCCGCAGGAAGGGTTGGTCCTGTCTATAGACCTACAAAAAGCTTTTGATTCGGTAGAATGGCCCTATCTCTTTGAAGTCTTGGGACGGTGGGGGTTTGGCCCTAGATTCCTCCAAACTCTCAAAGCTTTATACTCTAAACCCAAAGCACGCATTAAGTTACATGACTTTTTCTCAGACTCTTTTTCAATACATAGAGGTACGAGACAGGGCTGCCCATTGTCGCCATTGATTTTTGCTATTGTCATCGAAACCTTGGCTATTGGAGTAAGGGACCATCCTGAGATTGAGGGGGTGAGATGCGGCCCACATACGCACAAATGCGCTTTATTTGCGGACGACCTGCTACTTTTTGTCACGTCTCCTCTAGTCTCAATCCCAAAGTTTCTTCAGTTACTACAGGAGTTCAGTGGGGTTTCGGGTCTAAAAGTCAACTTGTCTAAATCGATGGCCCTTAATGTTAACCTCCCTGAAAGGGTAGTCAAACAGCTTAAGGGTCTTGCCCACTTCTCCTGGCACTCAGACCACATACCCTACCTGGGTATACAACTTTCTTCTAACATTGACAGTCTCTACAACTCCAACTACCCTCCCTTATTCAAAAAGCTAAAGGAGGATCTCACTAATTGGGGAAAGCTGGGCCTCTCATGGTTGGGTAGAGTGAATTCAATTAAAATGACCCTCCTCCCTAGGATTCTTTACTTTTTCAGAGCTCTTCCAATCCAAGTCCTAAAATCACATTTACACAATCTCCAATCCCAAATCAAAAAATTCATATGGGGCAATAAGGGGTATAGGTGTCCAGCTGAGGTTCTCTTCAGACATAAAAATCAGGGCGGGCTTGGGGTCCCTAACTTGGTGAACTACTACCAGGCAGCTCAGCTAGCACAATTCTCCATCATCCACGCACGATCTAATAGACCTGATTGGGTCACAATTGAGAGGCAAGCAGTCCCACTTAACACTCTTGATTTTTTGGTTTGGGCCCCTCCTAAATCCAGACCCCCTATCCTCTCCCCTACACTGTCCCATTCAATAAGACTGGTAGAGTCGCTAACTATATTGTACAACTTGGTCTCCCCCATGAGACCCTTATAACATCTCTTCAACAACCCTTGCTTCCCTCCGGGTCAAGATATCAGAGCCTTTGCATGGTGGACCAACAAAGGTCTATTCAGAATAGGCCATTTCCTTTCTTCCTCTGGACCCCTACCCCTGAAGCATTATAAAGACAATTTGGAGATGCCCCCAGTAGAAGAATTCCACCTAAGACATATTAATCACTTCTTGGCCTCTGTGTTTAAGGTCTCCTCAACACAAATAGGCATTACCCCTTTCGAGAAATGGTGCTCTGATATCTCCAATCAGAACGGGGGTATCTCCCTAATTTATGCTTCTCTGTCGGATCAGAAAGGGAAACCCTCATATACTAAACTATGGGAAGGGGATTTGGGTATGTCCTGGGATGTTGATAAATGGTGTGGCCTATTCCTAAATTCCTTCAGAGGTATAGTTAATTCTCCTCTGCAGGAGGCTAGCGCAAAAGTGATGCTTCGATGGCACCTGGTGCCGGTTCGCCTATCTTTAATGTTCCCCACTATGCTTTAGAGACTGCAATCTACAAGGCACTTATTTTCATATCTGGTGGGAGTGTCCTAGGATAAGGGGTTTTTGGAATAAGATATTCAGTATGTTAAGGAAGATCTCGGGAGTTTCAATTCCACAAACTCCATAAATTGCCCTCTTAACTAGCAGGCCGGACGGCCTCTCTAAATACCTCTTTAAGTTAACCAACTTCATCCTGCTGGGAGCTAAGCTTACCCTTGCAAAGGCATGGAAGAAGCCCTCAGTCTCTTTTAGTGCGGCTAAGAGGAAGGTCACATGGATAATGACCCAAGAACAGTTTGCCAATATTCTCCTTGACACTTCAGACAAATTTGATCAAGTATGGGCCCCCTGGAAGTCTTACCTCAACTTGGTGGATTAAGTGGCAGTTTTATTCTCTGAACTTTCTTAACCTAGTACTCTATTTCCTCTACTTTTCTTGTTTCATACTCTCTTCTTTCCTTCCTTCTGGTTATTACATGTTATTGGTACACTTAAATATTCAATAGTGCTGGTTTACAATAGGTCATTACTTCTTGTAATCTCCCCTTTGGGAACCTTTAGCCCACTTCCAAGCGAAGTTAAGATACGTAGAGGTCCCCCCCTCATGTCACTGGTATTCCCAGTGTGCTTTTGGCCCCCCGAGACACAGTTTTGCTCCCTTTTGGGGTGTCCGGAGAGGAGCCCAGCTCTTTGCCCACTTAACACGCTAGGCTCTAAGGGTGGAGACATCTGTGATATCCTTTCAGAATATTTTTGTCTGGATGCCATTTGGCAGTTATACGGTTTATCTTGTTTCTTTATAAGTGTACTTTTATGTTGATCTTTTGTACTGCTTATTATGTGATTTCAATAAAAAAAAAATTGAAACATAAAATCATCATCAAATTGTGTGGAAAATCGTTATATCAGCCACAGAGAAGCCATATTAGTGTTTTAAAATCATCATCAAATTGTGTGGAAAATCATTATATCAGCCGCAGAGAAGCCATATTAGTGTTTTAAAATCATGATCAAATTGTATTGAAAAAGCCTATCTCAGCCGGAGAGAAGCCATATTACTGTTTTAAAACACACAATTTGATGATGATTTTAAAACACTAATATGGCTTCTCTGTGGCTGATATAAGGATTTTCCACACAATTTGATGATGATTTTAAAACACTAATATGGCTTCTCTGCGGCTGATACAAAGACTTTCCACACAATTTGATGATGATTTTAAAACACTAATATGGTTTCTCTGTGGCTGATATAAGGATTTTACACACAATTTGATGATGATTTTAAAACACTAATATGGCTTCTCTGCGGCTGATATAAGGATTTTCACACACACTTTGATGATGATTTTAGCACACTAATCTTTCCCTTAAAGCAACAGCTGGAACCTTTCCCTGTATAACTTGATGATTTTAGAACACTAATCTTTCCCTTAAAGCAACAGCTGGAACCTTTCCCTGTACAACTTGATGATGATTTTAAAAGAATAATCTTTCCCTTAAAGCAACAGACTCTACCTAGTCCGGTCAGATCATTCTGTGCAGCAGGATGAGGTGTGAATTCTGTCTCTCAAAGCACCAGTACTAGTATCTCTCCCTCCCTCAAAGCACCAGTACAAGTATCTCTCCCTAGTCCACAATCAGATCATTCAGTAATGCAGGATGAGATGTTCTATAATATCTGCAATCTGTCCCTCACAGAGCCAGCAGCATCCTCTCCCTAAACTATCCTGAGAGCATATGACATGCAGCACGGTGACTCCAGCCCCATATAGAGGCTGGGTCACATGGTGCACTGGCCAATCACAGCCATGCCATTAGTAGGCATGGCTGTGATGGCTTCTAGGGAAAACCAGAGAAACACTTGTTGATTGGCTGCCCTTGGCAGCTTTTTAACACGTGTAGTAAAATACCAGAACCCCGGACCCGAAACCGGACTTTTTTTGAAAAGTCCGGTTTCGAGTCCAGGTCCCGGACACCCAAAAGTTCGGTATGTACCCGAACTTTACAGTTCGGGTTCGCTCAACTCTATTTATCACCAATCCTTATTTCCACAACAGCCCTCAAAATCCAATAGTCACAGGGACAGAAAGTGAGGTGACATCTTCTGAACAGGGGCAGAGACAGCAAAACAAACCTTACAGGGGTGTTACCCCTTCCCTATGCTATACAAAAAACTTAAAAACTACTGTTTTGGCTGGACAAGAATTGACTGTTCTTTTTTGTTCAGAATGACAAACAACAAATAAGAAGTAAGGAGATGTTTCCTTATCATGAGGACAAAGACAGCAATTAAATCCTGACAAAGATTCTAAGTTATCCTGACTCTATGGGATTACATACTTTGTGACTATTTAGGATTATATTTAAATTACAATTTTCATGTTTGAAGTTTAGTTTTAGGCTGGGTTCAAACTACATGTGGTCGCGGGGCACAGCAGGAGGTCCGGTGCATCCCTGTTCACTGTTTCAAGTCTGAATTAGGTCCGAATGTTTGGCTGAAATTGGACCTGAAACAGAGCCAAAGATGCACAGGACTCTTCTGCTGTGTGCTCCGTGGCCATCCTGGAGATGTGTGAAACGGCTCCATTGAGAGCTGGTCATAGTCTCCTGTCATGCGAATTGGATGCAAAGAAACCAACATCCAACTTGCAAATGTGTGAACCCAGCCTCAAGGTACATTTGCATAGATGTCCACAAATATAGCAATCTCAATCGCTGGACCTACTGTATATAACAGATTGTTCACATATGTTTAATATACGGTCCTTAATGACATATCTGCTGACCATCCATATAATGTAAAAACTTAGAAAACATCATCCATATAATGTTATTTTTATACTTTCTGTTATTAAAAGAGTAACTACAGAAATGACCATCAACATTTATAAAAAATGTGGCTGCACTAATGATGATCTAGGTGGCTCATGACTAAGACGGTGAATACTTTAGTTAGTTATTTTGTGTGTGGGGGGGGGGGGTGTATATATTTTAAATCATTTTGCAAAGCTTTGTCTTCATTTTAACATGGAAGCTGACTATTTCAAATAAAAAGGCATGCAGGCATCTTTCTTTTCAATAAATTGGATCATATCTGTATGATGTGTACCATTGAATATATATATACACTGTATACACATACACACACGCTATATACTGTATATATAAATATATATTCGCAGCACATACAATGCTGTAAAAAAATATTTGCCCCCTTCCTGATTTTTTTTTACCCAAAAACTGCATTTTGTATTTACTCAGGTTATCTTTGCGTAATATTAAATTTGTTTGATGATCTGAATCATTTAAGTATGACAAATATTCAAAAAAAAAAAACAGGGAGGGGGCAAATACTTTTTCACAGCAATATATATATACAGTCAGGTCCATAAATATTGGGACATCAACACAATTCTAATCTTTTTGGCTCTATACACCACCACAATGGATTTGAAATGAAATGAACAAGATGTGCTTTAACTGCAGACTTTCAGCTTTAATTTGGGGGTATTTACATGCAAATCAAGGGAACAGTGTAGGAATTACAACAGTTTGTATATGTGCTTCCCACTTTTTAAGGGACCAAAAGTAATGGGACAGATTAACAATCATAAATCAAACTTTCACTTTTTAATACTTGGTTGCAAATCCTTTGCAGTCAAATACAGCCTGAAGTCTGGAATGCATAGACATCACCAGACGCTGGGTTTCATCCCTGGTGATGCTCTGCCAGGCCTCTACTACAACTGTCTTCAGTTCCTGCTTGTTCTTGGGGAATTTTCCCTTCAGTTTTGTCTTCAGCAAGTGAAATGCATGCTCAATCAGATTCAGGTCAGGTGATTGACTTGGCCATTGCATAACATTCCACTTCTTTCCCTTAAAAAACTCTTTGGTTGCTTTCACAGTATGCTTTGGGTCAAAGTCCATCTACACTGTGAAGCACCATCCAATGAGTTCTGAAGCATTTGGCTGAATATGAGCACATAATATTGCCCAAAACACTTCAGAATTCATCCTGCTGCTTTTGTCAGCAGTCACATCATCAATAAATACAAGAGAACCAGTTCCATTGGCAGCCATACATGTCCATGCCATGACACTACCACCACCATGCTTCACTGATGAGGTGGCATGCTTTGGATCATGAGCAGTTCCTTTCCTTCTCCATACTCTTCTCTTCCCATCACTCTGGTACAAGTTGATCTTGGTCTCATCTGTCCATAGGATGTTGTTCCAGAACTGTGAAGGCTTTTTTAGATGTTGTTTGGCAGACTCTGATCTGGCCTTCTTGTTTTTGAGGCTCACCAATGGTTTACATCTTGTGGTGAACCCTCTGTATTCACTCTGGTGAAGTCTTCTCTTGATTGTTGACTTTGACACACATACACCTACCTCCTGGAGAGTGTTCTTGATCTGGCCAACTGTTGTGAAGGGTGTTTTCTTCACTAGGGAAAGAATTCTTCGTGCATCCACCACGGTTGTTTTCTGTGGTCTTCCGGGTCTTTTGGTGTTGCTGAGCTCACCGTTGCGTTCTTTTTTTTAAGGATGTTCCAAACAGTTGATTTGGCCACACCTAATGTTTTTGCTATCTCTCTGATGGGTTTGTTTTGTTTTTTCAGCCTAATGATGGCTTGCTTCACTGATAGTGACAGCTCTTTGGATCTCATATTGAGAGTTGACAGCAACAGATTCCAAATGCAAATAGCACACTTGAAATTAACTTTGGACCTTTTATCTGCTCCTTGTAAATGGGATAATGAGGGAATAGCACACACCTGGCCATGGAACAGCTGAGCAGCCAATTGTCCCATTACTTTTGGTCCCTTAAAAAATGGGAGGCACATATACAAACTGTTGTAATTCCTACACCGTTCACCTGATTTGGATGTAAATACCCTCAACTTAAAGCTGAACGTCTGCAGTTAAAGCACATCTTGTTTGTTTAGAATTGTGTTGATGTCCCAGTATTTATGGACCTGACTGTATACACATACAGAGATCCTCAGAGAGTTCTATTGCCATGAGGTACCATGTTGAACTTCCAGTGACCAGTATGAGAGACTGAGAGTGATAACACCAAATTTAACACACCTGAGACCTTGTAACACTAACGAGTCATGTGACACCGGGGAAGAAATGCCTCAATTTGGACATTTTCACTTAGGGTTGTACTCACTTTTGTTGCCAGCGGTTTAGACATTAATGGCTGTGTATTGAGTTATTTTGAGGGGACAGCAAATTTACACTGTTATACAAGCTATACACTCACTACTTTACATTAAAGCAAAGTGTCATTTCTTCAGTGTTGTCACATAAAAAGATATAATAAATTATTTACAAAAATGTGAGGGGTGTACTCGCTTTTATGAGATACTATATATAAGACAGGGGTCAGCGACCTTTTTCCACTTAAAGGCCGGATTCAATGTATGTAAATGAATGGAGGGCGGCATTCACCTGCATATAAATGAAGATAATAATAATCCTAATATAGTAATAATAACAGCACAGGTTTACCTCACTTTAAGGTGCTTCGCTAATACAAAGCCAGTTCACCCTGAGGGAGCATGTGGCTGGGGATTTGGATTTTACTGCTCCCTGATGCCAGCCCTGCCAGCCCGCATGGTGTGGAGATGGGGTTCCTGTCCCTAGGGGTGATGGGGTCCCTGTCCCCAGGTCAGAAGGGGTCCCTGTGCTTGGGGGTGATGGGGTCCCTATCCCCAGGGGAGAAGGGGTCCCTGTCCCCAGGGGTGATGGGGTCCCTGATCCCAGGAGTGATGGGGTCCCTGTTCCAAGGTGAGAAGGGATCCTTGTGCCCAGGGGTGATGGGGTCCCTGTCCCCAGGAGTGATGGAGTCCATAATAGGGTCCTCCCCCTATTGCAGTGTTTTCTGTACCCCATAGCAGTGTCCTCGGTCCCCCTTCACATCAATCCCATAGTGTGTTCTGCCCCCTTCCCCCATATCAAGTTTCCTGTGCCCCCAAAGCAGTGTCCTCTGTCCCCTGCACCTCCCCCCACTGTAGTGTCCTCTGTCCCACCATAGTGTCCTCTGTCCCCACCATAGTGTCTTCTGTACCCCCCATAGTGTCCTCTGTCCTTAAATAGTGTCCTCTGTACCCCCATAGTGCCCACTGTCCCCACCATAGTGGCCTCTGCCCCCACCATAGTGTCCTCTGTACCCTCCATAGTGTCACCTGTACCCTCCATAGTGTCCTCTGCCCCCCTCCACCCCCCCCACACACACACACACACACTGTGTAAGTAGAACTCTCCTACCTTACACAGGTGTACAGCGAGCAGAGCAGAGAAATCGATATCACAGGCTGCATGGGGCGGGAACTGCTGGTTAACTTTTAACATTAACAGGCTGGTAATTGGTTGCTAGGATCGATGGTAACCAATCACCTGCTGTGTAAAATAAGCCCCCATTCAGCCTTGTGATACGGTCGCTTGCCACTGTCCTCTTCAAAGTGGCCGGGTGCGTACCACAGGCCATGGGTTGCTGACCTCTGATATAAGACCTTTTTTATGGGAAAGCACATGCTAGGGGGCGCATGTTGGGGTTCTTCCAAAAAAGTGGGGTTCTTTGAATAAGTGCTCCTAATTCTAATTCCACATGCTAATAAAACCCCCAGAATGCTGAGGCATGTCCCCTCATACAAATCGTGCTCCCATATTACCTCTACAAAAGAAGAATGAGTTCCCTGGAGGGATTATACGGTGCTGTTGAATAAATCCAATTACAATAATATTAAAAGCATTTATCTTTATTTAACACATAATTTTCCTAAAAATGTATGGCATGGGTGTACATAAAACCATGTGTTGCAGCTTTTGACAAGATGGAGTCCAGCCAAGATAAGACATAGACTTTCGTCAGCTATCATCCCAACATGTTTATATATATATATATATATAAAATTGTTTAGTTACCATGAGTATGCACGTCTGATTGACCTCGTTTGTGAGGCGATATCCTTGAGGGATATATACGGATATATACTCATGGGAACTAAACAATTTTCTATATATATATATATATATTATTGTTATGCTACATATTGAGACCCTTTTCTACTATATATTTTTTGTTGTTATTACAGTTGACCATCTATTAGTCCATTGTCCCCTCAATATTGAGTTTAGATTATCTTGGTCTGGTGGATCATTTCAACTTTGGCGCCCCCACTATTTGTCTACCATTATCGAGTTTTTATATGTAAGTCTTAGCAGAGCTGTTGCTTTTTGTAATCTAAGTCGAGTTATATCTGCCACACTTATTGCAGTGTGGAACATATGTTATCAACTGGATATTATGGTCTTAAACCAAATGAACATAGCCGCATACAGTGGCTGGGCTTTCTGCCTACATACGGTATGCTGTTCTTGTAATTTTGGTTTTGGCCCTTTTTTCTTTTTCTTATTTTTTGTTCTTTTTTAAGAGAATTGGCCAGGAACTTAAGCGTTACCTGCAGTTGCCATTTTTGGTCAAGGTCTGTTTGGTCGTTGCACCTGGGTGTGGTTCGTTTGTCCACGGCTTCAGGTGAGTCCTCGCTGTGGCCCATGCGGATGCTGGTCTTGGGTGGTCTGTGGAAGCTCCGGGTGTGGGTTTGGATATACCTTACAGGCGGTCCTATTGTAGACAACAGTGATTGATTTGTTTTGTTTTATCAATGTATTTTAATGACTCTTTATTTCATTGTCCTTAATTAGATTTTGGAGGTCAGTACAATCCCCTGAGGAAGCCCACGGGGGCGAAACATGTTGGGATGATAGCTGACGAAAGCCTATGTCTTATCTTGGCTGGACTCCATCTTGTCAAAAGCTGCAACACATGGTTTTATGTACACCCATGCCATACATTTTTATGAAAATTATATGTTAAATAAAGATAAATGCTTTTAATATTATTGTAATTGGATTTATTCAACAGCACCCTATAATCCCTCCAGGGAACTCATTCTTCTTTTGTATTTACAATTTGGGATGAGGTGCCATATATTTATTGTACCTTATTAGGAACTGACCAAGGTAGCACTAAACAAATTACCCATATTACCTCCCTCACTCTTCTACTTTTCCTCTGGTATATATTCCCAAACCCTGGGCCTCCCTTATTTAACTGTGTCCAATGTGCCAATTACCCCAAATCCTCTGGCAGCAGTCGAAATCTATGTAATTTAGTCTCCATTCCTCTTCTTCCCAAAACCAGCCTCCCCTTCTCCTGTCTCAACAAACTCACCGCTGCTCACGACCTCTTTGTCACTAACTCCTTTAATCTACTTGCTGTCACTGAAACCTGGCTTCTTGAATCCGACACTCTCTTCCTACTTCCCTTTCCCATGGTGGCCTTCTCTGGACTCACTTCCCTAGTGGACGCAAGGGAGGGTTGAGTGGGAAACCTCCTATCTGCACAAAGCACCTTCCAGGTTCTCCACTCTCCTCCCTCTCTGTCTCTCTCATTGTTTAAAGCTCACTGTATACATCTATTCTCTCCAGTTTTCTTATCACCTTTTCTTGAGGACTTCTTTGCCTGGCTACCCTACTTTCATCTCTTCTGAAGTTCCCACAATCCTTCTCGGCAACTTCAACATTCCTGTTAGTACAAAGACTTCTGCTACTACTAAATAAAGTTGGGTGAACGGTTTGGCCTGAACATGAGTTCGGGCTGAACATTGGCTTTTGGCCCGATCGACAAACACCCAAATTATCGGAGCGTCCGACCATTTGTTCAGCCCGCTTAATGACCACTATTCACTGAGCCACTGCACAGTGCATTGGAAGCCCTGATTGGCTGAAGCATTGAAATCTTTATAGTGTGCTATTTTGCTTCTATTTTCAGTGTAGAATATCAGTTTAGTTTGAATCTAGTGATAGTTCAGTCAGTGTGAGGATAGTGTTACCATTCATTTTTACTTTACTGTCAGTTTTGTGAGTGTAGTGTGACCATTCCTTTTTACTTTACTGTCAGTTTTGTGAGTGTAGTGTGACCATTCATTTTTACTTTAGTGTCAGTTTAATTTGTCAAGGCAGGTTTCCTGCAGTATATATCAGTGCATAAGTGCACTTTTTGTTTTTTTTTATTTAAATTTTATTAATTTTTGCAATACAAAATATAACATTCTCCACAGAGCAATTTATACATTTCAGCCTCATCTCTATACATCTATCTACTAAGATTTACCGATAGATTAGGTACAAGTTACGTATAATGCTCTCCCCTCTATCGTCCCTCGCACCCCAGGATCTCCATCCACCCCTCCCCTTTCCCCACCCCTCTGTCCATCTGCATAAATCATGGCATACTTATCTGTTTTTTTAAGTGCATCCATTTTCCCCATCTTCCGGCATATTTTTCCCAAAAAGGGCCTTTTTCTCCGCTTCCCAGGTATTCCATATTGTAGATGTATTCAATTCTATCAAACCACTCCCTCATGGTAGGTTTAGTTGTATCTAGCCATTTTTTTGGTATTGTTCCCTTTGCCGCATTCAAAAGAAATGGTACCAATCAATTCCTATATTGTTTACTAGTTTTGCCCGTAATGTGAAAAAGACAGCTCATCGGATCCAACATAATCTTTTCACCTGTAACCTCTACTATATGTTGTTTCACCTCCCTCCAATATTCCTTTATTTTTTGGCAGTCCCACCAAATATGTGCCATGGTCCCTCGTTCTTTACAACTTCTCCAACATAATGGTGATTTGTCTCTTTGGTAGTTGTGGGCAACCGCTGGCGTGATGTACCACCTTGCCAGGCATTTGTAGTTCATTTCGATATTCTGAGTATCTTTTGAACAACCATGTATGGATCTAAGCATTTTGGTTAATTGTTGTTCTGTAAACTTTATCTCTAATTCCTCCTCCCATTACCCAATGAATAGAGGCACGTCCCGTCTTTCCACATCTGTGATTATTTTATAGATTGTGCTATACAATGTCTAACTGGTTCTCTAGAATTGCACAGTTTTTCAAATGAATTCAGCTCTTCTCCGGTTCTTAAAGGTTGTGGTAATTTTGCCACAAAATGTTTGACTGGGCGTACCTCCATTCATTCAGTCTTGGCATAACACCTCTTTGTATCAATTCCTGATATGTGAAAACTTTCCCATCTTTTATAATATCCTTTAACTGTGTGTTCCCTACCCAATTCCCAAATTGTGTCTTATTTCCTGGTCCAAACAGATTTGTGCCTGATAGAGAAATTAAGGGTGGATTGTGTAATAGTTTTGCCTGTTGATATATCCTATCCCAAATCTGAAATACATTTATTGTTAATTCAGGAATTGCTTGATTCAATATCCTATCTTTTTGTGAAACCCAAATGGTTTCTTTTAAGTGTGCATTATTTAGTGATTTTTCTACCTCCACCCATTTTTTATTGCTATTGCTCTTACTCCATTCCACCATTCGTGATCATACCACTGCTTTGTAGTATCTTTTGATGTCTGGTGCCGCTAATCCCCTGTGCAGTTTATCTAAGCTCAAGAGCCTAGACTGTATTCTTGGTTTTTTGCCTTGCCATATACATTTTGATATCATTCCGTGCAATGTTTTAAAATATGCCTGTGGGAGTTTTATTGGGGTCATTTGAAACATATATCATATTTTAGGGAGTATTAACATTTTTACAGTGTTTATCCTTCCCATCCACAAGAGTGGTTTCTTTTCTACTTTTTTTATTTCTGTTTTGATCTCATTTAGAAGCAGCATGTAATTTGCTTTGTATAATTTCTCAAGCCCTGGGGTGATTTTTATCCCTAAGTAGCTTATATCTGCTTTCCTCCATGTGAAGGGGAACTCCCCCCGCAGATATAGTTCTTCATTCTTATTTATGTTTATGTTTAATACCTCTGATTTATCCTGGTTAATTTTAAAATTGGAGATTTCACCATATTTTTAAAATTCTTTTATTAAGTTTGGTAATGTGATCCTTGGGTTTGTTATGTAGCATAAGAGATCGTCGACGTATGCCGCTACTTTGTGTTCCTCATCGCTTACTTTCACTCCTGTTATGTCCACATTTTTCCTTATTCTTGCTAGTAGTGGTTCCAGAGATATTATAAACAGGAGGGGAGAAAGCGGGCACCCCTGTCTTGTATCATTCAACATTTTAAATGGTGGGGAGAGGGACCCATTAACCTTTGCTCTTGCCGTGGGACTTTTGTATAGTAATTTTATTCTATCATCTTCAGGCCCAGTCCTATCCCCAGTCTACCCTGTAAAACGCTTTTTGGGCATCGACTGACAAGAGGAGTACAGGCTTTCTCCCATCCTTAAGGCTGTGTAGTATAAGCAGTGTTCTAATAGCGTTGTCATTGCCCTCCCTATTGGGCACAAATCCGGTCTGATCAGTATGGATCCATTCCGGGATAAATTCTTTTAATCTAGTTGCTAAGACCTTTGCATATAACTTTGTATTAGCGTTCAGCAGGGCTATAGGTCTATAGCTGGAGCAGAGTGGTCCGTCCTTTCCTTTCTTAGGAATCAATGTGATCTGGGCCAATAGGATTCCTCCATCAAATTTCCCCCTTCTCCCAGCTCCCTCATGTAATTACACATTTTGGGTAACAGGAGTTCTTTAAATTTCCTGTAGTACCCTAGTGTAAATCCATCTTGGCCTGGACTTTTACCAATAGGTGAGCTTTTTAATGCTAGATTTATCTCCTCAGCTGTTATAGGTGCCTCAAGGTGTTGGAGTCTTTCTGTAGGTATTTTGGGCAAGTTTGACTCCTCTAAATATGCTTGTATTTCCTCCGTCCTTTTTTGTTCTGCTTCTTGTGTTTTATTTTGTCGAACTGAGTACAAGGTCTTATAGTACTTTTGAAATACCCCGGCGATTTTTGTGGTTGAATGCATTATTTACCCCTCCTTATTTTTAACTTTCCTAATGAAGTTACTTGATTTTTTATTCTACAAGAGTTTTGCCAGAAGTTTTCCAGGTTTATTTCCCCATTTGTACCTATTTATTGCTACTCTATTGAAGATTCGTCTAGATTCCTGTTCCATTAGGTCTCTCAACTCCCCTCTTTTTAAATCTAATTGCTGTTGTATCCCACTGTTCCAATTATTGTTATGCATTTGCTCTAGATTAAATATTTCTGATATGAATCTGTTTATATGGTTTCCCCTTTCTTTTTTCCTTTTTGACCCTATAGATATTAGTATGCCTCTTATATAGGCTTTGTGGGCCTCCCAAATCATGATGCTGGCGATCTCTGGAGTCTCGTTGAGCTAGAAATAGTAATATAGTGCTTCATTTATTCTCTCTACAACTGTTCTATCTTGTAGTAGGTCTTCATTTAATCTCCAATTACGTGCTCTGTTTCGGCTGACTTCTAATTTAAGTTTTATGCTTACCGGGGCATGATCTGACAGTGGTCAACTCATCTATTGAGATACAGTCTCTGACTCCAGCATTCTGTGCTCTACCATGATATGATCCAACCTTGAGTATGTCCCGTGCACTGCGGAGTAGAAGGTAAAGTCGCTTGTGTCTGGATGCTGTGCCCTCCATTAATCTATTATTTGATGTTGATAACGTTTTTTTTTTTTTTTTCTCCAACTGATGCCTTCCAGTCCATAGTGCACGCGACGTACTATCTCTCTGATCCTTGCTGAAATTGCCACTGCCAGTACTACCATGCCTTTCTTGAATTCCTCGAGTGTCCCCAGAATTTCTGTTAAGTAGCCTGTAGGGTTTTTGTTTGGACAATACACATTGGCAAAAGTGTAATCCATTTAGAACACCTTCCCTCTCACAAATATATAACGTCCCTCCGGGTCTACCTGTCTCTCTTCTATATGTCTCTTGCTATTCCTATCAACACCCCCTTTGCTCCTTTTGTAGGGGAATCTCCATAAAACCAGGTTGGGTAGTATTTTGAGGAAAGCTTCACATTAGTATCATGCGCTAGATGTAGAAACACTATACTAGCGGCGTAGCACTTGATTTCTTTTAGGACCTTATGTCTCTTTACTGGGGTATTCAGACCTCTAACATTATATGATAGGATCTTCATCTCGGTAGCATTTCCCATCATCTTTTATCCTTTTTTTTTTTTCCTTACCGCCCTCTGTCCTATGGTCTGAAGTTTTTGCCTTTCCCTGCATCTTTGGTGGGTCATGTGGGTGGGGACTGTCCTCCATTGGGTGTTTTGAGATCCTAGCAAATACCCCCTCCCTCCCACCCTCTGTCTCCCTCCCCCCCACCCTCTGTCTCCCTCCCCCCCACCCTCTGTCTCCCTCCCCCCACCCTCTGTCTCCCTCCCCCTTCCCACCCGTCTGATTTAATGCAGTATAAATCAGTGTGTTTCTGTACCTTTAGCACAGTATATATTAGTGCATTGCTGCATGTTTAACGCAATAATTATGCGTACGTTACTGCACGTTTAATGCAGTATACAGTATATCTGTGCGTTACTGCATGTTTAACGCAGTATATGTCCGTGCGTTACTGCATGCTTAATGCAGTATATATGCGCACATTACTGCACGTTTAATGCAGTATACAGTATATCTGTACATTACTGCACATTTAACACAATATATATCTGTGCCTTACTGCATGTTTAAAGCAGTATATATCAGTGAGTTACTGCATGTTTAACGCAGTATATATGCACACATTACTGCATGTTTAACACAGTATACAATACATCTGTTAACACAGTATATATCCCTACGTTACCGCACGTTTAACGCAGTATATATCAGTGCGTTACTGCATGTTTAACGCAGTATATATCAGTGCGTTACTGCATGTTAAACGCAGTATTTATCAGTGCGCTACTGCACGTTTAATGCAGTATATATCCGTGGATTACTGTACGTTTAATGCAGTATATAGCAGTGCATTACTGCACGTTTAACACAGTATACAGTATATCAGTGCGTTACTGTACGTTTAACGCAGAGTATATTCCTGCATTACTGCACATTTAATGCAATATAAATCAGTGTGTTTCTGTACCTTTAGTGCAGTATATATTAGTGCATTACTGCACATTTAATGCAGTACATATTAGTGTGTTACTGCACGTTTAACGCAATATACAGTATATCCGTGTGTTACTGCACGTTCAATGCAGTATATATCCGTGCATTACTGTACGTTTAACACAGTATATATCCGTGCGTTACTGCACGTTTAATGCAGTACACAGTCAGGTCCATAAATATTGAGACATTGACACAATTCTAATCTTTTTGGCTCTATATACCACCACAATGGATTTGAAATGAAACAAACAAGATGT
Organism: Glandirana rugosa; assembly: GCA_018402905.1. Classification (NCBI taxonomy): domain Eukaryota; kingdom Metazoa; phylum Chordata; class Amphibia; order Anura; family Ranidae; genus Glandirana; species Glandirana rugosa. The sequence continues at coordinate 199,000 of BLSH010029320.1, forward strand.
GCTTTAACTGCAGACTTTCAGCTTTAATTTGAGGGTAATTACATCCAAATCAGGTGAATCGTGTAGGAATTACAACAGTTTGTATATGTGCCTCCCACTTTTTAAGGGAGCAAAAGCAATGGGACAGATTAACAATCATAAATCAAACTTTAACTTTTTAATACTTGGTTGCTGATCCTTTGCAGTCAATTACATCCTGAAGTCTCGAACGCATAGACATCACCCGATCACCCGATGCTGGGTTTCATCCCTGGTGATGCTCTGCCAGGCCTCTAGTGCAACTGTCTTCAGTTCCTGCTTGGGGCATTTTCCCTTCAGTTTTGTCTTCAGCAAGTGAAATGCATGCTCAATCGGATTGAGGTCAGGTGATTGACTTGGCCATTGCATAACATTCCACTTCTTTCCCTTAAAAAACTCTTTGGTTGCTTTCGCAGTATGCTTTGGGTCACTGTCCATCTGCACTGTGAAGCTCCGTCCAAAGAGTTCTGAACCATTTCGCTGAATATGAGCAGATAATATTGCCCGAAACACTTCAGAATTCATCCTGCTGCTTTTGTCATCATCAATAAATACAAGGGAACCAATTCCATTGGCAGCCATACTTGCCCACGCCATGACACTACCACCACCATGCTTCACTGATGAGGTGGTATGCTTTGGATCATGAGCAGTTCCTTTCCTTCTCCTTACTCTTCTCTTCCCATCACTCTGGTACAAGTTGATCTTGGTCTCATCTGTGCATAGGATGTTGTTCCAGAACTGTGAAGGCTTTTTTCGATGTTGTTTGGCAGACTCTAATCTGGCCTTCCTGTTTTTGAGGCTCACCAATGGTTTACCAATGGTTTACATCTTGTGGTGAACCCTCTGTATTCACTCTGGTGAAGTCTTCTCTTGATTGTTGACTTTGACACACATACACCTACCTCCTGGAGAGTGTTCTTGATCTGGCTAACTGTTGTGAAGGGTGTTTACTTCACCGGGGAAAGAATTCTTCGGTCATCCACCACAGTTGTTTTCTGTGGTCTTCTGGGTCTTTTGGTGTTGTGAGCTCACCGGTGCGTTCTTTCTTTTTAAGGATGTTCCAAACAGTTGATTTGGCCACACCTAATGTTTTTGCTATCTCTCTGATGGGTTTGTTTTGTTTTTTCACCCTAATGATGGCTTGCTTCACTGATAGTGACAGCCCTTTGGATCTCATATTGAGAGTTGACAGCAACAGATTCCAAATGCAAATAGCACACTTGAAATGAACTCTGGACCTTTTATCTGCTCCTTGTAAATGGGATAATGAGGGAATAACACACACCTGGCCATGGAACAGCTGAGCAGCCAAATGTCCCATTACTTTTGGTCCCCTAAAAAGTGGGAGGCACATATAGAAACTGTTGTAATTCCTACACCGTTCACCTGATTTGGATGTAAATACCCTCAAATTAAAGCTGAAAGTCTGCAGTTAAAGCACATCTTGTGTGTTTAATTTCAAATCCATTGTGGTGGTGTGTAGAGCCAAAAAGATTAGAATTGTGTCGATGTCCCAATATTTATGGACCCGACTGTATATCTGTGCATTACGCAGTACATATCAGTGTGTTACTGTACATTTAACGCAGTATAAATCGGTGTGTTTCAGTACCTTTAGCACAGTATATATTAGTGCATTACTGCATGTTTAATGCAGTATATATGTGCACAGTACTGCACATTTAACGCAGTATATCTGTGCGTTACTGCACGTGTAATGCCGTATATATCTGTGCATTACTGCATGATTAGCGCAGTATATATGCACACGTTACTACACATTTAACGCAGTATATCTGCACGTTTAATGCAGTATACAGTATATCTGTGCATTACTGCACGTTAATGCAGTATACATCCGTGCATTACTGCACGTTTAACGCAGTATATATCAGTGCGTTACTGCGCGTTTAATTCAGTATATATCCGTACATTACTGTAGGTTTAACACAGTATATATCAGTGCATTACTGCACATTTAACACAGTATATACCGGTGCGTTACTGTACGTTTAATGTAGTGTACATCCGTGCATTACTGCACATTTAACGCAATATAAATCAATGTGTTTCTGTATCTTTAACGCAGTATATATTAGTGCATTACTGCACATTTAATGCAGTATATATCTGTGCATTACTGCATGTTTAACGCAGTATATATGCGCGCGTTACTGCACGTTTAGAGCAGTATACAGTATATCTGTGCATTACTGCACGTTTAATGCAGTAAATATCCGTGCGTTACTGCATGTTTAACACAGTATATATGCACAAATTACTGCACGTTTAATACAGTATACAGTATATCTGTGCATTACTGCACATTTAACGCAATATATATCCGTGCTTTACTGCATGTTTAAATCAGTATATATCAGTGCATTACTGAATGTTTAACGCAGTATATATCAGTGCGTTACTGCATGTTTAACACAGTATATATGCGCACGTAACTGCACTCATAACACAGTAGACAGTACATCTGTGCGTTACGGCATGTTTAACGCAGTATATATCAGTGCGTTACTGCACATTTAATGCAGTATATATCCGTGCATTACTGTACGTTTAACGCAGTATATAGCAGTGCATTACTGCATGTTTAACACAGTATACAGTATCTCACAAAAGTGAGAACATCCCCCACATGTCTGAAGAAATGCCACTTTGCTACAATGTAAAGTAGTGAGTGTACAGCTTGTATAACAGTGTAAATTTGCTGTCCCCTTAAAAAAATAACTCAACACAGTGATTAATGTCTAAACCGCTGGCAACAAAAGTGAGTACACCCCTAAGTGAAAATGTCCAAATTGGGCCCAAAGTGTCAATAGTTTGTGTGGCCACCATTATTTTCCAGCACTGTATTAACCTTCTTGGGCATGGAGTTCACCAGAACTTCACAGGTTGCCACTGGAGTCCTCTTCCACTTCTCCGCGATGAAATCACAGAGCTGGTGGATGTTAGAGACCTTGTGCTCCTCCACCTTCCGTTTGATTCAATGGGTACAGACTTATACTCACTCTGACCTGGTATTCTCCTGCCTATGAACTTCATGCAACCTCTCCAACAATCCTTTTCCTCTCTCTCTGGTCGCCAAGTTATTCGTTTCACTCTCTCCCTGTTTTCCACCACATTACCCTCCAATAGCCTAACAATCACTCAGACACCTTCGCCACCTCAGCCCTTGTACTCTCTATTCTGCTACTGACTACCTCTATGATAAAATCTCACCCCTATCCTGCCCCAATTTAGCCACTTCTGTCTACATTAGATCCCTGTCCTCCACCCTGGATGTGCTCACCCCCCTCACTACACACAGTATCAGGCCTCGACCCCTACAACCCTGGCAAACTGATGACACCAGAAGTCTCAAAAACATAGCCGTGCTCTTGAGCGTTTGTGGCATAAGACTAAGAGTAATTCACTAACATTTACTGCATGCACAATCACATGACTCATTTGCATAAATTAGTGCATGCATTAAATTAAGTCCAATTCATAAAAAAAAATAACGATTATGCGGTATTTACTGTGGAAAAAATGTGCTGGTAAATATTGCTTTAAACTCTTAAGTCCAATTCACAAATGGACCAGAGAAAAAAGCATGCAAATGCAAATATTTACCACCAGGGTTTTGCTGGCGGTATCGCATCCGGTAAATAGCTGGTTGCTAAGGAGCGGGCCAGAAAGCTGGCCACTGCGTCCTTAACAATGGATGACTTCAAGCTGGGTTGGTGACATCACAAGGGGGTAGAGTCACCAGGTGAAGTAGCCAGGTGGCACCGCCCCTTACCTATATAAGAAATGTCAAACAGCAGAGCCTGCAGTAGGCACCAGCATTAATCGACGACAGGAGCGTTTTTGTTTTTTTATTTTTCAGGTGCGGCGGGCAGCGTAAATGATGATAGATTTACATCTAGGGACACAGTTTTTTATTTTTTAATAAAGGAATTGTCACAAACTGTCTCTGTGTTTTTATTACTTTTTGACACTTTTTTGGTGAATGAGTAGGGGTACTACTACTACCAAAGCACCTACCCCCCATGTTGAGGGCATGTGGCCTGGTATGGTTCAGGAGGGTTTCGCTCGCCCCCACTTTCATGACCTGCCAGGCTGCATGCTCGGATAAGGCTCTGGTATGTATTTGGGGTGGGCATGCCGTTCTTTTTTTAAATTTTGGTATGGGTTACCCGACCAGCAGGGACTGGTATGCATTGGGGGTGGGGACCCCATGCTGTTTTTTAATTGTCTGCTTTTTCTTTCATTCAGCTGTCAGCATGGAACCCATTAACAGCTGATGAGTCATCTGTTGCTAAGGACGTGGCGGTCGGCTTCTATTCTGGCATCTTCTCCAACTCTCTAAAACATGCACTAGTCACCCCCATACTTAGAGAAGTATGGGTTTTTTTTTAGAATCATACTTACCTAGGCGGGTGCAGCATTGGTCCAATGCTGCATCTGTCCCCTGGCACCTCTAACACTAAGAACACTAAGAACACCGCTGACCGCTTGGTTTCCACAGCTCCATGAGCAGAAAACTGCTGACTGTCAGTCAGCAGCTCTCTGCTCTGCCCCTCCTTGCTCACTGGAGTGCTGGGCTGTGAAGGGGACTGGAGCAGCCGGCTCAGCCTCTCAGCAGCTCGCTGAGAGGCTGAGCCGGGTGGTGGTACAGGGATCTGGGCAGATCCTGACTCTCTGGTCGTGATGATGCCCAGGTCAGGACTGACTCTGTGACATCAGCAGAGAGTAGACTTCAGCCCGCTCTCTGCTAAAAACGAATCACAGGAGTGCAAAACAAACTGCACTCCTGTGATCCACAGGAGTACAGTCAAACAAGCTTTGGCTGTACTTCTCCTTTAAAAAGCCATCCTTGGAACCTACCAATCTTAGCAATCTACGCCCTACTTCCTTGCTCCCCTTTTCCTCTAAACTCCTTGAATGTCTGGTCTACAACCAACTGAGTGACCACCTCATTAAGAATATCCTTCTTGATCCCCTTCAGATTCGATTTCATCCTCAACACTCTACAGAAACTGTTCTCTTAAAACTCACAAATGACTTACTAACAGCAAAAAACAATCAAACACAATTCTGTACTCCTACCTTTTGCAGCCTTTAATATGGTTGACCACCCCCTCCTCCTCAAAAAACTTTACTCTTTTGGTCTCCATGACTGTGCTCTTTGCTGGCTCTCATCCTACCTATTCTACTGCACCTTCAGTGTCACTTTCTACTTCCTCCACCCTTTTCTCTCCTGGGGTCCACCAAGGTTCTGTTCTTGGATAGAGATAAGCGAACTTCTAGAAGTCCGGGTTCTGCTGGTTCGGCCGAACTTTGGGACAAAGTCCGGGTTCGGGTCCAGACAGAACCCGAACTTTGTCCCGGACCCCGAACCCCATTGAAATCAATGGGGACACGGACTTTTAGGCACAAAAATGGCTGTAAAATAGTCCTGGAAGGTCCTAGAGGTCTGCAAAAGGAAGGAAATGGGGGTAAGGGTGGGACAAGTGACCTACAAAGAAATGGGGACAGGGAAATAACTTTAAATATTTTAAAAAAAATAAAAACATAAAAAAAGCAAAAATGGAGATTATCTTCAAAATGGGTCTGAAAAGTATTAATTAACGGTAGAGGCCATAGAAATGTTCTAAAATCATCTTCAAACTGTGTCAAAAAAGTATAAATAAGCCGGGAGAACCCATATTACTGTTCTGCAAAATGTGTGTGTCACTTTAAATGAAACCGGGAATAAGTGCACATCTGTTCTGCAAACTTATTTAAAGTCTGTGTGTCACTTTAAATGAAACCGGGAATAAGTGCACATCTGTTCTGCAAACTTATTTAAAGTCTGTGTGTCACTTTTAATGAAACCGTGAATAAGTGCACATCTGTTCTGCAAACAGAACATCTGTTCTTCACACATCTGTTTAGTCTGTG
>BLSH010029320.1:206188-219959 GCA_018402905.1 Glandirana rugosa
TTGAAACCCCACAGGCCCTGGGCCTGGGCTTGGGCCTGAAAAGTTTTTTTCAGACCCAAGCCCAGGCCCCAAGACCATAAAATAATGTGTACAACTTATCGACGGTTCCCGTCGGTTAGTTGTTCACAAAGTGACCAAACGGGAATCTTCGGTAGTGTCGGTACGGATGATTACCGTACCGACACTAACCGGTCATACCAGAACCCCGGACCCGAACCCGGACTTTTTTTGAAAAGTCCGGGTTCGGGTCCGGGTCCCGGACACCCCAAAGTTTGGTACGGACCCGAACTTTACAGTCCGGGTTCCTTCAACTCTATTCTTGGACCTTTCCTATTTTCAATCTACTTCTCCTCCCTGGGTCAGCTGATAGCCTCCCATGGCTTTCAATATCATTTCTGACAACACCCAAACCTCTCCACCCTTCTGCTCACTCCATCAGTCCCTTCACACATGACTAATTTACTAACAGACATATCTGTCTGGATGTCACACCACTTCCTCAAACTCAACTTGTCCAAAACCAAGCTCATAATATTTCTTCCCCTGCGTGCCTCTCCTCCTGACTTCTCTATCAAATAGATGGCACAACCATCCACCCATCACTGCATGTCAGCGTGCTAGATGTTATCCTGGACTCTGAACTTTCCTTTCCGCCCCACATCAAATCACTTTCCAAAGCTTGCCGCCTCAACCTCCTAACATCTCCAAAATACGTCCCTTCCTAACCATTGGAACCACAAAGCTCCTGATCCACTCCTTGATTATTTCTCCCCTCAACTACTGCAACTCCCTCCTCATAGGCTTACCTTTAAATAGGTTATCCACCTTCTGTCCATCATGAATACTGCTGCCAGACTCATCCACCTTACAAACTGCTCAGCGTCTACTACCTCTCTGCCAATCCTTCTATTGGCTGCCATTCCAAATTAAATTCAAAATACTAACAATAACTTACAAAGCCATCCACAACTCTGCCCCCAGCTACATCACTAACCTAGTCTTTAAATGCCAGCCAAATCATCCTCTTCATTCCTCCCAAGACCTCCTGCTTTCGAGATCCCTGGTCATCTCCTCCCATACTCCCCTCCTGAACTTCTCCCGAGCCTCTCCCATCCTTTGGAATTTCCTATCCCAATCTATCCAATTATCTCCAACTCTATCCACTTGTAGGCGATCCCTAAAGAAATTCTCTTCAGAGAAGCCTATCCTGCCTTCACCTAACAACTGTACTTTTATTTTCTTCATCAGCTCATCCACCACAGTTATTACCTTTTGAATCACTTGACCCTCCTTCTTAGATTATAAGTAGAGTTGATCGAACCTCTGGAAGTCCGGGTTTGGCCGAACTTATGGACAAAGTCCGTTATTGTTAGAAAATCATCTCCAAGTTGTATTGGAGATGATTTTATAACAATAATATGGCTCTATGCGGCTACAATACACTTTGCCTATAGAACTTGTAGATGATTTTAGAACAATAATATGGCTTCTATTCGGCTGGAATACACTTTGTCTATAGAACTTGGAGATGATTTTAGAACAATGATCTTTCCCTTAAAGCAACAGCTGGAACCTTTCCCTGTACAACTTGGAGATGATTTTAGAACAATAATCTTTCCCTTAAAGCAACAAACTCTCCCTAGTTCAGTCGGATCGTTCTGTGCAGCAGGATGAGGTCTGCAATCTGTCCCTCAAAGCACCAGTACTAGTATCTCTCCCTAGTCCACAATCAGATCGTTCAGTAATGCACAGGATGAGATGTTCTATAATATCTGCAATCTGTCCCTCACAGAGCCAGCAGCATCCTCTCCCTAAACTATCCTGAGAGCATATGGCATGCAGCACGGTGACTCCAGCCCCATATAGAGGCTGGGTCACATGGTGCACTGGCCAATCACAGCCATGCCATTAGTAGGCATGGCTGTGATGGCTTCTAAGGGCAAACCAGTGAAACACTTGTTGATTGGCTGCCCTTGGCAGCTATTCAACATGTGTAATAAAATACCAGAACCCCGGACCCGAACCCAGACTTTTTTTGAAAAGTCCGGGTTCGGGTCTGGGTCCCGGACACCCCAAAGTTTAGTACGGACCCGAACTTTACAGTCCAGGTTTGCTCAACTCTAATTATAAGCTCTAACAAGCAGGGCCCTCTGCTTCCTCCTGTATTGAATTGTATTTTAACTGTACTGTCTGCTCTCATGTTGTAAAGTGCTAAGCAAACTGTTGACGCTATATACATTCTGTATGATAATATATATATATATATATATATATATATATATATATATATGTTATGTTCACATGACAGTGAAGTCTCACTATCACTGTAAAATGTATGTTGACCTCTAATCACTAGGGGTCTGATGATCTGGTGAATAGCCATATGTTTTCAAAGTGAAAGTGAAATTTCACTTGGATGAAGAAAGAATGTCACTGTTAGTGCTGCAATATTGAAAACATCTACCATAAAGAAACAAATACCTGCCTCTACCAATATGGCCACCACTACACAAAGACACAGTGCAGACCAAGTCAGTAATGGGAAAAGGAGTGACCACAGGAGATCACGGACAATACTGGTGACTAATCCTTTGCCCTCTGCCTGTATTTTTTGGTCACAGGCTCCAGAGTTTAGTTCCCCTATAAGTCAAGTTAAAACATATGTAGTCAAGCGGGCTGAAACATTTCTTGTTTGTTTTTGGTGATTTGTGGTTGTGTGATATGGTCAAACAATCTATTTCTTTTCCTCTTAACCTTTTATAAAAATAAATCAACAAAATAAGATTATATTTGAAAAAAATGGTAATCTTGTTCTGAGTAAGAGCTGAATGCTAGGTTTTACTATTGTTGCATTGTTACATTGATCCAGCTTGGACCAAAGTAAGCATGCATTTGCCCTACCTGGACAAACCCCATGGAAACTGGAAATCACTGTAGTAGGAACTGTTGCTACAGTGATTAATGCTGGCTTCCAGGCCCTGTACTAGGCAGCTGCTTAGTAAACGCAGGATGTCAATCACTTGGCACTGGCACCATGCAGAGAACACCTTGCATAACATTCTGTGATTGAAAGAGGCTGAGACTGTGACACCACTTCCCCACTTCTCCACCTCATGCAATCAGAGAATGAACTGAATTCATTTAGCAAATGCAAACTGCTCTTTGAATAGCGCCTAAACAATCTCCTGTGTTCACTAAGCAGCAGGGCAGCCACACAGCACGGGACCTGGAAGCCAGAAGGCAGCTTCCACAGGGATCGGCAAAATATGGCACATGCATACTTTAAGTGGTTAAACTGGACCAATGTAACTATGCAACAATAGTCATACCTGTAATTCAGCTTTAAAAATGTGTTACAAACCAAAATTTTGATTGAATTTTAAAGAATTTACAAAACAGATGCATCTCATACAGATTATTGATTAGGAGATGATTGTCATTGTGATTAATTAATAGATTGATAGAGTAATCAATTGATTAATAAACAGTACCTAACAAACATTACCTCATAATAAACTGTTGGATTAACTACAGAGTGACAAGCTGAGAAAATCTCTTTTCCGGAATTCAGCTTGGAGCACCAGTCATGTGCATAGGATTCTGTGTGGTAAAATTACATAGTGTTGTTACAGCTATGAAGATAATGATGCTGTGAAGGAATACTGATTATAGAGTATAGGCAAACCTTTTTTTTTTGTTAGTTTTGGATAGAGTAGGGAGGGTTTTCAACCTATGTCAGGGTTTTATTGCTTTCTGTGTTCCCAGCGAGAACATTTACCCTCTCTGTTTGCTCTGTTTGTCATGGTAGGCATTGTCACTGGGATAGAAAGTGATGGGACATCTAAAATTATACTACTACATGAATACAGTAGAGACCCTGGCCAATGTCAAAAAATCTGCATATCATATAATTCCCACTTGGGTGTAAATATGATCAAACAATACTCCAAGATGATGGATCTCACTCAAATGTGAGAAGCATATATTAACTATTAACATAACTAAATGTTATATATACCCAATGATTCTTTATTTGATCAAAAATGCCACTAACAACATTTACAAATTACACCATGCTTATTGCAAGGCTCTGCCTATAGGGAATGTATAAATCGTATCTAGTATGGTAAATCAGCCACAATGTTCATTTAATATAGTAGTGAGATACATGTCACACTAAATATCATACACTTGTCACAGGCTGTCTACCAACAAAATGAAAACATATCCACCTGTATCAAAACTCATATCCAAATATCTCTGTTAAGGATTTGATATGACCAATGATTCCAGGAACAATGTGATAATGCTATTGATTACTGCTGGCGAGGGTTCTTGTTGAGATGAGCACATAGAATTCCAAACATGATTTTTAAAATTCACCTCTGAACCATAGGAGGCAATTTACTTGATAGTATATTTAATCACAGTATCCAAATTAAGGATATTCATCCCAAACTAGATGTATATTAATGTGACCGGGGTAGCACAGACTTGACGAGTATGCACTCATGGGTGTAGCATAGGGGGTTGCAGGGATCAAAATCGCAACCCCGCCCATAGCTCAAGGGGGCCCCTGCAGCCTCCCTGTCATATTAGCTTATCCTCCATAAAGTCCAGCTCCAATCTGCCCTAGGGCCCCACAGCCACTCCCCAGTACTGGGCTGTCAAATTGCCTTCTACAGTCCACACCCCTCTGTTCTCATTGGCTGGGGAGAAAATGTGAACCATTTCCTGAATGGAGAGGAGCATGGGTGAGACCAGCCCAGGATGGGGAAGCATCTGTGCTGTGTGCTGGCAACATAGAATGGTAACCAAGCTCAGTGAGGCAAGAGGAGGAGAGTTCCATCTTGTAGCCAAGATGGGACTGATGTCACTGGTGAGGTAAGACACAGCTCAATGTCTCCTAGTCACCAGCTGGGATTGTCTGTACCCCCCACCCGGGGATGTCAGCTTACCCCACTTCCCTGAAAATGGAGAAAAGACACACACCTCCGGGAGGTGGCCTACCCCCAACACTTGCCAACATTTACAGAGAAAACATCAGAAATTACTAAACAAATCCCTTAACACCTCCTGAGGGGCCCCTGAGCGACTGCAGGCTCCAGATTTTGCATCACATGGCTTTGCCCCCCCCAGATCTAAGTTACTCCCCTACACCCCCAAAGCCCCCTGACCACCCCCTCCACCCTGGATGCTATGCCCGTCTGCTGAGCTTTTTTCCCATTACAGCACTCTATGCTGCTCCTCTTGCGCAGGGCTGAAATCACATTCCTTTACAACACAGCCAATCAGCCACAATCTGCACAGGGTGTATCCATCTACTGCAACTACACTGCTGTTCTGCCAAGGAATTGCACAGGTCAGAATGGCAACATAAAAGCCAGATACACCCTGTGAAGGCTGATAGACAGTGTGTAAAGGAATGTGATTTCAGCCCTGTGTAGTGTGGGGGTGAGGAGCTGTATACAGTGCTGGAATGGGAAAGAAGCTCTGCCAAGTAACCTACCAGGGGTCCTTGTCCTCTGATTCTCCAGCAATGATCCCTGTCCTCTGATTATCCAGTGGTGATCCCTGTCCTCTGATTATCCAGCGGTGATCCCTGTCCTCTGATTCTCCAGCGGTGATCCCTGTCCTCTGATTCTCCAGGGGTGATCCCTGTCCTCTGATTCTCCAGCGGTGATCCCTGTCCTCTGATTCTCCAGCGGTGATCCCTGTCCTTTGATGTAAGGAGGAACTCTGGGAACTCAAAACACTTAAGCCACTTTGAGTATCTTGGCATGCAGTGGGTGTATCTGCACGCACAGTGGAAGTGGTGGGTGCATAGAATATTATACTGGTTAATTGTGGTTGTACATAGTTCAAATGCGATCTTGTTGAGTGGATAAAAAACATCTACCAAATACATCAGATAAATCAGTTGCATGCAGTACAGACAAGAACCCCTAGCAGCTCAGGCAGTCCTACACAAACATTATACGTAAGAGATGAGTTCTAATTATGCACAAATGCATCAAATTAATGAAAAACAATGATATAATGTCTTAAATCAGTCAAACTGGCTGATTATGATTGTCTTGTATTTATTTGAAAGATTCTGCACAATTAAAACGAATCTTCATTTATCTTGTTTAAAACTTCATGTAGGTCATTTATGTAGGACTGCCTGCACTGTTCTTCTTGTCAGCACTGCACCCCGTGAATTGCCTGATATATTTGGTGAATGTTTTAGATCCACGCAATGAAATCATATTTGAACTATGTACCATCAATAATTAGCCAGTACATTACACAATGCATATATATTATGTATGTACTACAAAGTCCTGGATTTTACCATATGGGAGCAGTTGAATTCAGACATTTGTATGGATGAGCCGCATGCTATATGGAGCACACTTGTCAAATCAATGCTACTCGAGGCCACATGTATATACATCTTTGCACATAAGACTGCGATGATCAGCCCTAATTGGGATACTGTGATTAAATACACTATCAAGTATATTGCATCTTATAATTCAGAAGTGAACTTTAAGACCTCATGCACACAGGATGTTTTGGGATGTTTTACAGCTGCTGTTTTTGGCTTCAGATGTTTTTTCTACAGTCAATAAACTCCCCATCATGTTATCCTATGTGTACATGCACACATAGGCTGTTATCAACTGTTTTGGGCAGGGACATTTTTGAGCTGTAAAAACAACCCAAGACTGGTGGGTTCTGAGAGCCTTTTTTCAGTTGTAAAAACACTCTAATGCTCAAAAACACGCAAAAACGCGGCTCATCAACGTTTTTGGAAGTTTTTGGTCATTGAAGAAAAAAACAATGCTAAAAACCGCTAATGCAGAAAATCGCACAAAAGCGCGCAAAAACGCTAGTGCAATAACGCTGAAATGCTCTGGAAAACTCACTACAAAGCTACTGATGTTTTTGGAAAGTTTTCTTAATGTCCTGTGTGCATGAGGACTAAAATTCATATTTGGAATTCTGTGCTTTCATCCCAACAAGAACTTTCACCAACAGTCATCAGTAGCATTATTACATTGCTCTGAAATAACAGGTCACATCAAGCCCTCAGGGCTGATTCCCACTGGGATTGAATGGGAAACTGTACATTTGTTTGCATTCTTGTGCAGTGTGTTGTGACAGACCATTCATTTGAATAGGCTGCAAAACCCACTGGCCTGTGCAAACTGTAGTGCTTGTTCTACTTTTAACGTTAACAATACACTGGACCTGCATGCAGTTTGCAAGGGCAGCGCGTTCACCTACGATGCACGGAACGTGCATTTCCCACACAGCGTTATGGTGTGAACCAGCTCTCAATAGACATATTTGTATAAAAGTTTAGTTATGGATACACATGTTGTTATTTTGCTGGCAGACTGATTGTGATGAGTGTACGATATTTTAAATTATATGGAGCTCTCTACTATATTAGATAACCATTGCTGCTGATGTTCCATATTAGATACTGGCCACATAGTCCCTATATGTAGAACCCTGAATTAAGCATAGTGCATTTTTTAAAGGTTTTTCATGACATTTTTTTTTTTATAAAAAATAAAGGTTTATCGTTGTATACATTTATTGTATATATATCCACTTTTTTTATGTTAGTAATTACTATATGATTCTCACATGGGAGTAGTTTACGAATGTGACCCATTGTCATGAGTAATAAAATCTGACATTTTACAGTTACCAGAGCAAGAGTTAAAGGGGAATTATCATATTGGGACAACTGTCTACTAGGGGATTACTTTCCACTTTGAAAATATCTCTTTCCTTTGTGTATCTCCAGGACAGAGAATGAAAGAAATTTCCCTCACAATACCCCCCCCCCCCATTAATACTTGTTGGGATAGAAAAATATAAGAGAGACTTCCAGGCTATGGAAAAGTGTTTACACTAGAACTAAATGAAAAACTATTTTTCCATTTTGGATAAGGTAAGGAAGGGAGAGTTATAGCCCGTTGTTTTTTTTTTTTTTTCTTATTTGCCAACTGGGGAGATTTTTCTTCATTTCCTGTCCCATAACCAAAACAGGAAGTGGAAGAAATTTAGTCCAAAATGAGGAAATCCCTGGATGTTTCCAGGTTCACCAGATTAAATGCCCCCACTGGAAGATTTCACCTCTATTCCTGTTCTGGTGACATGCCAAAACTTAAACAAAGTGGGTGAATCTTCCAAACGATGACAAAGACAGCATAAAAATCTGTCAGGTGTTCTAATCTCTCTCCACACTATCCAAAGTAAAAAAGTGTTGCCTTTAATGATACGTTAAATTATTAACAATTAATACATGACCTTTAAATCGAACCTCAATTGTGTAAATTGCAGCGCTAAAGTATTATAATGTACAAGATGACCCAATAAAAATGAAATATTACATATAACATTTAAAACCAACACATGTGCATATATACGTGAACAAAAGTCCAGATTACAGTACCTTGAAAAATTATCATACTCCTGAAATTTTCCACATTTTGTCATGTTACAACCAAAAACACAAATGTATTTTTATTGGGAATTTATGTAATAGACCAACACAAAGTGGCACATACTTGTGAAGTAGAAGGAAAATGATAAATGGTTTTCAAATTTTTTTATGCATACATATGTGAAAATTGTGGCGTGCATTTGTATTCAGTCAATACTTTGTAGAACCACATTTCACTGCATATTGCAACTACAGGTCTTTTTGGGGATGTCTCTACCAGATTTGCACAACTAGAGAGTGAAATGTTTGCCCATTCTTCTTTACAAAATATGGCGAGCACCTGTGAAGAGCAATTTTCAAGTCTTGCCACATATTATCAATTGGATTTAGGTCTGGACTTTGACTGGGCCATTCTAACACATGAATATGCTTTGATCTAAACCATTCCATTGTAGCTTTGGCTGTATGTTTACGATCGTTGTCCTAATGGAAGATGAACCTCTGCCCCAGTCTCAAGTCTTTTGCAAACTCTAACAGGTTTTCTTCTAAGATTGCCCTGTGTTTGGCTCCATCTATCTTCCCATCAACTCTGACCAGCTTCCCTGTCCCTGCTGAAGAAAAATATCCCCATGACATGATGCTGCCACCACCATGTTTCACAGTGGGGATGGTGTCTTCAGGGTGATGTGCAGTGTTAGTCTTCTGCCACACATAGCATTTTGCTTTTAGGTTAAAACGTTCAATTTTGGTCTCATCTGACCAGAGCACCTTCTTCCACATGCTTTCTGTGTTCCCCACATGGCTTCTCGCAAACTTCAAATGGGACTTCTTATGGCTTTCTTTTAACAATGGCTTTCTTCTTGCCACTCTTCCATAAAGGCCATAAAGGTAAGACTAATAGTTGTCCTTTGGACAGATTCTCCCACCTGAGCTGTGGATCTCTGCAGCTCCTCCAGAGTTACCATGGGCCTCTTGGCTGCTTCTCTTATTAATGCTCTCCTTGCCTGGCCTGTCAGTTTAGGTGGACAGCCATGTCTTGGTAGGTTTTCAGTTGTGCCATAAGCTTTCCATTTTCCGATGATGGATTGAACAGTGCCCTGTGAGATGTTCAAAGCTTGGAATATTTTTTTATAACATAACCCTGCTTTAAACTTCACCACAGCTTTATCCCTGATCTGTCTGGTGTTTATTGGCCGTTATGATGCTGTTTGTTCACTAAGGTTCTCTAACAAACCTCTGAGGGCTTCACAGAACAACTGCATTTATACGGAGATTAAATTACACACAGATGGACTCTGAAGGCAATTGGTTCCACTAGATTTTAGTTAAGGGTATCAGAGTAAAGGGGGCTGAATACAAATGCACGCCATACTTTTAAGATATTTATTTGTAAAAAATGTTGAAAACCATTTATCATTTTCCTTCCAATTCACAATTATGTGCCACTTTGTATTGGTCTATCCCAATAAAATACATTGACGTTTTTGGTTGTAACATGACAAAATGTGGAAAATTTCAAGGGGTATGAATACTTTTTCAAGGCACTGTAGGGCTTCCAAAACACCATAGTGACACTATGCAGAAAGGGAGTGTTCAACCCACTTTGACCATCACCATGTGAGCCTTCACCAACCACAAGCAATGGACTCTTACCAGAACACAAGGACTGTACTACAGTGTCACATCAGCATAAATATGACAATCCCATCAAGCAGGGATCCGGTTCATATTGTTTGGCTGGAATTCAGCAGTATATCTTATGAATCCAATCAATGGCAACATATAGCAGCCATAAATGCACGAAATTCCAAATAAAATGGAAGAACCCAAATGCAAAAAAAAGTGTTGCTGTGGTGTTTTGAAAAACCTAATATGGACTTGTTTTCACTTACTTATGCACATGTGTTTGTTTTATTTGTTATATTTAATTTTTATTGCGACACCTTGTACATTATGATATTTTAGCGTGGCAGATTACACAATAATCACTGTTACATTGTTTTTCTGACTGATTTTTTTGCCAGCAGCTTTTTTACTGTTTATTTACCTGCCAGTGTGTTTTCTATTATTGTTTTATATTAAATCTAGCCTTCACTGACCTCTGTTGCTGCAGGTACTGCAGGTACTGTATACATTCTGAGAGAAAAGAGAGAATAGCTGCAGAGCTGTGAATATTAATGCTGAATCACTCCCCACTGCCTGCAGCTATAGAGATTAGTGTTTTAGGCCCATTTCACACTTTTGCGATGCGTTACTACAGACATGTGAACATTCTGTGATGAGGGAGCGGGGGGCAGGGCCGAGCCACACTATCTGTATCTATATATATATATAGACAGGGTGGCTTGGGATCGAACCAGCACACGTGCCCACATAGAAAATGGCTTTCTATGGGGGCACCCACTAAGGAGGAGCAGCCAGGGGCCCCAGCAGGGGACCCCAGAAGAAGAGGTTTAGGGCTGCTTTGTGCAAAACATTGCACCAAGCAGGTGAGTAGACAACAAAAGCTTTCCAATCATTGGATTTAAGAATATCAGGTGATGTGTATTTGTGTAATGAGGGAGGGTGTGACCTAAGAAGATCAACACCCTATAAGGTGTGCATAATTATTAGGCAGCTTCTTTTCTCCAGGCAAAATGGACAAAAAAGGGCGTGATCACAAAACTATCAAATGTTTTGTTGCAAAAAGTCAAGGGGGTCGCAAGAAACGTGTTGAGAATAAAACGTGCAGCTACCAGGAACGCATTATTCTCCAGTGATGTCATATTACAGAACTGAAACCTGCCTGGAGTGCCCAAAAGTACAAGTGGTCAGTGCTCAGAGACATGGCCAAGGTAAGGGAGGCTGAAACCTGACCACCACTGAACAAGACACATAAGTTGAAATGTCAAGACTGGGCCAAGAAACATCTAAAGGCAGATTTTGCAAAGGTTTTATGGACTGATGAGAGAAGAGTAACTCTTGACGAAGCAGATGGATGGGCCTGTGGCTGGATCAGTAATGGGCACACATCTCCACTTCGACTCAGACGCCAGCAAGGTGGAGGTGGGGTACTGGAATGGGTTGGTATTATTAAAGAATAGCTAGTTTACCTTTCTGAGTTGAAGATGGATTCAAAATCAATTCCCAAACCTACTGCCAGTGTTTAGAAGACACTTTCTTCAAGCAGTGGTACAGTAAAAAGTCTGCATCTTTCAAGAAAAGCATGATATTTGTGCAGGGCAATGCTCCATCGCATCCATAAAAGTACTCCACTGCATGGCTAGCCAGTATAGCCACTATAGGCCTTAAAGATGAAAGAATAATGACAAGACCCCCTACCTCACCTGACCTAAACTCTACTTGCGGGCTCTTAAATGAGAGATTTACTGTGAAGGAAAACAGTACACTTCTCTGAACAGTATCTGGGAGGCTGTGGTCTGGGAGGCTGTGGTTGCTGCTGCACAAAAAGGTAAGAAACTGACAGACTCCAAGTCTATGACTATTATTGAAAAGAAGGGTGGCTATATTGGCCACTGTTTTTTTTTTTTGGAAATGTCAGAAATGTTTATTTGTAAATTTTGAATTGTTTATAATTCTCATTTTAAAAGATGAAAAAAAACAAGTGAGATGGGAATTTTTTTTGTTTTTCATTTAATTGCATAATAATTCTGCACCAAAATAGTTGCCCAATAATTGTGTACACATAGAAATTCTCCTAAGAAAGCTTTTGAGGTTTATTAACATTTTGGATTGACCGAGAGCACTGTAGTTGTTCAATAAGGAAAAGAATCCTCAAAAACACAACACTTGCCTAATAATTGTGCACACAGTGTATATATAAGCACTAGGAATACATAAATATTTGAAATCAGAATAATATTTTTTTACCTTTTTGAATGTTGATGGCACACGGATCAATAGTATCTGTTGAAACTTTTGAACAGGTGTGATCACTCCTCCATGAATGTGTAAAAGTGGACAAATCTTGTACTGACATTCCTCCCGAAATAACATAGTCATCAAACTGTTTATCATTGAAATTTCCACAAAGACCTGCATTATAAAACATTGCACTCAGATTGTAAGTAAAAATACACGATTTCCTACTCATTGTATGGACTCTCATACAAAATATGCAGATATGGACCATGCCATGACTACACTGCTGTTCTCTGTGATGTTTTTTTTTTCTTTAAGCTTGTTTTCAAAACTGTAAAGTGTGAGGGATGTTTGTAAGCTTAGAATAAGTCCCCACTATAGACAATTTTTGGTCTCCACATACTACTCCTGCATGTTGGAAGGCCTCTGGAAAATATTATATTTATCAGAAGCCCTATGTGCAGAGGTTAGCCAAAAGGTGACAATGCTGGTTACATTGATAGCAAGATGCTCTGCTGACCTTGGTTTCCCAAAATCATGTAGAAGAGGGAGGAACCAGTGATAGTGGTGGGGGTCACAGCAGAGTGACACTGTTGTAATTGTCAGTTTACCCACAGATCCAAGGATTTTAAGGCAATTATTTCTCAGGAATGGAGTGGTGGTACAGGCAGCAGTAAAATATTTACATCTTTCTTTTTGCAGGTATCGTTTTTAACCCCTTCCTTACTGGGCACTTAAACCCCCCTCCTGCCCAGACGAATTTTCAGGTTTCAGCGCTGTTGCATTTTGAATGACAATTGCGCGGTCGTGCAACGTTGTACCCAAATAAAATTGATGTCCTTTTTTCCCCATAAATAGAGCTTTCTTTTGGTGGTATTTGATCACCTCTGCGGTTTTTATTTTTTGCGCCATAAACAAACAAAGAGCAACGATTTTGAAAAAATAACAATATTTTTTACTTTTTGCTCTAATAAATATCCAAAAATAAAAAATAAAACAAACAATTATTCATCGGTTTTGGCCGATTTATATTCTTCTACATATTTTTGGTAAAAAAAATCGCACTCGGCGTTTATTGATTGGTTTGCGCAAAAGTTATCGCATCTACAAACTATGGGAATTGATTTATGGCGTTTTTATTATTTTTTTTTTTTTTACTGGTAATGGCGGCGATCTGCGATTTTTATTGGGACTGCGATATTGGGGGGGACATGTCGGACATTTTTGACACTTTTTTGGGACCAATGACATTTATTCAGCGATCAGAAATGTAAATGTCCACTGATTACTGTGTAAATGTCATTGGCAGTGAAGGGGTTAACCTGAAGGGGGCAGTGAAGGGGTTAAATATGTTCCCTGGGTGTGTTCTAACTGTGGGGGGGCGGGGCTGGCCGGGACATAACAGATCTAACTGATCCCAGTGACAGGGATCAGTAGATCTGCTTGTCCCCCTCTCACAGA
>BLSH010029320.1:225649-236661 GCA_018402905.1 Glandirana rugosa
GTACGTCTTCCGAACGTACATGTATATGTAATTATGACACCGTAATCAAATATGACCCACTCACCACTCAAATGTAGGTGAAATTGAATGACCGTCGGTTTGCCAGATAGAGATTTCGTAATTTTTTCAGTTTTAAATGAACACCTTCATTTTACTGAACTACTATAATTGGTGAACTGGTGACCCGTGAATTTGGGGGAAGGATTGGTCTGGTTAAAAGTCGAAAGTCACGAGAGTGTAAAACTTACTGTTAATGAGTCAGTACGTTGTGACATGGGTATACTTTAAACGCAGGAAAAAATGAAGAAAAATTACTAATTTGCAAAATTTTATAACAGAAACAAAGAAAAATTATTTTTTTTACAAAATTTTCGGTCTTTTTTTAATTATAGCGCAAAAAATAAAAAACCCCTAGTGATTAAATACCACCAAAAGAAAGCTCTATTTGTGTGAAAAAAAGGACGCAAATTTCATATGGGTACAGTGTTGC
Organism: Glandirana rugosa; assembly: GCA_018402905.1. Lineage (NCBI taxonomy): Eukaryota > Metazoa > Chordata > Amphibia > Anura > Ranidae > Glandirana > Glandirana rugosa. The sequence goes on from BLSH010029320.1 coordinate 226,140, forward strand.
ATGACTGAGTAATTGTCATTCAAAATGTGAGAGCACTGAAAGCTGAAAATTGGTCTGGTTAGGAAGGGGGTTTAAGTGCCCAGTGGTCAAGTGGTTAATATCATCAAGTCATTTTACTTCCACAAGTAAATTTTGACTTTTTTAATGCTTTAGAGATAGACCGTTTGGCTGCCAGTAAGTTAAAGTGGATGTAAACTCACCACTCACCCAGTATAAACTAATGCCACAGTATTAATGTATATGTACATGCAAGCCTTCTGCATGCATCCCTACAATGCAAAAGTCACCCTTTTCAGCAGTAGCAGCATTGCAAAACACTGACATGAGTGGGTGTCTCTCTTTGCCAGAGCTTGGTGGGTGGAGTTGTGATGTCACAAGACTTCCCACCCAAGTCTATACTGAGAGCTTGAAGGAGATGGGAGGGGAGAGTGTGAGGCTCTTTTTGCTCCGTGCAGCAGATAAGAATATGACCTGTCAGTCACACAACATGGGATGAAACGTCTCCTATTTCTCCCCAGTTGTTTTTTTCCTATTGAAAAAAGATTGGGAAATTACTCAGAGTTGGATCATCTCTTCATGGCAAAACTGGGCACAGATGACATTATATCCTCTCCTTTTTTTTCAGGTTTACATCCACTTTAAGGATAATTTTATTGTTTTTTTATCATGAAGTCATTTTTTCAATGGAAGAGCGCCTCAAATTTTTAAACACTTCTCTTTAGGTGGACGTCATATGACGTCCTGCCTTTGAGTGGTGATATCTGAATGGTGCCTGCAGCTACAGGCACCATTCAGATATTGTTTTTTTCAGCCGGCGACCCTGTGTTTGATAAAAGTGATCTTAGAGGTGGATTCGCCACAAGATCACTTTTATCAGCGGCGGGAGAGGTGCCCCCCCTCCCGACTCTGTCCCGTCATCTCCGCAGCTTACCGGACCTGCCAGCAATGGCTGAGATGATCGGATCCGTCCCCCCCAGTGTCCGTGAGCCGACTAAGCGGCTGAAGCCACTCACTCGGCTCCATAATATGTCAGGGTGGAAATGACGCCAGAAGTCACTTCCGCCTAACTGTCTTAAAGGGCCCATTTTTTTTTTGACTGTCATTTTTTTCAAATATATATTTTTTTTTTTGCATTTTACTGTAAATATGAGATCCGAGGTCTTTTTGACCCCAGATGTCATATTTAAGAGGTCCTGGCATGCTTTTTTTCTATTACAAGGAATGTTTACATTTCTTGTAATAGGAATAAAAGTGATCATTTTTTTTTTAAAGAACAGTGTAAAAATAAAAAGTAAAATAAATAGTAAAAAAAAAAAAATTAAAGCGCCCCATCCCAGCGAGCTGCACGCAGAAGCGAACGCATATGTAAGTCCCACCCACATATGAAAACGGTGTTCAAATAACACATGTGAGGTATTTCCACGATCGTTAGAGTAAGAGCAATAATTCTAGCACTAGACCTCCTCTGTAACTCAAAACTGCTAACCTGTAGAATTTTTAAAACGTAGCCAATGGAGATTTTTAAGTTGCAAAGTTTGTCGCCATTCCGCGAGCGGACGCAATTTTGAAGCATGCAATGTTGGGTATCATTTTACTCGGCATAACATTATATTTTACAATATAGAAAAAAATTGGCGTAAATTTATTGTTTTCTTATTTTTTAACTAAAAAAACTGAATTTATTTTAAAAAAAGCATGCTTGGAAGACCACTGCGCAAATACGGTGTGACATAAAGTTTTGCAATGACCGCCATTTTATTCTCTATGGTGTTAGAAAAAAATATATAATGTTTGGGATTTCTAAGTAATTTTTTAGCAAAAAAAAAACTGTTTTTAACTCGTAAACACCGAACCCAAAAAACAGGCTCGGTATTGAAGTGGTTAAGATAATGATTGCATAAAGTAGCTTAGTAATAAAATGAAAGACCTTCATCCAAAAAATACTCAGCTGGGGGAAGGACCACCAGATATTCACCATGACTCTTATCTCATTAAATCCTTTAAAGCAAGCATTGTGAAAGTTGGGGGCAAAGTGAGCTATTGTCACTGAAATACTACTACCTAAATAATAATTTGTAAGCCTCTTCAACGGTATTTAAATTAATTATAGCTCCTGGAGTGAGGTGTGCAGAGGCACATCTTTTCAAACAAAAACTATTTCTAGGTATAAAAAAAACTTGCAGATTTGTAGGCACAAATAAACCTGTAGCAATTGGTAATAGTCTAAGATGTAAAAAATACCATATAACATGTAAAGGATATTAGCATAGCATGTGACAAAGATCAAAACACATGAAAACATGTTGCCCAATGTACTAACGATTTACATATGTGTTTTGTGTTTCTCTGTGCTTTCCTACTTTATTGAATAAACTATGGATCATTCTTTTGTTATTTCTGCATAATGGGACTGGACTGCTTTTTTTTTGTTTTAAGAAAATACTGTGGAGTAGACACCAAGCCAGGTTTTTATTGGTTTGATTCAATTGTATACTAAATAGACACTGGTGACTCCTACAGATTTGCATCTCTTGTATTTTTTTACACCATGGGTCTTTGAGGACTTTATAGATTTAGTACTTTTTTCCTTACCAACTGTGCAGAGATCGTGTTTCTAAAAAAAAAAAAACTTGATTTGGGATTAGGTATTTATCTCAAAGACTGAGCAAATCAATTTATTCTCATTCTCATCTACTCTACAGTGTCTTTATTTTAACTGAATAAAATTGGAAAGCAAAGTTCAAAGGTTTGCCAAACTAACTAAAGTGAATGAGTAGAAACAGAAAAAAAAAGTTTAAAATGTTACTTTGAACTGTGCTTCCCTAAGAACACACTCAGACTATTGGAATTGGGACTTTATAAACTTTAATATAATTTCACATCCATCAACATAATTATAAACAAAAAAAAATGTGTTATTTTCTTAACAGGAGTATGGAAAAGTCAGCACTTTCAATTATCCACATGTATATCACAGAGTTGCAGCCTTACACCAGCTGAAACAGGTAAAAAGGGGAAACATATTTTTGGAAGGCGATTTGCATCACTTATACTTTGGCACATATAAGAAATGTCTCCCAGTATTATCCCATTATGCCAAGATGGTTTGTCCACCATAATAGACGAAGGTCGGGACAACAATATGTATGAGGTATCATATATTAGATGTAACACTTTTCTTACTGCGTGCTTAATCCTTTGGTATCAATTATTTTTTTTTGTGAATGACTGTATATTATTTTTTTACTTACCACCCCAGAGTCCTTCATCATTAGCATTACTGTATTTAGGCAGGTTGCAATGTCATTTTGGAAACATGGTCTAATCTGGACATGGATGGTAAACATGGACATTGAACATTTCTGAAAGACACCAAATTATAACATTGGAGATTAAAAACATAAAAGTAGTATAATAAAATGCACTGAATACATTTTATATATGGATACAGTGTGTGTATACAGTTGCAAGAAAAAGTATGTGAACTTGGTAACATTTAATTATTTGTGTGTTATTAGTTTAAGCAGACTATGATTGTCTATTGTTGTGACTTAGATGAAGATCAGATCACATTTTATGACCAATTTGTGCAGAAATCCATATCATTCTAAAGGGTTCACATACTTTTTCTAGCAACTGTATATATATATATATATATATATATATGTATATATATAGCAGTGTCCCTATATAGTGGTAATATGGTAATATCATATGCAGAGCATCCTTTCAAACTGAAAACTGAAGTAAGGTTTAAAGTGTATCTAAACCTAAAAAGTACCATTTACATAGCATCTTACTAGTCCTTAAATGTGGCAACTGCATTAATTTTCATTAGGAATGCCAGTTTGCATTCCGCCTGTGTTACACCAATTATCGGAAGTAATGTATCCTGGAGGTTCCACCCTATGCATTTCGTCGTCAAACGTCTGACATCATCAAAAACATGTGATAAGTGCCAACCTTAGTGTTAAACATATGAAATCAAATATGGTAAAAGTGCATATTAGTGAATAATAAACAGTACATAACCGTCCACCAATGGTCTATGTTCAATAATCTAGATAATAATTCATCTGATATAAAGTCCATTGATGTCCATCATAAATATTTAAAGTGACAATAGTGCTCTTCAGTGCTTCAAACCGATAAAAAAGTGCCACATCACACCTGCCAGGTGCCAGGATCCCACTGGAGTCCCTACTCACCAGAGCGAGTGGACCCACTGCTTTGCAGTCAGTGGGTCTAAAATCGCAAAGTGATGACCGATGATTCCTGGCTGGACACCGTAGCAAAGGATAAGCCTCCTTCCCCTTTCACTGGCAAGCCTTGGTGAGCACTGGAACTGGTACTAGGCCTCTTTCCCCTCTGTTGCGTGACTCAAAAAGACAAGGGGACCGACATAGTGTAACCCGTAAAACTTTTAATTTTGCGCATATAAAAAATTCCTACTTACAGGATGATATCTTTAAAACAGCGTCTCATGTGTCAAAGTATGCAAGCTGGTAACATGGGCTCCCGCCTCGCACAAGCTGCCGGCGGACGTGACGCGACTAACCTCGGAGGACCGGAAGTGACGTCAACGCGTTTCGCTTCCTGTGTCAAAGCGTCATCACGGTCCGTGATGACGCTTTGACACAGGAAGCGAAGCGCGTTGACGTCACTTCCGGTCCTCCGAGGTTAGTCGCGTCACGTCCGCCGGCAGCTTGTGCGAGGCGGGAGCCCAGGTTACCAGCTTGCATACTTTGACACATGAGACGCTGTTTTAAAGATATCATCCTGTAAGTAGGAATTTTTTATATGCGCAAAATTAAAAGTTTTACGGGTTACACTATGTCGGTCCCCTTGTCTTTTTGAGTCACGCAACAGAGGGGAAAGAGGCCTAGTACCAGTTCCAGTGCTCACCAAGGCTTGCCAGTGAAAGGGGAAGGAGGCTTATCCTTTGCTACGGTGTCCAGCCAGGAATCATCGGTCATCACTTTGCGATTTTAGACCCACTGACTGCAAAGCAGTGGGTCCACTCGCTCTGGTGAGTAGGGACTCCAGTGGGATCCTGGCACCTGGCACGTGTGATGTGGCACTTTTTTATCGGTTTGAAGCACTGAAGAGCACTATTGTCACTTTAAATATTTATGATGGACATCAATGGACTTTATATCAGATGATTTATTATCAAGATTATTGAACATAGACCATTGGTGGACGGTTATGTACTGTTTATTATTTACTGCACTTTTACCATATTTGATTTCATATATTTAACACTAAGGTTGGCGCTTATCACATGTTTTTGTTACTTACAGTATAGTTTGCTGGCTTACAGCAGCCTTCCTAAGGGAAGATTATTCCCTCACTTAGAAGTGTAAATATAGTTTGATCCACAGCGCAATCAGTTAAAATTATTCTTCGTCTGACATCATCACCCCACTGACCTTAGCAGTAGTTGTCAAACTTGCTGAAACGATTCAGACTTCACTCCAAAAAAGTGACCACAGGATCTTTAGCAATTATTTAAGTGTTCCTAATGTTTTAATGCTGAATTTTGTCTACTGAAATATACGTGCATTACTGTTGGTTTTGGATTAAAGTTTATAATACTACACCAAGAGAGCTCTCCTCTCTCTCCCCTCCTACCTGTTAACCCATGCTGAGCTATACTAGGGCGCTGGAGCACCATGTTATACATCTTTAGAGGGTTTTCTTATCAGGATATCTGAGTGGATGCTTGGATTTTGGTGTGTGGTGATTAGCCTGTGAACTTTCAGGATATACCCCATTGCTGTTTTTAACTCCCTGTAATAGGGGTCAATAGTTTCTGGTGAGTGCACTGTGCATCTATATGTTGGTGGAAAGGACATCACTTTGTCTGTACTCTTGGTGGATAATCACTTTACTGTAATTGGATCTCATTTGGACTTTATTTTATGGACTATTACAATACAATATTTTTCTATATATTTTTATATGTCTTTTCATATTTAGTGACACTATTCACATCATTTTGGTGGTATTTTTATGTTTGTTTATTTCACTGTGATCATATGTTTACTTGTGTACATCTCATTTGGGAACACAGTCTATATTAACATTATTTAACCACTTGAAGGTAGTTGTTGCACCTTACAACGATCAGCTCCTTTTAATTTAATTTAACTCATTTTAATTTTATTCCATTTTCATTATTTCATTAGTTAACACTATTTTTGATTTAAGTTATTGTTTGCACTGGTGTAGGAACCTTATTAGGTTGTATATTTATTGTGAATATAGAGTGAGAATCTTGCCCAGTTAAGTGCAGTGCTAATCCAGTATCTGACAGAGAATTATTGCAAAGTATACAACGTTTCAAATGTGCATGATAATATATGTAGTGCATAAATGGATTTACACCAAAATATATATTGTATCAAAAGGTTCAACCCACAGTGTTGTAAAGAGTGTGTATTACAATATATAGATAATCAAGTCCAAAAGTCCCAAGCTCAGCAAAATACGTTAAGTGAAATCCAAAATGAAAAAGTCTACTATATAAAATGCCACAATGAATGCCACACCACCTATTTGTTTTAAATTAACTCCTACTAGAAAGCAATGAACACTTTATCTGACTGCTCCTAATAATTCATGAGGATTATTATCGAATCCAGGACAAAAGACTTGGAATGTTTACATTCCAATATATCAACTCTCCAAAAAAATCGAACCGAGCAACAGCATAAGGAGGGCTACTCAGAGCTTGATATTCAACTTAATACATATCTGGACAGATTGGAGAAAAATGTCATTGTTACAAAAAAAGAAAAATTGTTTAGAGATCGCACCAATTATGAGAACAACCAGGTCTATATTTGGACTAAACCAGGGTAATGACCTAGATGGCCACGAAGAGCTTCATCAAAAAAGCAGTTCAGTTTTTCAGATCCAGAAAATGAATCCATTAATGAGACTTTGGCTGTCACAGCATCAGACTCTTCCCCAGACAGCCACCAGTCCTCATCTAGTTCTATCAATAAAGGGGCACAGTGTTTAAACCCTGCCACCCCAGTGAACACCAAGAAAAAGAAGAAAAAAGGAAAACGAGGAGGAGAGGCAAAAAGCACAGGAGGAGGAAACGTTACCCCTTATCAATTACAGAACCACTCTCAGCATTAAAATCGAATGTTATTAATTTGTCAGATAAGATGTTTACAAACAATGAAATTTCTCTGCTATCCAGAGGTTAGAATTTTAGTCCCACCAATCATTTTGACCTTTTTCCACCATCCTAGATGTTAACAAATTTTCTAGAGTCTTAACTTTGAAAAAACATTATTTTCAGGACATAGAAGAGGCATCTGCAACAGATTCAGTCATCTATGGGTGAGTCATTCCCCTCCATCCAATCTTTTATTGATACACGTGCATTGTGTGATCTCAATGATTTGGCCTTTGAGTTTGATCCGAGTCCCGGGAGCACCACCTTGGACGTATGTCCTGTGTCTTTTCATCTCAGATCAAATTTTTATCCAGTGCGATCCCGGGGCAAAGATCTGGATTTCTATCTAAGATTGGTGGAGAGGGATCTGGCTTTGCTTGCTCAATCTTGCACAGGTATTGGAATCCAGAATAATCTTACCGAAGCTGAAATTGCCTCTCTCTGTGATCTATCTGTTGATGATACTATAGTCATCAGAAATGCAAATAAGGGTGGTTCAGTGGTAGTGCTTAATTCAGACACATATTCTAATGAAGCCCTTCTCCAGCTAGCAGATAATAAGATGCATAAAAAACTGAAGGGCAACCCAACTGTCCCCTTTAAACTTCTGAACGTTTGAAGCTGCTTGATAGAGCCGTTGCGATAGAAAGAAAGGGATATGTTTATTTCGGAGTTTCCTATAACACCTGTATTTCCCCACCTTCCCAAGGTTCATAAGGGATTTTCCCCCTTGACTGGCAGGCCCATTGTGGCCGGTATTGGATCCCTTAATGAAAGGTTGGGACAATGGGTGGATGAGAAACTCCAGCCTCTAGTTTCTGAATTGCCTGGCTATATAAAGGACACTGCCCACTTACTCCTAAGCCTTAGTGGCCTGGAGTGGTAGAGAGGTTACAGGTGGGTGATATGTGATGTCACCAGCCTGTATTCTTCCATTCCTCACCACTTGGGCTTGAAGGCTGTTTCTAATTTTCTTAGGAAATCAAGCAACTTTTCTTTGGCACTCCAGGAGTTCATTCTAATGTCTTTAGAATTTTTGCTGACTCATAATTTCTTTTTTGATGGGACTATTGCCTCCAATTATGCGGAGCCTCCATGGGGGCTAAGTTCTCACCGCCCCTTGCTAATTTGTACATGGGATGGTGGGAAAGAATCCGCATCTTTGGATGTGATGGTCCTCGTCAAAAGGACACTATTTTTTATGGTCGCTATATAGATAACCTGTTGTTTATAGGTTCTGATGACCATTTTGAGCTCCTGGAGTGGCTACAATTTCTGAATGAGAACCCCTTAAATTTACATTTCACTGGGCATAGTGACCTATTGTCCATTGATTTCTTAGATATCACTCTTGGATGTGAAGGAAATCGGGTGGTGTCCTCTTTGTTTAGAAAGCCTTCAGCAGGTAATACTCTGCTCAGGACAGATTCAAACCATCCTTAACACACCATAAGAGGTTTCCCGACAGGTCAATTTTTAAGATTGAGAGAAGTATCTGCAGTAATGATGTTGATTTCTGTAAAGAAGCCTCCCTTATGGCCACAAGGTTTAAAGAAACAGGATACACTGAGGGAGTGATTAATAGAGCATTCACTAAAGCATTAACAATGCCTAGATCCACGCTACTGGAATATAAATCCTCACATATTAAAAGCAAACTTGGCAATCTAACAAAGTAGTTTTCTCTACCCCTTATAGTTGTGAATTCAACAAAGTAAAAAGAATCATTATGAGGTATCTTCCAGTTCTATCTAATGACCTTGTCTATTCTCAGATTCTGGCCAGAGGTTTACATGTCGTCCCCAGATGAGCCCCCACCCTTGGCCAACGTCTGTCCCCCAGCCTGTATAAGCCCCCCGGGACAGCAGCCAGCTGGCTCTCCTTCAAAGGGACGTTTGCCTGTGGCTTTCGTATCTGCTCGTATTGTTCATTTGTTCAAAGGGGAGACGCTGTTCTCTACACTTTTAACAATAAAACTTTTCCCATTAAATTGTTCATTAATTGCAACACAAGATATCTTGTTTATGTTATCACTTGCAAAAGTTGCAATATCCAGTATGTAGGTAGAACCACTCGCAGGTTGAGGGACCGCCTACAGGATATTTTACGAGATATAGGCAAAGACCGCGCAACATTGGATTAATGTTCACCATAAATATGTTTCTTCTTTGGTCACACAAGGTATGGTAAAAATTAAAACGACCATCGGGGATGGAGACAAGTTCAGAGATTTGTGCAAGAGGGAAGTATTTTGGATATTCTCTTTAATTACGAGAATTCCTGCGGGACTTAATTTTGAATGGGATGTTTCCCATTTTATGAGTAACATCCATGAGCAATATTGGTTAGAATTTACTTTTGTTTATTATTTTTCCTTTTTTTTCTTTTTTACTCATCATTTGGGTGTTCTCTCCTGCTTATATACCCCTTCTTGCACAATGAACCGTCCCTGTCTGTAATCCATGTTATAAACTTTATACATACTGTGTTGTACATGGGCTGTATTCATATAATTTAGAAGGGACAATTTGGTTCTTCACATTAGGTTGTAGAGTGTACGCTTCTCCATATGCATGGAGGTGGTCCTCCATGTGTTTTGACTAGCTAACACACTCAGGACTAGAGTTGAGCGAACACCTGGACGTTCGGGTTCTGCTGGTCCGTCCGAACTTCGGGACAAAGTCCGGGTCTGGGTCCGGACGGAACCCGAACGATCGCACGGACAACGAACATTATTGAAATCAATGGGGACCCGAACTTTTAGGCACAAAAATGGCTGTAGCAAAGTCCTGGAAAGCCCCAGAGGGCTGCAAAAGGAAGTAAAATGGGGGCAAGGGTAGGGCAAGTGCCCTACAAAAAAAATGGGGACAGGGAAATAACTTTAAATATTTTTAAAAAAATAAAAACAAAAAAAAGCAAAAATGGAGGTGAATGTGGATCATCTTCAAACTGTGTCTGAAAAGTATTAATTAACGGTAGAAACCATATAACTGTTTCAAAATCATCTTCAAACTAGGGCAAGTGCCCTACAAATAAATGGGGATAGGGAAAATAAATTAAAATCAAGTAAAAAAATGGGAAGGGGGGTGGATGTGGAGTAGGAGCCTAGAGGTTGACTAGGCCGTGACTGTGGTAGTGTAGGTGGAAGTGGCGGTGGTAGAGGAGTAGGAGGAGGTAGCCAACATGGTATTTTTTTTTTTGTATTGAGGCCTATTCAAAAAAAGAAGTATATGAATGGCTGTGTGAGTCCGGTCTAAATGTTTATTCTGCACAAGGTACAGACAAGTCTTGTGGGATCCATGCCTGATTCATTTTAATAAAGGTTAG
>BLSH010029320.1:254027-264746 GCA_018402905.1 Glandirana rugosa
TGCTTTAGGTGGGTGACCGGTAGGGTGTCAGGACGTCCGTCGGGGGGGGTGTGGACATGTGTGAGTCGACTGAGTGTGTACAGGTGTGGGGGGGGCTGCCTGCAGGACTGTGGGATGGCCAGTGGGTGGATTTCGTGGGATGACCAGTGTATTGGCTCTGGGGTATATTGGCAGTCAGGGCTGGGGGGTCCAGGCCTAAAGTTGTGTAAGGGCACCAACATTTCTGATGGCTGCCCTGTCCACCCCACCCTCAGTATAATTTGTAATTACACTGAATAAGGAAAAAAAAAAAACAAATATCAGCAGTCAGCAAGCATATTTCATTGACCTGACTGTGATAAATAGAAAAAAAAATTGATAACTAACAAGGGCATGTTTAAGGGAGCAACTGGTGGCAGGTAACTTAGTATGAAAGAAAAGGGAACGCTGCTCCAGTCTAGCAGAGGGGAAGACCTGTAAGTGGATCCGGGTGCCCGCCTCGGCTCGCCGCCGAACACAGCAGAAGAAAACAAGTATAGCGGCACTCCACGGATGAATATCAAGCTTGCAATTTATTCAACAGGCAATGCAGGTACAGGTATAAGGTAGACGCGTTTCACTCGTCAAATGGCGAGCTTAATCATTACATTACATTAAAGATTAAGCTCGCCATTTGACGAGTGAAACGCATCTACTTCAGCGGCGGCTGGTGTTTGAGGGGCGCCGGGTTCGCCGCCTCCCCGCCAGCAAAAGAAGAAAAAAAAAAGTCAACCCCGCCCCCCTGCAGGTGGCGCCGGTACATTGACTTTCTTTTTTTTTTTTTTTTTCGGCTCCTTGGCTGTCACATGACAGCCAAGTAGTGAGCCTATTGGTCGGCCATTAAAAGCTATGAGTGTGCGCTGAGCAGGCGCACACTCATAGCTTGATTGGCTGCCCTGAGCCTCCGCTCAGGGTGATTGGATGCATGGCCGGTGGCGGGTCACTGTGGCAGCGGAGGTGACTTCCGCTCCTACAGAGACCATGACCGCCCGGGGACCGACGAGGGGGGGGGGGCAGCCGCTCTCCGTGTGCCGAACTCTGCAACACTCCTGCCTGCTGGATGGGGTAAGTGCGAGGGGGGGGCGACAACGACTCTGCAAAGTACCCCACCTGTGTCACTGGCTGCAAACTGCCCCCACCTGTGTCACTGGCTGCAAACTGCCCCCACCTGTGTCACTGGCTGCAAACTGCCCCACCTGTGTCCCTGGCTGCAGACTGCCCCCACCTGTGTCACTGGCTGCAAACTGCCCCTCCTGTGTCACTGGCTGCAATCTGCCCCCACCTGTGTCCCTGGCTGCAAACTGCCCCCACCTGTGTCACTGGCTGCAAACTGCCCCCACCTGTGTCACTGGCTGCAAACTGCCCCACCTGTGTCCCTGGCTGCAGACTGCCCCCACCTGTGTCCCTGGCTGCAAACTGCCCCACCTGTGTCACTGGCTGCAAACTGCCCCCACCTGTTTCTCTGTATACTGTGTCCTGTGATGCTGAGCTGTATACTGTGCCCTGTGATGCTGAGCTGTATACTGTGTCCTGTGATGCTGAGCTGTATACTGTGTCCTGTGATGCTGAGCTGTATACCCCTGACACGATATGTGGAATACAGGGGACGGAGTGGGTGGACTCTATAAGGGGCGGGACTTGTTAAAAGTAGGAGGGGTCAAAGGGAAGGGCGGGGCCTGGCGCCCCCCCATCCAAAAACTTCACCAGCCGCCACTGGTACTTATTGTTTTTTCTGCTAAATATGTTGTAATTCTGTCCAGTCAGTCTAATGTTCTGCTAAACTGCTTTTTGAATGTAGGTGAGGATTCTGATCTATTGTCTAGTGAGTAAGCTGGAGGTGAAAATGTGACACGAGAACTAGCATAGCATTTGCAAATGTGAAAAAAAAAATCACAACACTGGTTGCACAGATTTAGTAATCATTTGACAAGTAAAACAGGAAAAAAACGATATATATATGTATATATATATATACAGTATATATACAGTATCTCACAAAAGTGAATACACTCCTAACATTTTTGTAAATATTTTATTGTATCTTTTCATGTGACAACACTAAAGAAGCCATTAATGTCCAAACCGCTGGCAACAAAAGTGAGTACACTCCTAAGTGAAAATGTCCAAATTGGGCCCAAAGTGTAAATATTTTCTGTGGCCATCATTCATTTCCAGCACTGCCTTAACCCTCTTGGGCATGGAGTTCACCAGAGCTTCATAGGTTTCCACTGGAGTCCACTTCCACTCCTCCATGACAACATCACAGAGCTGGTGGATGTTAGAGACGATGTGCTCCTCCACCTTCCATTTGAGGATGCCCCACAGATGCTCAATAAGGTTTTGGTCTGGAGACATGCTTGGGCAGTCCATCACCTTTACAATTAGCTTCTTTAGCAAGGCAGTGGTCATCTTGGAGGTGTGTTTGGGGTCATTATCATGTTGGAATACTGCCCTGCAGCCAAGTCTCTGAAGGGAGGGGATCATGATCTGCTTCAGTATGTCACAGTACATGTTGGCATTCATGGTTCTCTCAATGAACTGTAGCTCCCCAGTGCCGGCAACACTCATTCAACCCCAGACCATGGCACTCCCACCACCATGGTTGACTGTAGGCAAGACACACTTGTCTTTGTACTCCTCACCTGGTTGCTGCAACACACGCTTGACACCATCTGAACCAAATACGTTTATCTTGGTCTCATCAGACCACACAACATGGTTCCAGTAATCAATGTCCTTAGTCTGCTTGTATTCAGCAAACTGTTTGCAGGCTTTCTTGTGCATCATCTTTAGAAAAGGCTTCCTTCTGGGAGGACAGCCATGCAGACAAATTTGATGCAGTGTGCGGCGTATGGTCTGAGCACAGACAGGCTGACCTCCCACCCCTTCAACCTCTGCAGCAAGGCAGCACTCAAGGGTCTATTTCCCACAGAAAACCTCTGGATATGACACTGAGCATGTGCAGTCACCTTTTTTGATCAACCATGGTGAGGCCTGTTCTGAGTGGAAGCTATCCTGTTAAACTGCTGTATGGTCTTGGCCACCATGCTGCAGCTCAGTTTCAGGGTCTTGGCAATCTTCTTATAGCCTAGGCCATCATTATGTAGAGCAACAATTCTTTTTTTCACATCCTCAGAGAGTTCTTTTTCATGAGGTGCCATGTTGAACTTCCAGTGACCAGTATGAGAGAGTGAGAGCGATAACACCAACTTTAACACATCTGCTCCCTATTCACACCTGAGACCTTTTAACACTAACTAGTCACATGACACCGGGGAGGGAAAATGGCCAATTGGGCCCAATTTGGACATTTTCACTTAGGGGTGTACTCATTTTTGTTGCCAGCGGTTTAGACATTAATGGCTGTGTGTTGAGTTATTGGACAGCAAATGTACACTGTTATACAAGCTGTACACTCACTACTTTACATTTTAGCAAAGTGTCATTTTTTCAGTGTTGTCATATGAAATCTCCCTAACGGCCACAGACAACAGTAAAAACTGACATGTGTTCTAATCCCTCTCCACTGTACCCATCCCACTGCATATAATGCCATGTGATAAAATACCAGTTTCATGAGATAAATAATACACATTTATATGAAATAATGCATGCTTTACCTTATGAGCTTTTTTGGACGAAATGCAAAAATGTTTTGAAAAACGCTATGAACTATTTTACCTCTGATGTTTAAGAGGTAGATAACTTTCATGAATGGAGCCCACTGTCTCTACTTATCTGTGGCACTTTGACTTAATTGTGCTGACAATATAATAGGCAGTCGTTAAGGTCTCATTCAGAGGGGCGTAATAAAGCATACACCTGTGTGAAGCACCGTATTTGCCTGAACGAGATCCACAGGTGTTCCGTACACCCCTGTGCAGGCAGTCACATCACATGTCAATTGGGATGCAACGGCTGCATGGACTTCCGTGTAGGTGCAGGTGTTTTCGGGTGCATGCCCCCAAATGCAGACAGTGTGTGCTCAGGAATACGCACCCGCTCCCACACAGATGTGAAATTAGGAGCAGCAGCTGTGTCTATGCAGCCGATGCATCCCAATTGGCATGAATGGGATTGGCTACACGTAGATGCACAGAACACCTGTGCATCCCATGTGGGCAAACATGGCCCTTTGCACAGCTGTATGCTTTGACGCTTTGGTATTCCCATGTGTATGAGGGCTAAGGTGATACCAAAAAATCCATATTGCTTACCAGTTTTCACATGGGAGGCTCAATGAATCTCCTGTAGCATAGGCAACTCCAGCGTATTTGCAGAAGCACTGAGAAACAGGAATGCATCCTGTATCTTTAACATCATCATACACCGTGCCTGAAAGAAAAATGTTATCAATAAAAGGTTAAAAAAGTTACAAAATATTTATTTATTTCGTCCTGATTGGCTGGTCCCCCTGTCAGAACACAATAGCACAGCAGCGGAGATTGGTGTGCTAACATCACTTGTGTTTCGTTCAGCCTACTAGGTTGAACAACAAAAAAAAAAACTCACTGTGTGTACCAGGCTTAATATTCCCAGCATGCTACAGTTATATAGGAATGCAGTAATTAGAAGTGAATCACAAGAATTTAAAAAGATGGGACCTCTGTCCCTTAATGAATTTCAACAAATGGATTATACGGTAAGAAAAAAATCCTGTTTTCTTTATAATTCATAAAGCGACATAAGATCAGTAGTTATTCTGATATCACTGGAATGTTCAAAAGCAATCAAACTAAGAGATGGGCAACACAGCAAACAAAATGCCAACAGACTCATGTTGTAGGCAGGTATCTACTTTTGGAGTGGACACTATGTCATGTAATTGTATTGTAGTGTATTGTAATAAAGTCTGCATTAGTGAGTTTCTACGTACCAGGCTGCCCAGGGAGGTTTGGAGAGGTTAAGGTTGCTAACTCCTGGGTGTTCATGTTTCTGCCTCCAGGCCCATAAATACAAGGGGAGGTAGCCTTTAGAGGGAGTCTCTTCTACATGGGAACTAGCAGGAAGCCAATCACAGCAGATCACACGACAGTTGTACACAATGAATGGCTTTTATGTTTATATTATGTTGATCTCTGTGATTATAACCCAATAGGATTTTTTCATCGGTCATCTCTATTTACATGTATAGTAGCTATATACGCTTTACAGCTCCTGAAGAGGCAGTACAGGGAAACATGTCGAGCAACAGGCATATTTGAATAGCTTTACTTCTGTATAGATATGTATACTATATGTGCTATGGTGATTTTAATCAATGTTCTAGTGGGGTGCTGTTTGTTTGCCCCAATCTTTTATATTTGAATTAATAAAAGTTATGCGTTTTATATGAATGTTTCATGTATTTCTGGCACCATAAAATCCCCCTTCTCGTGCTCTTTTTTCAAAAAATAACATTTTGGATGAAGGTGCCCTTGATCTTTTGGGTTAATGTGACTTATTTCAAACTCTCCTCAGAGTAGTACAGTGTCACTATGGTAACACTGTACTGCTCTAGTCACAGTATGTAAAAAAATACATTTTTAATTTTTTTTACATACTGTCACCAGTGTCCTTAATCACTGTCACATTGTATTTAAAAATATTGTGGAAAAATGTTGTTTTTTTTTTGCCATGCCTCTTACTAAATCTTAGACTGTCTACATTCCAAATAGGGGTATTTGGGGGGGGGGGGGGTATTTGTACTATCCTGACATTTAAGGGCCTCAAGAAATGAGATAGGCCATCAATTTTCAAATATTTGTACAGACTATATAATATATATTCAAATATATATTATGGGCTCTATAACTTTCACACAGGCAAAATAATATACACTGATTTGAGTTATTTTTTACCAAAGGAATGTAGCAGAATACATTTTGGCCTAAATTGATGAAGAAAGATTATTAATTTGCAAAATTTTATAACAGAAATGAAGAAAAATTAGTTTTTTTTTTTCAAAAATCTGTCTTTTTTTATTTATTTAGCAAAAGATAAAAAAATCTGTTTTGATTAAATACCACTAAAAGAGTGGCGGTGATCAGGGACACTAACTGGTGTGGCGGTGATCAGGGACACTAACTGATGTGGCAGTGATCAGGGACACTGTAACTAGTGTGGTGGTGATCAGGGACACTAAATGGCGTGGTGGTGATCAGGGACACTGTAACTGATGTGGCAGTGATCAGGGACACTGTAACTGGTGTGGCGGTGATTAGGGACAAAATTTGCAAAATTTTATAACAGAAATGAAGAAAAATTAGTTTTTTTTTCAAAAATCTGTCTTTTTTTATTTATTTAGCAAAAGATAAAAAACTCTGTTTTGATTAAATACCACTAAAAGAGTGGCGGTGATCAGGGACACTAAATGGCGGGGTGGTGATCAGGGACACTGTAACTGATGTGGCAGTGATCAGGGACACTGTAACTGGTGTGGCGGTGATTAGGGACACTGTAACTGGTGTGGCAGTGATCAGGGACACTGTAACTGATGTGGTGGTGATCAGGGACACTGTAACTGATGTGGCAGTGATCAGGGGCACTGTAACTGGTGTGGTGGTGATCAGGGGCAATGTAACTGGTGTGGCAGTGATCAGGGGCACTGTAACTGGTGTGGTGGTGATCAGGGACACTGTAACTGATGTGGTGGTGATTACAGACAATATGACTAGTAGGGTGATTATGAGGAATACTGTGATTGGTGCATACTGTAACCAGAGTAGTGCAGTGTCGCCATATTGACACTGTACTACTCTGGGAAGATGACAGTATTTTTTCTTCCTTTACTCTATGATTGTTTACTACAGTGACGGTCACTGTAAAAACAATAGTTTTAACTGTCGTAAATGGCTTTCATTTCTCATTGTTTACTATTGTGATTGCTGTGATTGGCTACAATTATCACATGATTGAACATGATTGATAATAGCGATCACATAACACCTGGGCCAATCACAGCAGCCCCCGAGATCGGTGATCTGTTGTGTCCTTGATCACTGTCACATTGTATGTAAAAAAGAAATTGTGCAAAATTGTTGTTTTTTTGCCATGCCTTTTACTAAATCTTGGACTGTCTACATTCCAAATAGGGGTATTTGGGGGGGGGGGGGTATTTGTACTATCCTGACATTTAATGGCCTCAAGAAATGAGATAGGCCATCAATTTTCAAATATTTATACAGACTATATAATATATATTCAAATATCTACAGTATTATGGGCTCTATAACTTTTATACAGACTACATAATATACACTGATTTGGGTTATTTTTACCAAAGGAGTGTAGCAGAATACATTTTGGCCTACATTTATGAAGAAAGATTATTTATTTGCAAAATGTTATAAGAGAAATAAAGAAAAATGTGGGTTTTTTTTCCAAATTTTCTGTCTTTTTTATTTATTTAGCAAAAGATAAAAAACCCTGTGTTGGTTAAATACCACTAAAAGAGTGGCGGTGATCAGGGACACTGTAACTGGTGTGGTAGTGATCAGGGACACTGTAACTGGCGTGGTGGTGATCAGGGACACTGTAACTGATATGGCAGTGATTAGGGACACTGTAACTGGTGTAGCGGTTATCAGGGACACTAACTGGTGTGGCAGTGATCAGGGGCACTGCAACTGGTGTGGTGGTGATCAGGGACACAGTAACTGATGTGGGGGTGATTACAGACAATATGACTAGTATGGTGATTATGAGGAACACTGTGACTGGTGCATACTGTAACGAGAGTAGTACAGTGTCGCAATAATGACACTGTACTACTCTGGGAAGATGACCGGTATTTTTTTTTCTTTACTCTATGATTGTATACTACAGTGACGATCACTGTAAAAACAATAGTTTTAATTGTCATAAATGGCTTTCATTACTCATTGTTTACTATTGTGATTGCTGTGATTGGCTACAGCTATCACATGATTGGTAACAGTGATCACATAATACCTGGGCCAATCACAGCAGCCCCCGAGATCAGTGATCTGTTGTGTCCGGTGGACACAGTGGCCAAAGATCACGCCGCTGCGCAGCCCAGGGGATGCCAATGTACATTCACCTGGAACTGGAGAGCACCCGGGAGGTCAGTGGTTGAACAAGAACAACTTAATATTAAAAACTAGGTAACAACTTAGCTTACTCACAATTAGCTGTCTAGGCAGGAGGTGTTTAATGGCTGGAGGTGACCAGGTCACTGTAGACAACAGCAAAGACCAACCAGGGTGTAAACTATGTGTCTCGGAGCAATGGAGAGAAAAAGCTACCTCATGCTGAGGAAAATAGGAGGGAACAGAGTAGGGAGTGTTGGGCAATAATTTCTCAGTGTATTAACTCTTTCCACAGAGATCAACAGAATAGGGACATGGCAACAGTGAAAGATATTATATAGGCAGTGCCACAGCTTTGAACCTGGAGAGCACTCTGCAACTAAGTAACGCAGGTGGAGATTTACTAAAACTGGTGCACAAGTAGTCTAGTGCAGCTGTGCATAGTAACCAATCAGTTTCTAGGTTTAAGAGCCAGTTCACACTACAGCGACTTGGGATTGGGATCCGACTTGTGTCACCCCAAGTCACTTAACGTAAGAAATCCCATTGAAGTGGATGAGAGCCGTCTTATTGTACACTACTGAAGTCGCTCCGACTTCAAAAAAGGTTCCTGTACTACTTCAAGGCCACTTCTATCTGACTTGTGCCCATAGAATTCAATGGAAGTTGCCTCAAAGTCGGATCCCCATCTATATGGAAGCAATTTTAAAGGAAAAAGAAAAGCATTTACCCAGGCAACCCCTCTCTCCTTTCTTTGATTGACCACAGGCAAAGTTGCCTGGCATGAATGTCCCTTTAAGTCGTGTTGTAAGTCGCCCAAAGTCACCCAAAGTCGCACTGAAGTTGCGCTGATGTCGCGTTCAAATCGCCTAGCAAAGTAGTGCCTGAAGTCGGATCGCCCCTGTTTGAACTGGCCATTATTGTCAAGGCTTAATTGAACAAGCTGTAGTTAGAAGGTGATTGGTTACTATGCACAGCTGCACTAGATTTTGTATGCACCGGTTTTAGTAAATCTCCCCCACAGCAACTAAATGGCAGGATAGAGCCACTGACAGAGCCCAGCACCTGGGTTACATTCCAGGTTACCCCCCACAATCTTTAGTCCAGCAGTGTTCAGTACGGCCTCCTAGGTGACACCGACGATTAGCCGATCCAAATAACTGCATAGTGATCTGAGCTCAGAAATGCACAGATAAAGTCTTGATTGAAGAAATATCTTTGGAAATGAAAAAAAACAAAAAAAAAAAGCAAAACAAAAATGGAAAACCTCTCTTCATAGAGAAATAACATCCTTCCTCATAGGACACTAGCAAAAAAGCAGAAGCATGTGAGTGGGGAGGGGGGGGGGGGGTAAAACCAGCTTTTTTGTTTGCCAGTGTCCAATTCCTCTTTAGTAACAGTATAACCCAAATTGTAACAGAATTACTACTGATCCTGTATATCCTTAAAGTGTCACTAAACCCACACCATAAAAACTATCAATAATATTATTACATTCTGCTGTTTATACTCACTCAGTCACTATAACATTTGTTTTCTGTATTCTGCATAAAAAAACCTAGTTGATCCTGCTTCTCTCTATCTCCACCTTCTGTTCATGTCCCCAATTCACGCAGGGATTTTGCAGCTGTGGTGACAACTCTACACATGTTCAGTCTTCAGTGAGTTTCTATGCTGAGCATTTCCTCCCTATCAAACCTGAGCAGTCCATGTGAATATAAAGTCACACATGTGGGCATATACACAGTGGTAAATGAAAGCCCACTCCCTCCCTCCACCTCCATGCCCACTAACCAGCTAAACACAGTGGGGGCGGGATATTACATGTAGATTTATGGAGGCTTCTCCTTCCTCTTATTCTAAGACACAGACTGGAAGACAGTGACACAGACTGTGACTTGCAGAAATCCACCCACACCATGTTATTTCCACAAAATAATAAAGATTTGATTGCAAATATATATTTATATTACAACTTTATACAAGACAAGAATATACTGAATGTCTCTGGGACACATTGAATATCACTTTATTGCACATGTTTATGCACTTTAACCACTTCAATACCAGGCACTAAGAACACTTCCCGCCCAGACCAATTTTCAGCTTTAAGTGCTGTTGCGCTTTGAATGACAATTGCGCGGTCGTGTGACACTGCACCCAAACAAGTTTTTTATTATTTTGTTCCCACAAATAGAGCGTTCTTTTGGTGGCATTTGATCACCCCTGTGTTTTTGCGCTACTATTAAAAAAAAGAACGAAAATTTTCAAAAAAAAAAAGTCTTTGTTTCTGTCACAAAACTTTGTATAAGTACATTTTCTCCATCACTGAAGGGCACTGATGTGGCTACACGGATGGGCACTGATGAAGCTACACTGACGGGCACTGATGAGGCAGTACAGATTGGCACTGATGAGGTGACACTGATAAAGTTGCACTGATGATGGGGCACATATATGCAGCACTGATGGGCGCTGATAGACAGCACTGATAAGCAACACTGACGGGCACTGATAGGTGGCACTGATATGCGGCACTGATGGGCACTCATAGGTGGCACTGATAGGTGGCACTGCTGGGCACTGATAGGTGGCACAGGCTCCCTTGTGGTCTAGTGGGGTGATCCCGAGGGGGGCTGCACTACTAAATGTTCAGCGCAGCACCCCCCCC
>BLSH010029320.1:276037-288717 GCA_018402905.1 Glandirana rugosa
TAATAAAAATTTCTGAATTTCCGAAATTCTGGAAATAAGAAAGAACATTTGAAATAATAATAGCTTATTATTATTTATAATAAGTTAAAATAATAAATTAATAACTTATTATTTCAAATATTCTTCCTTATTTCTGAATTTCCGAAATTCTGGAAATAAGAAAGAACATTTGAAATAATAATAGCTTATTATTATTTATAATAAGTTAAAATAATACATTAATAACTTATTATTTCTTATGATCTTCCTTATTTCTGAAATTTGGAAATAAGAAAAACATTTGAAATAATAATAAATACCTATTAAATTATAGGTATTGGAATTTTCTTGAAATTTGGCTATTAGTGATGAATTTCATATTTAAGTTCACTAACAGCCAAACTTTCAAGGAAATTCCAATACCTATAATTTAATAGTTATTAGTTAGTTATCGTTTCAAATGTTCTTAGTTATTTTCGGATTTCCGAATTTCTGAATTTCCGAATTTTGGATTTTCGGCTGTTCCGATTGCCGAATTTCCAAATTACTACAATTGCTGAATTACCGTGAATTTCAGAATTTCCGAATTACCGCAATTGCCGAATTACCGCAAATTTCCGAATTACTGCAATTGCCGAATTACTGCAAATTTCTGAATTACCGCAAATTTCATAATTTCGGATTACTGAATTTTTTAATTTTTCGAATTTCTGAATTCTGAATTTTTTTCATTTCCGAATTTCTGAATTCCGAATTTTTTGAATTTCCGAAAAACGAAAAAAAAGATTTTTTTAGCCATGCACAAGTCTACTGACTGTATACAGATAGCCATATGTATATATTATATATTTCCCTACACTAACATGCCTGCACTAACTGACAGATATAAGGATAAATTGTAGATCTCTCTATCTATCTATCTATCTATCTATCTATCTATCTATCTATCTATCTATCTATCTATCTATCTTTTTCTTCTTTTTTTTACACATTAATAACGCTATCTATCTAAACTGCCTGTAATCAGGAACCTAAGCTCTCTCTCTATCACTGCCGTCCGCTACCAACACGCTACATGGAGCAGCTGTACAAGTGGCTTCATATAGTGTGGGGTGTGGATTGAGGCTGCCGTGCAGTGATTGGCTAAAGGCACCCTGCCTTTAGCCAATCAAAGCTCTCACAACAGGCCGCTCGCTGATTGGCCAAAGTATGCAGGTCATGTGCATGCTTTGGCCAATCAGCGGACGGCATTCGGCCGCCATTGGAATGCATTATGGGGCGCGCAAAGTTCCCGCGAACGCCCCAGAATGTTCAGAAAGACCCGAACAAATGAACATGCGTTTGACACAAACCGCGAGCTCATCCCTAATAAAGATGGCCTAGGCTATAAGAAGATTGCCAAGACCCTGAAACTGAGCGGCAGCATGGTGGCCAAGAACATACAGCTTATAACTTGGTTCCACTCAAAAAAGGCCTCGCCACGGTTGACCAAAGAAGTTGACTGCACATGCTCAGCGCCATATCCAGAAGTTGTCTTTGGGAAATAAACGTATGAGTGCTGCCAGCATGGGTGCAGAGGTTAAGGGAGTGGGGGTGAGCCTGTCAGTGCTCAGACCATACGCCACACTGCATCAAATTGGTCTGCATGGCTGTCGCCCCAGAAGGAAGCCTCTTCTAAATCTTAAATCTGCTGAAGACAAGCAGACGAAGGACATGGATTACTGGAACCATGTCCTGTGGTCTGATGAGACCAAGATATACATATATGGTTCAGATGGTGTCAAGCGTGCGTGGTGGCAACCAGGTGAGGAGTACAACGACAAGTGTGTCTTGCCTACAGTCAAGCATGGTGGTGGAAATGTCATGGTCTGGGGCTGCATGAGTGCTGCTGGACCGGAGAGCTACAGTTCATTGAGGGAACCATGAATGCCAACATGTACTGTGACATACTGAAGCAGAGCATGAACCCATCCCTTCAGAGACTGGGCCGCTCGGCAGTATTCCAACATGATAACGACCTCAAACACACCTCCAAGACCTGTCTTGCTAAAGAAGCTGAGGGTAGAGGTGATGGACTGGCCAAGCATGTCTCCAGACCTAAACCCTATTGAGCATCTGTGGGGCATCCACAAACAGAAGGTGGAGGAACGCAAGGTCTCTAACATCCACCAGCTCTGTGATGTCATCATGGAGGAGTGGAAAAGGACTCCAGTGGCAACCTGTGAAGCTCTGGTGAACTCCATGCCCAAGAGGGTTGAGGCAGTGCTGGAAAATAATGGTGGCCACACAAAATATTGACACTTTGGGCCCAATTTGGACATTTTCATGTAGGGGTGTACTCACTTTTGTTACCAGCAGTTTAGACATTAATGGCTGTGTGTTGAGTTATTTTGAGGGACAGCAAATTTACACTGTTATACAAGCTGTACACTCACTGCTTTACATTGTAGCAAAGTGTCATTTCTTCAGTGTTGTCACATGAAAAGATATATTTGTTTTGTTTTTTTCTGTCGCCAGTCAATGTCCCTGATCACCGCCACACCAATTTTAAGATAATGCTGTACTGCACTGGTGACAGTATGCAAAAAAAAAAACCCAGAAATTGTGAAAAAAGAAAAAAATGAATTTCTTGATTTTCCAAAAAATTGTGACAAAAAGTGCAATTTCAAAAAACTCGCCATGAGGGGGCGTGGCCGGACGTCATCATCATAGGAGGACGTGTGCCTGGCCAGGACAATCTGCAGGCATCCTCGCTTCAGGGAGAAGGGTGAGATGTAAAAACACCCCAGCCCAACTTCCCATCTTGCCTGCTATAAATAGAGCCCTGAATTGTGCAGATTGGCGGCCGACTTCCAGGCTGCGAAAAATCGAGGCCGCGGCTTTTGCGGCCTACTTGCGCCGGACCAGACATGGTCCCTGGTGCCTCTACCATCCATCCACCTTCTCCACATCAATCAGCAGCCCCCTGGGCACCTACCCTGTCAGGAGCTACAACTTGAAGACCTGGGGGGACGAAGTATAGCGATGGCAACGTGAAGATGCGCTATCTGGAGCTCTGCTGGGACGTGACCCGAGACCAACCTGCTAGACAGGGTTAACAAGCTCCTTGCCGCATGCTGGGGGACCGCAAGCATCCTCACAACTCGGGGGAACCAAGGGGCCCGGAGATCACACAATATTTTCTCCGAAACCACGGTACTCCTTCTCCGGCGCCCCTAGCCAAGATGGCGCCACCGCGCACTACCCAGCCCGGGCCAGCGGCCTTGTCTAATAAGAAAGGAGCGCAAATGGAGGTGGGTGCTAAAACTATCGGTAATGATTGCCATCGGCTCTCCCCCATCCAGTCCCCGGAATTGCCGGTAGAGGACTCTCAACTGACTCCGCGCGCCTCTGTCTCGGAGGGCCCTGCGGAGGACACCCTCAGAAACATCATGGCCATCCTGCCCACCAGACAGGATTTACAGGCTATGGCCACCTCCATCGTGAGTGCACTCACTAAGGAACTGCATGATTTACGTGGCAGGTAGACGTGGTAGAAGAGCGGGTGACTGACTTGGAGACCTCCGCCACCACCACTGAGACCAGGCTGGCAGCCCTGGAGGCAGATCAGCAGGCCTTCCGCCGTCATCTAATCGACATCCAGCTCCGCGTGGACGACGGTGAAAACCGCAGCCGGCGGAGCAATCTCCGCCTCAGGGGCATCCCCGAAGCTACCAGAGGTCCGGACCTGAAAACCAATGTGACGGCCATTCTAAACCAGTACCTTGACAAGCCACCTGCAGCGGACCTTGAATTGGATAGAGTTCATAGAATCCCAGGGCCCCGGACCTCGCTGGGGGGCCTGGACTCTCAAGATCAGCCCGGGGATGTCCTATGCCGGGTGCACTTCTTTAACGTCAAGGTAGAGATTGTACGCCAGACTTGGATGAAGGGCCCGCTGGACTTTGATGGCGCCAGTATCCGGATATTCCCAGACATTTCCCGGCAAACACGAGCCATGCGGGGCCTCATGCGACCTCTCTTAGACCTCATCAGGGAATCCGAGGCTTCCTACTGCTGGGGCCACCCTTTCCACCTAATCGTGAAGAAGATCGCCGCTCCTGGGATTGGAACCATGGGATCCCCCTATTGATTGTTCACCTCTTACGTGTCCTGCATACACTAGTTGGGTTGTCTGTGGGAAAAGTCGTGGCTGGCCCCTTCCGGGGGTCCGCCGATAGACAGGAAAGGGGACACTGTAGGTGGAGGCTGAGGGATGGCCCGGCTGGGCCTGTTGGGTAACCGGTCGGCCTGGAGCGGCGGCGCCCGGTGGGGCTGTTTGGAGCCCGCCCCCCCTGGGTGCGTGTCGGCGGTTGGTGGATGACCGGGGGCCCCTTGCCCCCCTCCTCCCCCCAGGCTGGGGTCATGTAATGGCTCACATTTGACTTTCTGTATGGGCATATGACTGCTTCCCTACATCTGAAATAACTGGGTAATGGGTTGAGCTTTTAGTGTTAAGTGGGTAACTGTTTGTTGTTCTGCCTTCACCTCTGCGGTAATACCATGCTCTGTGTTTTATATTTCTATAGTTTTCCAATGGGTTGTGTGTCTCGCTGGTTCTCCATCCCCAGCATCTCCTCTTCTCCAGAATTTGTTGTAGTTTAACACCTGCTGTTTGGGGCGACGCTCCGAGTCTCCCCCCCAGGTGACGATCTAGGATAAACGCCCTCGGGCGACACCTGGACGCCAAGGCTTTTGGCCTCAGATTTAGATTTATTGTCTCTTCTTATTTCTATACCACATTCCCTCTCGTTTGTGAGGGTACAGTTTCCTATTCTTTCTCTGTCCAGCTTCTCTAACCTCCCTACCCCGGGGCTCTGCCCATTTCACCTTCCTTTCACTGCCTGTTGATCTTCTATTCCCCCCCCTTTTTTTTTCCCCTTGCTATTTGTTTTTGTTGTTGGGTCCGTGCGCCCCGTGCTAAGGTTCAGCTAGACCCTGGTCAGCTCACTTCTGCATCGTGAGGCATATCGAAGGCCATGGGTTTCCTCAAGATTACATCCCTCAACATCCGAGGGCTTAATACGCCAGAGAGGCGGTCACAGCTTCGAACATTCCTGAGGAAAGAGGGGATGCAGGTGGCCTTCCTTCAGGAAACCCATTTTAGAGGGGATCATATCCCCAAGTTGACGAACCATGCCTTCCCTATGGTATATCACAGTGTGTCCCCCATTTCTAAGTCTAAGGGGGTTAGCATCCTCTTTGCTAGATCCACACCATGGGTGCTAGAGGCGCAAAAGACAGACTCCTTGGGCCGCTACCTCTTCCTCCGAGGCCTGATCTCGGGTGTCCGGGTCACCCTCGCAAACCTGTATTTTCCAAATAAGGACCACGTGCAATTCCTGCGTAAGCTCCTCCCTGAGCTCCTAGAGTTCTCTGAGGGTCTCCTGTTATTTGGAGGGAACCTAAACTTTGCCATGGAACCGCTGCTTGATGTCTCAAATGGGGCTACACACCTCTCATACTCGTCTCTCTGTAGAATTAAGACTGACTTGCACACCCTCCATTTGGTTGACCCCTGGCGGATTCAGCACCCACATGATCGTGACTTTTCCTTCTTCTGCCAGGTGCACCATACTTATTCCAGACTAGATTATCTACTGGTACCGCACCAAGAACTGGCTAGAGTAGTAGACACGTCTATCGGCATTGTGTCACTTTCAGACCATGCCCCAATCTATCTCACTTTGAGGTTTGATCAAATGGCCCGGCCCCCGCCGAGTTGGAGACTGAACGAGATGCTCCTCCAGTCGGAGGAGACTCGCCTTGATGTCCTCTCTACTCTTTGGGACTACTTTGCCACAAACACAAATTCTGTCAGCAACCCGCTGGTGCTTTGGGAGGCTCACAAAGCGGTGGTGCGGGGAACCCTGATCAGATGGGGAGCTTGCCGTAAAAGAGAACGAATGCAACAGGCGGAGGAGCTCTGCAAAAGACTACGTGTACAGGAAACGCTGGCACGATCTACCCTGCAGGACCTCCTGAAGGTCCGAGAGGAACACAAGACGAAGCAGAAGTTAGCCTGGGCCAAACGAGCCATGCATGAGTTCTCTAATAAACCGGGCACACTCCTGGCGCGGGTGCTTCGGGGCCCACGTACCAAGACCTACATCCCTTGTGTGCAGTCAGCGGCAGGTCGGAAGCTATCCTTATCTCGGGGGAATTCCATTCCTTCTTTGAAGGTCTCTATAACCTGGGCGGGCCCCTCTCGCCTGACATACTCCCGGTCGAGGATTCTGCGGTTCATGCATATCTGGCCTCCTCAGGGATGCCTGTCTTAGACCCCGCGGTCCTGGAAACTCTTGAGCATCCCATAACAGTGGAGGAGTTTGGGACCGCCCTGGCCAGGGCCAAGCCTAGGAAGGCCCCCCGGGCCCAGGTGGGCTAACACCCACGTACTGCAAGACTTTTTTTGAGACTCTCTCCGGGCCCCTGGTGGGGGCGTTCAACGCCATCACTGGCGGACATGCCTTTCCTGTGGACTCTCTAAGAGCCTATATTTTCCTCATCCCCAAGGAGGGGAAGGATCTGCAGCACTGTGGGAGCTACAGGCCCATAGCCCTCTTAAACACAGACCTGAAGCTGTTCACCAAAATCCTGGCGAACCAGTTGCTCCCACACATACCAGGCCTGATCCACCGGGACCAGGCAGGTTTTGTCCCTATGCACGAGGCGAGGGATAATACCATCCAGGTATTAAACCTGATTCAGGCGGCAAGAACAGGTCAACGTCCCCTTCTTCTGCTCTCCACTGATGCAGAGAAGGCCTTTGACTGAGTCAATTGGTCCTTTCTGCGCGACACCTTGGAGCACATCAGTCTCCGACCATCAATGCTCAGCTGGATCCTTTCCCTCTATTCTACCCCATCAGCAGCGGTTAAGGTCAACGAAACCCGGTCGGCCTTCTTCAATATTCGGAACGGAACCAGGCAGGGGTGCCGCTGTCTCCTCCGATCTTCATCTTGACACTCGAACCTTTCCTCTGTATGGTACGGTCGGATCCAGAGATAGTTGGCTTCCTCAAAAACTCGGGGGCGCATAAGGTGGCGGCCTTCGCAGATGACCTCATTTTCTTTTTATACGCTCCGCGCATGTCCCTACCGAGGGTCTTCCGACTGCTCATGGATTATGGATCTTTATCCTATGTCCAGATAAACCTGTCCAAATCCTCGG
Organism: Glandirana rugosa; assembly: GCA_018402905.1. Classification (NCBI taxonomy): domain Eukaryota; kingdom Metazoa; phylum Chordata; class Amphibia; order Anura; family Ranidae; genus Glandirana; species Glandirana rugosa. The sequence goes on from BLSH010029320.1 coordinate 283,229, forward strand.
TGCTCAATATCACCGTCAGCAAGACGGTGGTTGGCCCGCTGAAGTCGGCCTTTCCTCTGCGCTGGGTGACTAATCACATACGTTACCTGGGGGTGGACATCACAGCGGATATTGGAGCCCTCTACTCTGCTAATTTTATACCACTATTAGCTTGACTTAAAACGGAGTTTCTACGCTGGCACTCCCTTACGCTCACGTGGTTTGGCAGATGCAGTGCCTTGAAAATGACTTCCTTCCCCAAGGTGCTCTATGTTATGCAAGCCCTTCCCATCCGTCTCCCGCCCACTTTCTTCAAGCGGATCAATGTCCTATTCCGTGACTTTATCTGGTCCCACCGACACTCTTGCATCCGATTCTCTATTCTACACATGTCCAAGTCCTATGGGGGCATTGGCCTCCTGGATATGAAGGCTTATTACAGGGCAACACACCTGACTAGACTGATAGACTGGTTCTGCCACACCGATGCGAAGCACTGGGTAGCTATGGAAATGGAGGATTCAGCGAACATGGCCAAAAGTTGGCCTTGGATATCCTCCCCTCTCCCGAGGGCCATTTCTGTCCATCCGACTCTGGGGGGCACTCTGATGGTGGCAAGGGATACTTTCCGGCACACCTCGATCACACCGTCGCCATCCCCCATGATTCCAATACTGGGTAACCCGGAATTTGAACCAGGCCTCAGCAACCCAATCTTTCAGCGCTTAAGGGATAGAGGGCGGCTGTATATCTCCGACTTTGTCCGTGAGGATGGGACTCTCTCTAATGCTGCGGGGACTGATGCTACCACCCCCCCCCTTTAGACTTTCTCAGCGGCCTCCAGCTACGAGCTTTTCTGCGGAAGTGTCTTCGGACACCAGGCATTCCTAGGCCACCTACGGTTCTTGAGGAGGTTTGCCGTAAGGGGGAGCCGCTTCGCCATGGCCTTTCCATGTTGTACACCGCTCTGACTCAGCCTCCAGAGGGCTTCACGTCTCCGTTTCTCCTTAAATGGGAGGAGGATCTAGGCCTACACCTCACGGTCCCGGAGAGGGAGAACATTTTGCATTTTGCCCATAAGTCTTCCATTGCCACTAGAATCCAGGAGACAGGCTACAAAATCCTGACAAGGTGGTACAGAGTGCCTTCGGTTCTCCATCGCCTATTCCCCCAGACCACCAATCTGTGTTGGCGCTGTGGCAGTGAGGAGGGCACGATGCTTCATATCTTCTGGAGTTGCCCTAAGCTGCAACATTTTTGGCAGGGGGTGATTCGCTTTATCAAACACCTGACGAGTGTCGACCTCGAGGGTTAGCCGGCGGCCTGTCTTCTCCATCTTTCCGAACGCCCGATTAAAAAATACAAAACCTCACTCACCATACAACTCCTGAATGCAGCCAGGGCCTGTGTCCCCCTCTGCTGGAAATCTGAGCGCCCTCCCTCCTTGGCGCTGTGGTTCTCCAAAGTTAATGAGCTAAGAGACATGGAGGACCTCACTGCTACTCTCCACAACAAAGAGGAGATCTTTTGAGAGACCTGGAGACCGTGGCAGCACTTTATCTTTACAGATGCCTACCTCGCAGAGATTCCGCACTAGAGGCATCATTGGGTGATGTCGTGGGGGGCCCGGGCATGGGGCGCGCGGATATCCGTTTCTCTTCTATGTTTTTGATGTTTCTTAATGTCCTCTACAAACCTCCTGCTTCCTCGCCTTATGGGGCCCCTTCCCTTTTACATCCCCCCTTTCTTTTTCTCCCTCCCCCCCTTTTTTTTCCCCTCTCTTCTCCCCATTTTTCTCTTTATCTTATCTGTACTCAGGGCATCAACTTTTACATCCTACTTAGTTAGTCTGCGCCCATTTTCAGTCTGATAGGCATTCCACGACTTTGCCCCGTTATCGAGCTTCATGTCCACCTTGTTTTTTAATATAAGAATGTCAGCTCGACGTGGATGGATGTGGATGCTTTCTCCTTAGGATGACCAGCCAGACATACGACTCCTTGCCCTTAACTTTATAAGTGTCCTTTCTACTTTTATTTTATTTCTTTATATATAGTACTGAGAAATGCAAATATCCTTCTTGCTATGGGTTTTGGCAAAAGCTACGTATGACGGGATGCTCAGATTAGATTCTGACTCTGGAACACCGTTCCAGTCCTGGCTATCAATAACCCAGCTAATGCAAGATTTGCGTTTCCACATGAAAAATTACTCTTGCTTGTGTAGTTGCCTGTACCATGTTACCTTTTGTGATAAATAAAGGAATTACAAAAAAAAAAAAAACTCGCCATGCCTCTTACTACAGTAAATACCTTGGACTATCTACTTTCCCAAAAGGGGTATTTTGAGGGTATTTGTACTGTCCTGGGATTTTTGGGGCTCAAGAAATGAGACAGGCCAATAGTACATGGTTGATAAATTTTCAAATATACAGTATAAACCATAGTTTATGGACTATATAACTTCCCTATAAACTAAATAATAAACACTGATTTGAGTTATTTTCACTTAATTTCAAAGAAATTTGGTAGAATACATTTTAACCTAAATTTATGAAGAAAGATTATTTATTTGCATAATTTTATAACAGAAACCAAGAAAAACATGTATTTTTTCCAAAAATGTCCATATTTTTGTGTTAATTAAAAAAAAAATGTATAAAAACTTCTTATGGGTGTAGTGTTGCATGACTGTGCAATTGTCATTCACGGTATGACAGCACTGAAAGTTGAAAATCTGCCTGGGCAGGAAGGGGGTAAATGTGCCCAGTATTGAAATTGTTAAGACAGAGACACCAGTTTTTGTTTGCATGTGAAGTGGCACAGAGAGGTTTTATTATTTCTCTGTTTAGGACACCAAATGTACTTAATCCATACCACTCTCATGCTGCACCCTATACCACACTTATTCCAAACCTAGATTGCACCTATACCAACCTTATACTGCATTATACCGAACATTTACCTCATCTGAACCACATTATTCTGCACCTGTGCAGAGACTATACCATACCTATACTTCATGCAGGTTAACTGGGACTGTTGTTACAGTAAGTGTACCGCTGCCCTTAAGGGGCCCCAATGACAGCCGACAGAAGAAGAAAATCTCAAAAGACTGCCCCTCCCTTAATAATTGTTCTGCAAGCTCCTTTGTTCCCCTGCTGACTCCGCTACCATCCTCCTTTTCTTTTAGACAGCGCATACCCAGTTGGTCTAGGACTAGCATATATGCATAAATGGACTCTGGCAGCATAGTTCCAGCACTTGGTGGATTAAACTTTACTATTGCTCACTGCTGCACTTGAGGTCTCTATTCCTACTATTTATGCCGATCTGAACGCCAAATGTAATCTTATGCTTGGTCCTTACTGTTAATCACTTTGTATGCTAAATTGTTTTATTACCATTGTTAATCTATTTAATGCTTGCCTAGTTACCAACCATATTGGGTGCCAGTATATTAAGTTTGCCTCTACTACCTGGTTTGGAGCCTGTTTTCCTTAATAAAGCACTACTACTGGGTACTAAGTATTATCTTCAGCGATTTCATGTGATATTTTATGTCTGTGCACCTAATCTGGTGTGTTGGAGGGGTTAAGGTTTTTTGTAAAAGGTTGAGGTAAAGAACAAAAGACCCATCCTAATCAGCAGCTCCTAGGGGGTATCACTACATAAGAAATGCTAGAGAGTTGTGACATGAAAAGGGCAGTAATAATGTAGATGTAGAAACTAAGCCTCTATACACAGATGCTTTTAGATGGGTAACAAAAAAAAATGCCATGGGTCATGTCAATCTTACTGTAAGCGCCAGTCACAAATGAAAATGCTACATACAATTCATCTACCCTGGCATTTTTTCTTCTTGAGTATATCAGGTCACCACACTGTGTAAAATCCTCTCTCCACTGAGTGTCTGTGAATAGAAATGGGAATTGCAGGCACAATTTGTAGGAGTTTCCCTTACTCCGGGTATCGAGGGATACCAAAATCTTTAAGTGATCGATGTTTACTACAGTTCTTGAGCCAATCCTTCTCCCTTCTAGACAATCTTGTCTGTCTCTCCCTCTATTTTACTTCCCTCCTCTCTTTCTCCTTCTCTACATCCTCTTTCGCTTTCCTTATTTCCCTATCATCGCTTTCTTTTTTTTTTTACGGGCAATGGTTCGTTAATATAGGGTTGAGAAATGTGTTGCCACAGAAGGCTACTCAGAGGCCTGGAAGGTGTCAATTTCAATCCTCATTTGGGGGTGCGGGTCCTAAGGGGGGGGGTCTTATGGGGGCTAAGGGTCCTCAGCTCCTGGCACAGTTTGCTCCCATTAGGGGTGCTGGGAGCCTGGGGGCTCTCCCTCAGAGTGTCTTCTAGGTGGGAGCATCTTAGAATGTCCCCTGGGAGATCTCTGTCCATACGGGGCTTAACTCGGTGGACTTGCATTTAATCACAAGATCTGTGACTAAGGCGTCTCTGATGTACACTTTTCACCATTAACCGACACAGCAGTCATTATAATTGGTATTGCCAGATTCCAATTTCTCCTTAGTAAGCCTGCTCGCTTAATACAGACATCTCAATCCTTATATCCTCTCTTATTTGCTTTCTACTGTGGCCTTTACCCGTAGTTAACTTGTTACATGTAACTCTGAAACCAATCTAACAACCTTCATTTATGATTACACTGGACAGCTTGTTGTATTTCTCTTTTGGTTGTTTCCTTTTTGTTTCGTTTTGCAACATAATCTTCAATAAAAATTTTGAAAGATAAAAAAAAAAAAAAAGAAATGGGAATTGCGGCCATGCAGAGTGTGCTCTGTATGTTCACAATTTGAGGACCAGGTGAAAAAAAAAAAGGACCAGGTTTGGTCTGCTTGCCCGCATGAACCTTTGGCTGCTACCGCAGCAAAAAGTCATTCATTTAGTAATGGTATTATCTAAACTGGTATCTAAACCAAAAAGATAACATTTCACTTTTAATCCTGGAGACACAACAGGAAACTAAAGGACATTTCTCTAAAGGGCATATAATTTCCATAAATAGTTGTCATGAACACCCTTCTTGAGGCTGGGTTCACACTGTGTGCGGCTCGCAGCAGGGGGGTCCAGTGCATCCCCATTCACTGTCTCGGGTCCGTATTAGGTCCGAATATTTGGCTGAATTCAGACTTGAAACGGAGCCAAAGACGCACAAGACTCTTATCCTAAGCTTTAAAATATTTTTAATTAAATTCCACTACAATTAAAGCCATCTAAATGGGCTTGAGCTACAATTCCAAAGCATGTTCATACAATCATGCTGTAAATTTGATCATTTTATAAAGTCTTACCTTCTGGGCAATAGCAGCCAGTGACACACTTCTCAATACAAACGCCGATGTCCTGACTGCTACAGGTTTTTTCACAAGGTGATCCACATTCTCTATATTCCCTGTTTGATGGACATTCTATTCCTGAAAAGAGAGAGTAAGAGAGGTATTTTGGTGCACCTTTCATAACACTGTATATTCTCGTTTTTAAAG
>BLSH010029320.1:307375-317470 GCA_018402905.1 Glandirana rugosa
TATTCATTCAACTCGGGCGTATAGTGCAGAGGAGGTCTTTTGCTAGAATTATTGCTCACACTCTGGCGATCGCGGCGATACCTCACATGTGTGGTTTGAACACTGTTTACATATGCGGGCTCAACTTACTTATGCGTTTTCTTTGCTGCACAAGCTTGCACGTAATGTGGCGCTTTTACCATTTTTTTTTTGTTTAATTTATTTTATTTTTTCTTTTAGCACTGTTCTTTTTAAAAAAAATATGATCACTTTTATTGCTATCACAAGGAATGTAAACATCGCTTGTGATTAGTAATATATGGTGACAGGTACTCTTTATGGAAGGATGGAGGGTTACTGGATAGCCGGCTGCCTGCTCTAAAAAACAGTATAGGGTATAGCCTGTAGCTGCAGACTATACCCCGATACTTCAACTTAAAGCTGCCACCGTTTATAAACAGCGATACACGTTAAGTGGTTAAACTAATTTACAACAGCAGGGCCAGTTCCTGCTCCCAACAAGAGTAACTGCAAGGGGTTACAGTGTTTTGGCACCGACAACACCCAAGGCCCAATTTTTCACCACCTGTTTGACTGGGGCATGTCATCACAATTTTTAACCACTTAACGCGAATTGCCGTTTATAAACGGCGGCGGCTTTAAGTGGATGTATCGGGGTATAGCCTTGCAGCTACAGGCTATACCCCTGTACCATTTTTTTAGAATAGGCGACCGGCTATCTGGTGGTAATGGGCGATCCAGCTTGGAAGCTGCTCGGTCGTTATCCCAGGGAGCGAGAGGGGTCATCCCATGCCACCGGCCTCCGCTCTTCCCCGGTCTCCCGTCCCACCGGGAGACCGGAGCTCCGATCCAACGCTTCTGGCCGCTGTGTGGAGTCCCTGTGGAAGCCAGGATCGGCTTCAATCGGGACTCCTTCGTACATTTCTGGAAGCGACGTCACAATGTCACTTCCGGTTTACTCGGCGGCAAAAGGCACCAGTTTTAAAAAAAATTACAGCATTCAGAATCGCCGTTTTTGGCAATCGGAATACTGTGAAGTGCAAAGGAGGGATGGGGGGGGGGTCCCCCATCCCTCCATAAAGAGTACCTGTCACCGTATTTTACTATCACAAGGGATGTTTACATTCCTTGTGATAGCAATAAAAGTGATGAGATTTTTTTTTTCTAAAAAAATAAAATAGATTAAAAAATGTAAAAAAAAAATTTAAAGCGCAACAGTCCCTGCGACCTCGCGCAGCAAAGAAAACGCATATGTAAGTCACGCCCGCATATGAGCAAAAGAGAGCATTGTCAGCGCAAACAAAATGGTCTAAACCGTGAGCAAATGATATGATGGATGTAATACAATAAATGAGAGACAACGGGTACTCAACAGCAAAGTTAAGTAGCCCAAGGATGTGTATTCACGGTGGATGAGACCGTCCAAAAAGTTCAAGAAGTTGTCCACTGGTAAGGCTGCGTCATGCGAGAAGCAGAATCATCTTCTATAAGAAAGAGTAGAGGAGAAAGGCATGCGCGCCTCTAAGTGTAAACTGTTATATAATATATGGTGAAAGAAATGGTTGGAGGTACTCACAGACATGGAGTGAAAAGTCGCATGGCAGTGTCTGCTAGCTGTAAGCGAGTGACTGATAGCGATCCGTCGGTGGTGGCATCAGGTGTAGGGTGGAAAATGAGAAAGCAGGCATGCGCCCTTCTAAGTCTAAACCGTATATAAAAGTTTTATTAAAACACTAGTAAGAGGTACTCACAAACATGAAGGTAAAAATTGCATGGCAGTGTGAGCCACTGCAAGCTATGTCCTAGTGTTAGAAACGTGATAATGTCCACAGAAACTCATCAGATCCCAGGGGGAGGGGAAGAAGTCACTGGCTGACTGGCTCCAGGTGGTGGTGAGGTAGACACTGGTGGTTTCCAGCGCTCCCTGTGGTCCAAGCGGAGTGGTGCAACTGAGTCTCCAAGGTGTAAGGATCCCTTCTGGGTAGCGAGAGGACAGTAGGCTGCCTACTGTCCTCTCTTACTAGTGTTTTAATAAAACTTTTATATACGGTTTACACTTAGAAGGGCGCACGCCTGCTTTCTCATTTTCCACCCTTCAACTGATGCCACCACCAACGTATCGCTACCAGTCACCCGGTTACAGCCAGCAGTTGCTGACACTGCCATGCGACTTTTCACTCCATGTCTGAGTACCTCTAATTATTTCTTTCACCATATATTACATAGTGGTGTACACTTAGAGGTGCGCAGCATGACTTTCTCCTCTACGCCCGCATATGAAAACGGTGTTCAAACCACACATGTGAGGCATCGCCGCAATCACCAGAGTGTGAGCAATAATTCTAGCAAAATACCTACTCTGCACCTCTAACCTGGTAACCGTTAAAAAATTTTAAAGCGTCACCTATGGAGATTTTTAAGTACCGGAGTTTGTCGTCATTCCGCAAGTGTGCGCAGTTTTCAACCGTAACATGTATGGTATCTATTTACTCGGCGTAACATCCTCTTTCACAATATACAAAAAAATTGGGCCAACTTTACTGTTGTCTTATTTTTTAACTCAAAAAAGCTATTTTTTTCCAAAAAAATTGCGCTTGAAAGACCGCTGTGCAAATGCCGTGAGACAAAAAGTATTGCAAAGATCACCATTTTATTCTATAGGGTGTTTGGAAAAAAAATATAATGTTTGGGGGTTCTAAGTAATTTTCTAGCAAAAAAAATTATTTTAACTTGTAAACAACAAGTGTAAAAAAGGGCTTCGTGCCTTAAGTGGTTAAACTAATTTACAACAGCAGGGCCCGTTCCTGCGCCCAACAAGAGTAACTGCAAGGGGTTACAGTATTCTGGCACCGCCAACACCCAAGGCCCAATTTTTCAGCACCTGCTTGAATGGGACATGTCATCACAATTTTTAAAATAATTTACAACAGCGGGCCCTGCACCAAAATTAAAAAAAGAAAAAATTACATGTGCTTCCCCCCCAAAAGTCCATAACAGACCCTTCAGGTCTGGTATGTATTTTAAGGGGAACCCCACCTAAAATAAAAAAAAAGATTACGTGGGGGTCCCCCCAAAGTCTATACCAGGCCCTTCAGGTCTGGTATGGATTTTAAGTGGAACCCTGCACCAAAATGTAAAAAAAAATAAAAATGCTTAGGACCCCCCCCCCCCCCAAGTCCATACCAGGCCCTTCAGGTCTGGTATGTATTTTAAGGGGGACCCCTTGCCAATTTTTTTTAAAAAAAGCATGCGACCCTGCCCCAAAATCCAAACCAGACCCTTATCCAAGCATGCAGCCCTGGCATGGCACGAGAGGGTGGGGACGAACGAGTGCCCCCCCGAACCATACCAGGTCACATGCCCTCAACATGGGGAGGATGATTTGAGGTCACCCCCAAAGCACCTTGTCCCCATGTTGATGGGGTGAAGGGCCTCATCCCCACAACCCTGGCCGGTGGTTGTGGAGTCTGCGGGCAGGGGGCTTATCAGAATCTGGAAACCCCCTTTAATAAGGGGGCCCCAAGATCCCAACCCCCAACCAATGTGAATAGGTATGGGGTACATTGTACCCCTACCCATTCACCAAAAAAGGAGTGTAGTGGTAAAGTCCTTTCCTTTATTGTGTAAAATAGTTCTTCTTTCTTCCTCCATCTTCTCCTGCCTGGTCTTTCTTCTGGTCTTCTGCTTCTTCTTTTAGTCTTCTTCCTTCCTCTCTTCGTCTTCAATCTTCATCTTCTTTTCACCGGCGCCGCTCTCCCCGCTGTTGCAGCCCAGCCCCTGCGTGTCTCCCAGAATGGGCGGTCTTCAAAATTATACTTCTTTTATAAGAAGGGGCGGGGCCACCCAGTGACGTAACCGAGTGAACCCGCCCCCTTATGACGTCATGCGCTGTCAGAGGGGGCCGGTCACCCAATTACGTCACGGGTGGCCCTGCCCCTTCTTATAAAGCACCCATACTACCCATGTTGAGGGTATGTAGCCTGGTACGGTTCGAGGGGGGGGGCGCTCGCCCATCCCCCCGCATCCTAGCCAGCCAGGGCTGCATGTTCGGATAAGGGTCTGGTTTGATTTTAGGGGGACCCCTACAAATATCCAAACCAGACCCAAAGAGCCTGGTTTGGACTGGGGGGGACCCCACGCACTTTTTTTCAGTGTTTTTTGCCGGGAAACGGCAATACATTGCAGCTGCGGTTTTAAATGACAATTTTACCTATGGAAATGTCACTTTGCTCTGGCTATGTTCTACACCTTGCAGAGATGTGCCCTTTTACACACAGACTAAGGACACCCCCAGGCACAATATTTAAAATTCATTTTTTTTTCACTTTAAGCATTAGTAAAATCACTGCTCCTGAAAAAAAATTGATTTTTAAACTTTTTTTGTCATTAATACATGTCCCCTAGGGCAGGACCCGGGTCCCCATACACTTTTTAGGGCAATAACACTGCATATAAACCTTTAAAATGAGCACTTTTGATCTTTCATGTTCGGGTCCCATAGACTTTAACGGTGTTCGAATGTTTGTGCAAACTTTTCGTCTGTTCGCATGTTCTAGTGCAAACAGAACCGGGGGGTGTTCGGCTCATCCCTACTTGCCAATAGGTACTGGAAATATCTCCTAAACCTTAACCATTTTGGAGATATTTACTGTATACTGCGCCAATGATGTCATCGGCGCGCATGCCGTTTCTTCAGGGGTCAGTGCCGTGAACGGCGGCTCCCATGCGCGGGAGTGACGTCACACGGCTCCGGCCAGTCCGTGGCCCCAGAAGGAAGATGGGCGAAGATGGATGTGGCCTGCAGCAGGGACGGCACGGGCTTTGTTTGTAAGGTATGTGTCAAATAATGTGCGATGCATACTAGCACATTATGCCTTTACTTTGCAGGGAAGAAGAAAAGAAGACAAAACCATCATCCTCTTTAAAATGGCAGAGTAGTAGACTTGCACTTCTGGAGTGCCATTTATAAACATCTCTTCAGAAAACACACATGGGAGGTCAGTGCACCCAAGAATGGCTGTGATCTGAGCCATCATCAAATGATCACAGAGATAATGCACAGAGCCAATATGATTGACACAATAGCATGTAACCATTCACAGAAATCACACATGTATAGTAAATACTCTAGACATTTCAATATTTAGGAAATTTCGGCAAAACCGCTCAGTTTTCTTAGTTTTTATCAAGCACTGTATTTGAAAATAATACAATTGTGTGCTATAAAATAACATACACTTTAAAAATGGTAAATGTAGAAATTGCCCCAAATTTGGGAAAAAGTTACATATTTTCATTTTGCACATAAATATGAAATATACTTTAACCACTTCAGCCCCGGAAGGATTTCCAGCTTTAGGACCGGAGCACTTTTTTCAATTTGGCACTGCGCCGCTTCAAATGGTAATTGCGTGGTCATGCAATGCAATACCCAAACAAAATTTGCGTCCTTTTTTCCCACAAATAGAGCTTTCTTTTGGTGGTATTTGTTCACCACTGCGCTTTTTAATTTTTGCGATATAAGCAAAAAAGGAACGGAAATTTTGAAAAAAAATGATATTTTCAACTTTATGTTATTACAAAAATACAATAAACTAAATTTTAGTCATACATTTTTGCCAAAATGCATTCAGCCACATGTCTCGGGTAAAAAAAAGCCAATTAGCGTATATTTATTGCTTTGCGCAAAAGTTATAGCATCTACAAACTAGGGTACATTTTCTGGAATTTCCGCAACTTTTATTTTATGACTGCCTATCTCATTTCTTGAGGTGCTAAAATGGAGGGGCAGTACAACCCCCCCCCATAAATGACCCCATTTTGGAAAGTAGACACCCCAAGGAATTTGCTGAGAGGCATGTTGAGGACAGTGAATATTTTATTTTTTTGTCATAAGTGATTGAAAAATGACCAAAAAAAAATTACACAAAGTTGTTAATGAAATGATATATTGCTCACATATGCCATGGGTATATGTGGTATTACACCCCAAAATACATTCTGCTGCTTCTCCTGAGTACGGGGATACCCCATGTGTGAGACTTATTGGGAGCCTATCGGCGTACGGGACCCTGAAAACCAATCACCTCCTTCAGGATTTCTTACGGCAAAAATGTATGCCTTCACCCCACACTACCTATCTCAGTTTTGGAGGCCATGAAATGCCCAGATAGCACAACCCCACCCCCCAAATGACCCCATTTTGGAAAGTAGACACCCCAAGCTATCTGCTGAGAGGCATGTTGAGTTCATGGAATATTTTATATTTTGCCACAAGTTTCGGGGAAAGGTGATTTTACTCCTCACTCCCTATCACAGTTTCGGAGGTCATGGAATGCCCAGATAGCACAAACCTCCCCCAAATGACCCCATTTTGGAAAGTGGACACCCCAAGCTATTTGCTGAGAGGCGTGTTGAGTCTATGGAATATTTTATATTTTGCCACAAGTTTCGGGGAAATTACATTTTTTTTCCACAAAGTTCTCACTAAATGATAAGTTACTTGAACATGCCATGGGTATATGTGAAATGACACCCCAAAATACATTCTGCTGCTTCTTCTGAATACGGGGATACCACATATGTGAGACTTTCTGGCAGTCTAGCCCCGTACGGGACCCCAAAAACCAATCACCACCTTCAGGCTTTCTAAGTGCGTAAAAATATCATTTCAGTGACAACTTTGTGTAAAAAAAAAAAGGAAATAAAAATTGTCATTTCCCGGAAACTTGTGGCAAAATATAAAATATTCCATGGACTCAACGTGCCTCTCAGCAGATAGCTTGGGGTGTCTACTTTCCAAAATGGGGTCATTTGTTTTTTTTTTTTGCTATCTGGGCATTTCATGGCCTCCGAAAACCTGGATAGGTAGTGTGGGGTGAAGGCATAAATTTTCGCCCTTAGAAATCCTGAAGGCGGTGATTGGTTTTCGGGGTCCCATACACGGATAGACTCACAAAAAGTCTCACACATGGGGTATCCCCGTACTCAGGAGAAGCAGCAGAATGTATTTTGGGGTGTAATTCCACACATACCCATGGCATGGGTGAGCAATATATAATTTCAGTGACAACTTTGTGTATTTTTTTTATTTTTTCATTTTTCAATCACTAATGACAAAAATATCAAATATTCCATGGACTCAACATGCCTCTCAGAAAATAGTTTGGGTGTCTACTTTCCAAAATGGTGTCATTTGGGGCGGTTTTGAACTGTCCTGGCATTTTATGCCCAACATCACCCACTCTTCTAACCACTTGATCCACCAAGTCTTTTCTGACACTTTTTGTTTACATGAAAAAAATACCTTTTTTTGCTAGAAAATTACTTTGAACCCCCAAACTTTATATATTTTTTTTAAAACAGAGGCCCTACAGATTAAAATAGTGCGTGTTACATTTTTTTTTTTTCAAAAAGTATTTGCGCAGCAATTTTTCAAACGCATTTTTTGGGGGAAAAAAAACACTTTTTTGAATTTTAATGCACAAAAACACACTATTTTGCCCAAATTTTTAGCAAAATATAAAAGTTGATCTCATGCCGAGTGCATAGACACCAAACATGACATGCTTTAAAAATAACGCACACCCGCGAAGCGGCGGCAAACTATATACATTTTTAAAACCCTTAAAAAGCCTTTACAGGTTACCACTTCAGATCTGCAGAGGAGGTCTACTGCTAGAATTACTGCCCCCGATCTGACGTTCGCGTTGATACCTCACATGCATGATGAAATTGTTGTTTACATACGACACGAGACTGACGCTTGCGTCCAACTATGTGCGCGTGCACAGGGCGCAGGGGTGCATTTTTTTTTTAATTATTCAGTTTGCTTTTTTTATTTTATTTTTACACTGTCCCTTTCATCTTTTTTTTTATAATTTTTATTTTTATCATAGGGGATATTTAAAATCCCTGTGCTAAAAATAAAAATGATAAAAAAAAAAAAAAAAGATCAAAGGGACAGTGTAAAAATATTTTTTTTTTTTTTTAATTTGTGGTCTACTAAACTCTAGATCTTTCCCCAGCCCTTAAAGCATCTGACCACAGCAAAATTGGTGTGATAAAATGCTTCCCCAATTTCCCAATGGCGCTGTTTATTTCTGGCGAAACCGAAGTCAAAAAATGCTCGTAGCCTCCGGTTTCTTAAGCCATGGAGATCATTGGAGCCATTCTAGTCTTCAATCAGCTCTATGGTCAGCTGGTGGAACCACCAGCTGCATTCTCACGTTCCCCGGTGCGACAGGATAGCCTGAGAAGACCAGCAACACACTAGTATGTCGCTGGTCCTTGTTGGGCATATATAGTAATGTTCTTTTTTTCATGGAAAAAAAAGAATCAATCGGTGGGTAATGCCCACCATTAGAAAACCTCCCTTCATCCTCCCACTTCTAATGGTGGGCATAGCCACTTTTTAAAAAAATATACCGGAGCATAGGGGCAATCCGCCCCAATTTCCACCCACTGCCCCTATGCTCCGGTATATTTGCTCTATTTTTAACTGTGGTGGTGAAATCACCGCCAACAGCGCTGGAGTCGCTGATTTATGAATGGTGGGAGCAAACGCTTTTGCTGTCACCATTAATAAATCAGTGCTGCAGCTGAATGGCGTACCTGAAAAGGAATAAATAATTAATAAAACACAGTTACATAAAAACATTACATACCTGCTAAAGAGAAAAAATTATAAAACACATTAACAATATAACATTACAGGTAAGCATTAACATAAAAAATTACATACCTGCAAAGAAAACATGATAAAAACAGTAACAAACAGGTATGCATACAAAATATTAACAATAGAGAGAGAACAGAGAGAGATTAGAGAGAAAACAAGAGAGAGAGAGAAAAAAAGAAACGTACAACTGTTTTTGTTTTTTTATTTTATATATTTTTTTGTTTTTTTAACTTTTTTCATTTTTTTTGTTGTTTTACATTTTTTTTGTTTTTTTTGGTACGCCTTTTTTTTTTTTTTTGTAACTAAAAATCGGTTCCAGGTTTGGGTCTCTCAAAATGCACTGGCATTTTTGGAGACCCTATGTCAGTGTGCCTATCGCTGCGTCTGCTGCACCCAATGCTAATAATTCACTAATGTGTGATAGCGTTCAAAACAGTCATTGATGCAGAGACCAGGCTGGTCAGGACAGGTTTTGCAATAACTGCGGGTGTCACGCCTGTATCCGCATCGTCTGCAGACAAGACATCTCTTTTGGGGTGTTCTTTGGCCTGGGATACCACGGAGGAGACGTGGAAAGTGCCTCCCATGCAGCCAGCTAACTGCATTCACATTGTGAACAGGGGGAGCAGCACCATCTGGATACAGAAGGGCTGTGACAATCTCTTCCATGAATTTGAGGAAGGATCCTGTCAGTCCTGACGCTCTGTATAAGACATGAGCGTTCAGCAAAGTCAATTGAAAAAGGTATAGAGACACTTTTTTGTACAAGCGTCTCGCTTTACGGGCAATTAGGTACGGCGCCGGTAACTGATCATGGAGGTCCACCCCTCCCATATTTAGGTTATAATTGTGGACACAGAGGGGTTTCTCCACAAGACCAGTCGCCGTAGAAATTTGCACTGTCGTATCTGCGTGAAGGGAGGTCAGAACGCAAACATTCTGACTGTCCCTCCACTTCACCGTGAGCAAATTATTACACTTAACGCAGGCTCTCTCCCCCCGACTAAGACAGGATTCTACAAGCCATTGGGGGAAGCCCAAGCGATTAGGTCGCACGGTGCCACATGCGTCAATCTGATGATCAAATAAGTGACTAAACAGTGGCACGCTCGTGTAATAATTGTCCACGTATAAGTGGTACCCCTTTCCGAATAAGGGTGACACCAAGCTCCACACAATCTTGCCAGTGCTCCCTATGTAGTCTGGGCATCCTTCCGGCTCTACCTGACTATCTTTGCCCTTATAAACCGTGAAACTATGTGTATAGCCTGTGGCCCTGTCACAGAGCGTATACAATTTGACCCCGTATCTGGCACGCTTGCTGGGGACAAACTGCTTGAAAGCAAGACGGCCAGAAAATTTAACCAGGGACTCGTCCACGCACACAACTTTGTTGGGAATAAAAAGTGCGGTGA
>BLSH010029320.1:324816-346480 GCA_018402905.1 Glandirana rugosa
AGTCTCAGGGGAAAAGTAATCCTAGGGGTTTTAGTGGGGGAATGTAGTCCCAGGGGTTTCAGGGGAATGTAGTCCCAGAGAGTTCATTGAAATGTAGTACAAGAGATTTCGGGAGAATGTAGTCCCAGAAATGTCGGGTAAAGAAAATTTATCCCAGGGGTTTCAATCTTCCTTTCTCGTCTCACCCCATTCCTCTCACCTCTCCAAATTCTCTTATCAACACCATGACCTTCCCCTCCTCCCTCATAACACTTCTCGGGTTCGGATGTAGTCCTAGACAAGGAAGAGTAACGTTGTCAACCGATGACCTGTCCACCTTCGACCTCCCCTTTAGAGAACATGATGTAAAGTTACTTGAGAGACCCTGATGTAAGGGGACTTTGGGGACCCTGATGTAAGGGGGTGATTTTGGGGATCCTAATGAAAAGGGGACTCTGATTTAAGGGAGAATTGTGGGGTCCCTAAATTAAGGAGGGGATACTCTGGGGACCCTGATTTGTAGAGGGGGATCTGAGTGACCCTAATGTAAGTGGGGCTATGGGGCCTCTGATGTAAGGGAAGACTTTGGGATCCTAATGTAAGGGGAGACTTTAGGGACCCTAATAAAAGTGGGGTCTCTGATGTAAGGGCAAACCCTGGGGACCTTGATTTAAAGAGGGGGACTCTGGGGACCCTGATTTCAGGAGGGGGAAATCTGGGGACCCTGATGTAAGGGGGGAACTCTGGGGACACTGATGAAAGGAGGGGGGACTCTAAAGCTGTGTAAGGGGCCCCAGAATTACTGATGGCCGCCCTGTTCCCCACATACTGCGCCAACATTCCACATATTGCTGCAGGATTGAAAGATGTTAAGTGGAGACAAAGCTGTCTCCTGCAAACGTCAGCCAATCCATGAAGAAGAGGTATCCAGCCAGTGAGGTGCTACATGCTGCGCACAACATTACTAACTCCCAGCACCACACGGAGCTGGAATTTCAAAGGATGCGAGAAAGCATCTTTTTTGCATTTGCACCCTTTTTTTTGTGGTGGGGGGTGGATGCAAGTAGCTGGCCTTGCCTTGGGCACAAAATAGTCTAGCACTAGCTCTACATAGGTGGGAGCTGAAGTCTAACTAGAAAACTGGGCACTCATTCCATCCTTACAGCTTAATTGTATCTGCTGAAAACGTACGTTTTTGAAAATTCCTTTATTAAAAAATAAAAAACAATGCCCCCAGTGTAGATCCATTGCCAATCAGGACGCCAGCTGCACCACCGCATCCGAAAAAAGGAAAAAAAAAGTTCAGCTGTCAGTGGGGAGTCATCGGTTGTTGATGCAACAGCCAGCTTACCGTCCCGTTCCTTAAAAACCAGCTATTCTTCACACAGAATTCAAATCAGTTGATCATTCATTGACCGAACCGAATTCAAATTGTTCCCAAAATTTGGAAATCATTAGAAAAGTAATAAATGAAACTAAATTAAGCTAAGCAAAACTAAACAAATTTCTAAAACGAATCAACGAAACAAAAATTGTACCATAATGAAACAAAACAATTTTTTTTATTCTGTCTAACATATACAGTACATACAGTATGTAGACCTTCACAGTTATTGTGTTTTTTTTGTCTCAGTACAAGTCTATCAATCGGCTCATTATGTCAGTCTGACTCATTGAAAACCACACATCCTGATATAGGAATAAAGGGGGTAACCAAACAGTCATCAAAATATAAAATAGTATGTTTAATGTAAAAATGTAAAAGTGACATAAAAACACTTTTTGACAAAAGAAAAAATACCCTTTAGGCATTCACCTAAAGGCACAATTGCCAGATTGTAGCAGAAGAAATCTGTTCTTAAATGGAATAACAATAAATAAAGTAAAGTAGGGTACACACTATAAGAAAAATCGGGCAAACGTTCGTCCGTCTGATGAAAGAAAATCCATACAAAAATTCTCATATGACAAAGGTTTGTTTTTTGTTCAGTCTTTCGTTTCTGATTTTTCTCATACGAAAATCGTACAAACACGGTACACATTAAGCGAAATTGTTCGTTCTGTTCCTGTATGAGAACATTTTTTGAGTTTGTCCCTTCAGAAATTTTCATTCAGAAGGTCGGAATCAGCTGTAGAAAGCTGCGTACACACTATACAAAAGTCGTACGAAAGGTATTTGGACGAAAATTCTCACCCGATTTTCTTATAGCACGTACAGACCTTAGGGGATCATCAAGATATATTTGCAATTAGAATTGTTTATGCATACAAGTAACTTACAATTTGGCTACAGGAAGGTAGAGGCTTATCAATATCCACATTGTTGTCACAGACTTCTCCTGGAACTCCTGCTGTGTTTGCCTCTAGATAGTCAAGTAGGCTTTGTGGGTCTCCTGTTATATAGATCATTATAGATTTATGAACATTGTAAAATTTCAGCTTTTAATTGCTAGAACAGGTATCCCTAGCAAGTATAGCATGCAGTTAGAATACTGTAAGTTTAAACATGTTTATAACCTTATGGAGGTTTCCTAGCTTAAAGAGGTTGTAAACCCAGATAAAAAAAAAAAAAAACCCTGTAAGACAAAGGCACCCGCACACCGCTGACACGGACGACACCTTTCCTGGTGTTTCTTCTGGTTTCGCGGGCTCCAGTGATGTGATTAGCCACAGCCACGATGACAGCCCTCCCACGCATATGCATGGGAGCTGCCTGTCATGGCACAGGCCCTGAAGAAACGGCGCGGGTGGTCGTTCCTTCAGAGCGCATATGCCGCTGATGTAATCGGTAAAGTATACAGTAAATATCTCTTGTTATAGGCTTACCTATAGGTACAAACACACAAGGGGAGTTTACTTCCTCTTTAAAGGGGTTGTGATTGTCCAAATGTATATTATTTTACCTGGCAATGGGTCTGAGGCATTAAAACAAGAGAAAAAATAGTCCACAACTGAAGTTTCTGCCAATAGCAACAAAACAGAATTCTTGCTTAGCCCTGGTTCACATTAATGCTACTTTGAAATTGCTGCTACTTCATTTCAAGCAGCGTGATTTCCAAGTAGCAAGGTCTGCGTGATCTCAGGTGCTACTTGATAGACATCTGTGTGGCTTCGTGCGCAGATGTCCTTTGAAGTCGCACCTGAAATCGTCAAAAATAGTGCAGAAACTACTTTTGCAAATCAGTGCGGTGCTGCAAAATCGGTGTCGCACTGATTGGAACTGTGACATTGCTGCCAATAGGCTGCGATTTGTCAAGCGATTTTATCTCTCAAATCTCTCTCAAATTGCATGACAAATTGCTGCAATGTGAACCTGGGCTTAAATGCATAGTTCACCTTTACCAAAAAACTTCCTATGCAGGCAAGAGGTGTCTGTAGATAAAAACGAACTGTGCAGCTTTGATCAAATAATTTAATAATGCCCTTGCTAAAGGTGTAGGCCAAAACTGTCAGGATGTTGCTAAGAGAGGCCCAGCAGTTACTGTTCACCTTCACCACCAAAGGAGTGAGCTCTTTCTCTGATTCCAACCTCCTCAGATGTACTTTCTATCCCCTAATGAAGTAGCTCTGAGCTCAGCCTTGAGGCTGGGTTCACACTAGTCCGATTCTCGGACCGACATGAGGAGCACAAGTTGCATTACGTCACAAAAACAACGATTCCCTATGAGAGCCGTCTTAACTGCTCCGACTTGTGTTTTTCAAAGTCGGACCGACTTTGAAAAAGGTTCCCATACTACTTTTGTCTGACTTTGATCCTACTTCAGCCCATTGAAAGGCATTGAAGTCAGATCAAAGTCATCTCAGTGTCTTCACTGATCCGACTTTGGCATGCGACTTGTGCTCTGGGGATCTTGAAGGGGAACTCCACACCATATTTAAAAAAAAAAAACTGGCATGGGGTCCCACTCCAGGAGCATACCAGGCCCTTTGGTCTGGTACAGATTTTAAGGGGAACCCCATGTCGAAAAAACAGCGTGGGGTTCCCCCCACAATCCATTCCAGACCCTTATCCGAGCACGCAGCCCAGGAAAGGGGGTGGGAACGAGTGAGCGCCCCCCCTCCTGGACCATACCAGGCCGCGTGCCCTCAACATAGGGAGTATGGGTGCTTTGGGGCAGGGGGGGCTCTGCGCCCCCCCACCCCAAAGCACCTTGTCCCCATGTTGATGAGGACAAGGGCCTCTTCCCGACAACCCTGGCCGTTGGTTGTCGGGTTCTACGAGCGGGGACTTATCGGAATCTGGAAGCCCCCTTTAACAAGGGGGCCCCCAGATGCCAGCCCCCCACCCTATGTAAATGAGTATGGGGTACATTGTACCCCTACCCATTTACCTGGAAAGAAATATGTACACAAAAAACCACACAGCTTTTTAAAATATTTTATTAAATCTGCTCCGGCGGTCTTCTCCCCTCTCTGGCTCTTCTTTCTTCGGCTCTTTTGCGGGGTCTTTCATCTTCTGAGGGGTCTTCTTTCTTCTCCTTCTCTGCGGCGTCTTCTGCTCTTTTGCCGGTCTTCTCTGCTGTCCTCTTCTCTCTCTTCTTCTTCTTCTCCCCATGTTGACACGACGCGATCTCCTTCACAAATGCCCTCTCCGCTCTGTGCTGTGCCTTATATTGGCATGGGGTGTGGCCACCAGATGACATCACCCGGAGGCCCCACCCCACATGATGTCACATACTGGGGGTGGAGCTGTGACATCATGTGGGGCGGGGCCTACGGGTGATGTCATCTGGTGGCCACACCCCATGCCAATATAAGGCACAGCACAGAGCGGAGAGGGCATTCGTGAAGGAGATCGCGTCGTGTCAACATGGGGAGAAGAAGAAGAAGAAGAGAGGGAAGAGGACAGGGGAGAAGACCGGCAAAAGAGCAGAAGATGCTGCAGAGAAGGAGAAGAAAGAAGACCCCTCAGAAGAGGAAAGACCCCGCAAAAGAGCCGAAGAAAGAAGAGCCAGAGAGGGGAGAAGACCGCCGGAGCAGATTTAATAAAATATTTTAAAAAGCTGTGTGGTTTTTTGTTTACTTTTTTCTTTCCAGGTAAATGGGTAGGGGTACGATGTACCCCATACTCATTTACATAGGGTGGGGGGCTGGCATCTGGGGGCCCCCTTGTTAAAGGGGGCTTCCAGATTCCGATAAGTCCCTGCCCACAGTCCCCGACAACCAACGGCCAGGGTTGAAGGGAAGAGGTCCTTGTCCTCATCAACATAGGGACAAGATGCTTTGGGGTGGGGGGGTGCAGAGCCCCCCTGCCCCAAAGCACCCATACTCCCCATGTTGAGGGCATGTGGCCTGGTATGGTCCAGGAGGGGGGGCTCTCGCTCGTCCCCACCCCCTTTCCTGGCCTTCCGGGCTGCGTGCTCGGATAAGGGTCTGGTATGGATTGTGGGGGGGACCCCATGACATTTTTTGGGGTGGGGTCCCCCTTAAAATCCATACCAGACCAAAGGGCCTGGTATGCTCCTGGAGGGGGACCCCATGCCAGTTTTTTTTTTTTAAATTTGGCGTGGAGTTCCCTTTCAAAATCCCCAGAGCACAAAGTGCCTGGCATTGTCGGGATCAAAGTCGGATCTCTGTTCACAGACAAACGGTCCGACTTTGACCCTATGTAGGACCGTAAATCACACAGCAGTGTAGGTTCAAAGTCGGACCGTTTTTTTGTCGGATAGTGTGAACCCAGCCTTAAAAGCTCACTCCTATGATGGTGAAGATGAACAGGAACAGCTGGGTTTCTCTAAGCAAGATTCTTAAAATGTCTTGGAAGTTTCCAGTCAGTCTTTATGAGGTGCATAAATGGCCTACACCTATAGCAAGGGCATGATTCAATTTTGCCCTTAGCTGCACAGTTTGTATTTTTCTACAGACATCCCTTATCTGCATAAGCAGTTTAACATTTCAATAAAATGACAGGTAAAACCTGATTGGTTGCTATTAATAACAGCTCTAAATGTGTGTCTATTATCTTTTCTCCATTTTTAAAGCATGCTTTAAATCAAGCCAGGAATAGAGTATTCTGTACCTTATGGGGTTAGTTGTCATTTTGGAGGGCCTGGGTGTAATAAATAAACAAGGGAATACCACAATGTGGTGTGGTGTAGATCTCCAATTTAAAGGATAAGTTCATCTTTTCAGAAAAAATAATAAATGCACACTTTTTTGCAGGTAAAAAAAAAATTTGCATTTATTATTTTTTGTTGCAGGAGCCTGTAAAGCATTGCACCAGCGATCATCAGATCACTGATGGCATGCAATTCTCCTGCAGACCTGTCAATGTATCTGCTTCCTCGTACCTCGTACGAGGAAGCCGATACTTGCTGACAGGAAGAATGACTGAACTACCACAGAGCTCACATTGCTGTGGTAGTTCATTGAAAACTACAAGCCAACAGTCGCAAAGGTGCCTGGGCCTTGTAGTTTTCCATTCACATAGGGCGGGTGGAGAAGAACCCCTGCTAGCTGGCACAGCGAGGATCGGGGAGGTGTGGAAGCCACTGCATTCATAGCATGTTACATGTTATACCCCAAATATGGGTGTACCATGTAAAGTGTTATGAAATGTGAGTTTATCCTTTAATAAAATGATAACCAATAGCAATGCACTCACAATTAAAATCAATAAAACAATGTATCTGATGTTGGGAGTCCAGGAGCATTTAATCCAGTGCAGAGCTATGTGATCTTGGGCAGCACTGAGAAGCTGGGGTGTGATACATTGTACTTTTGATTTATAAGTAGCATGTGACTAATGTGATATTTTATCACATCCAATTTATGCAAACACCTTCCCCTCTAATGCTCCATTCATACCTGTGCATTTTGTAAATGTGCGCAAAATCAAACAAAGCATGCTAAAAACGCATGTTGTGTTTGTGGTGCTATTCACTGTTAATAACACCCAAAATGTGGAAAGAAAGCTCATGCTTTGCTCTGCAATGCTTGTGTTGCGCTTTTGCATGTAGGGCCATTGAAATGAGTGGACTGCCCTATGCATGTGGTGCAAAAAACACGCAGAAAAACGTGCATTTAGAAAATGCTATTTGTAAAGCCTAAGAAGGGTGTTTTGAGCATTCTAAAACATGTTTTGTTTAAATCCTGGGTGTAATAGACACTAGCAGCTGTTTTCCAGTACAAGATGGATTCTGTTGCTATGAGTATTACATTTTGTCCACAATCTGTGTTTTGTTTTAAACTCTGCATATACAAACATACACTCAGATACACATATACATGCATTCATTCAGATTCATGCATATACACATATCATCCCCTCAGATAAACCAGCAGCCATTTTCCCTCCATTTCCCTCTGTCCTCACTTAGATCCCTTTCACACTGAGGCAGTTTTCAGGCGTTTTAGCACTAGAAATAGCACCTGTAAAACTGCCTCCCATTCAGTGCAATGGGTGCGTTCACACCCGGGCGGTGCACTTGTGGGACGTTCAGAAAAGCCCCGCAAGCAGCATCTTTAGGGCGGACTGGAAGTACTGTTAGGCCCCTTTCACACACACGGACCGTTTGTCCGTTTTTCATCCATCCGTTGACTGATGAAAAACGGACATCAATGCAACTCTATGGAGAAACTGATGAC
Source organism: Glandirana rugosa (assembly GCA_018402905.1). Classification (NCBI taxonomy): domain Eukaryota; kingdom Metazoa; phylum Chordata; class Amphibia; order Anura; family Ranidae; genus Glandirana; species Glandirana rugosa. The sequence goes on from BLSH010029320.1 coordinate 332,383, forward strand.
AACTGATGATCCGCTATTTTCATCAGTTTTCATCCGCTTCCGTCAGCATCCATTTTTTTGAACGGATGAAAGTCCTATTTTTCATCCGTCAAAAAAACGGATCGGACGAAAAACGGATGTAAACTGACGAACGGTCAGTTTTTCATCCGTTTTTGCATTGGTAGTGAATTAAAAAAAAAACTGATGAAAAAATGATGACCACTGATGAAAAAACGGATGAAAAAAAACGGATGAAAAAACGGATGAAAAACGGATGAACTGATGAACTGATAAACTGATGAACTGATGAACGGTCCGTGTGTGTGAAAGGACCCTTAGGGTTGCCACATCATCCCTTTAATCCAGGACACATATGAATTGCCCAGGTTATGAGGCTAATTTAATGCAGATAAGGCACCAAGTGAGTTTAATTACCACCTTAATCAGCCACAGAACCTGTGTAATTAATATGTGTCCTGGATTAAAGGGATGATGTGGCAACCCTACGTACTGTATGCAGCACTTCCAAAACGCCCCAGCCCATTGCAATGAATGGGCAGCGCTTCCGAAGCGCCTGAAAAGTGCTTCGGAAGCGCCTCAACACAGGAGTTTTTAACCCCTTTTCAGGGGTAAAAGCGCCCCACTAGCGGGCAAAAAGCAGCACAAAAGCGCCACTTAAACAGCGCTAAAGCTAGCGGCACTTTACCGCAAACGCGGCCGTGGCCCCAGTGTGAAAGGGGTCTTACTGCCACAGAAGCCTCTTCCTCTTCCCACCCATACAATTATAGCTCCACTCCCCTAGTCAGGGAAATATCAATCTGCCTGAGTGAACAGCCCTGAGAGAGCCCCAGCAGCCAGAACTACAAAGTATCAGTCACAGTGGCCAGGAGCCTACATCCTTCCACAGACAGCAAAAGCTCCTGCTTTTTCCACAATTGCAAAGGCCTAAGGACTGGTGAAATCCAGATACATATCAGGAATGCTAGATTCTAACTGTGCATTGATGGAGGTACTGTGGCAGTGCTGGAAGAACCTCTGGGGGTGATTCAGCATACCTAGCACTGTCCCTGCTGCCAATATATTTCACATAACCTGCTTATGATAGCACAACCCTGGCACTGGTCAGAAGCAATACATTTGGCTCTGTGAGGTAATCACTGATGGGAAGAGGTTAATTTAGGGTTCAGGTTAGGGTTTTGATTCAGGGGGTTAAATGCTAGGCTATGTTTAGGGCTGCTTTCACACTTAGGAGTTTTTTAAGCGCTTTTGCGTTAAAAAAAGCTCATGAAAAATGCTTCCCTTTAAATTTTTTGTATGTGTTCACGCTGGGGCGGTGCGCTTCCATTGTGATGTAAAAAATCCTGCTTGCCACATTTATGGAGCATGTTTGGTGAGTCAAAAAAATTGCACCAAAAACACTCCTCCCCATTGAAATGAATGGGAACCACCTCAAAAGCACCTCTAAAACGGCTCAAAAACACACACACACACTAAGCGTTTTTAGTGCAGTTTTTGAGTCACATGCCCTTTAAAAAAAACGCACTGCAAACAGTGCAAAAGCGCAGCAAAAACGCTTGATTAAGACATAGGTGTTTTACAGGCAGTTTTGTGAACCGGTGTGAAAGTAGCCTTAGGGTTAAGGTTATGTTTAACCGGTTCGTGTACCTTTACTGCTGCAGAGTGTCGCTGTCTCCCAAATCACCGTCTATAAACGGCAGCTAGCGCTCTCGTGCCCTCCGCACTCTCCAGCAGTGTGGCTGCTGCTCGGGCGGACTCGATGTCCGCCAGCGAACCGCAATTGCCAGTCACAGAAGAAAACCGGGGAACCGCCGATGTAAACACGGCGGTTCTCCGCTCTGTCAGGCAGCATGTGAGAGATCTACTGATCCCTGTCACTGGGATCAGTTAGATCTCTTGTGCCCCTGGCAGCCCAGCCCCCTCACAGGTAGAACACGCCTAGGGAACATGGTTAACCCCTAGATCACCCCCTGCAGGTTAACCCCTTCCCTGCCAATGACATTTACACAGTAATCAGTGGATATTTAAATTTCTGATCGCTGTATAAATGTCATTGGTCCCAAAAAAGTGTCAAAAATGTCCGCCCCAATATCACAGTTCTGATAAAAATTGCAGATCACCACCATTACTAGTAAAAAAAAAAAAAAAAATAGTAAAAACGCCATAAATGAATTCTCATGGTTTGTAAACGCGGCAACTTTTGTGCAAACCAATCAATAAACGCCAATTGTGTTTTTTTTTTCACCACAAACATGAGGAAGAATATATATCGGCCAAAACTGATGAATACATTTGTTTTTTTATATATATATTTTTTGATATGTATTACATTATAAATATTGTATTATGTATAAATCTTGTTGTTGTTTTTTCAAAATTGTCCCTATTTTTTTGTTAATAGCGGTGATCAGAAATGACACAGAGGGGATCAAATAACACCAAAAGAAAACTCTATTTGTGGGAAAAAAGGGCGTCAATTTTGTTTGAGTACAACGTCGCACGACCGCACAATTGTCAGTTAAAGCGACGCAGTGCCCAATCCCAAAAAGTGCTCTGGTCCTCACATGGGAAATCCTTCCGGTCTTTAAGTGATTAAGGCAATGTTTATCTTAAGGGCACTTTTGCACTGGTTCGCATCAAAACTGCCTGTAAAATACCTATGCCTTAATAGAGCATTTTTGCTGAGCTTTTGCAGCGTTTGTGGTGGACATGTGACTCAGAAATTGCATCAAAAATGCTTAGCTGGGGTGTTTTTGAGGTGATTCAAATTAATTTCAAAGGAGAGGAGCGTTTTTGGTGTGTTTTTTTTAACTCCCCAAACATACTACAAAAATCAAGCAGGATTTTCTACACTACATTGGAAGCACATCTCAGTGTAAACACACTTTAAAGGAAAGCTATTTTTTTAAGCTTTTCAATTGCTTTTTTTTAATGCAATAGTGCTTAAAAAACTCCTCAGTGTGAAAGCAGCCTAAGGGTTAAGGTAAGTATAGTAAGGGGTTAAGCTTCGGCTTTAGGTCCAGGATAAAGTCTTAACCTCTTCATGATGGGGACAATGGAAAACTGTATACTTACCTGACGGTAATTTTCCTTTCCTGATGCAAAGCACGACAGCATATACGCATGGGCTGGCTCCGCCCCCACGCCCAGTTCCAGGATCCGGTTACACTATAAAGTCAAACACCTCCCACCAGGCCTCATTCTCGTTACTTATTATCACTGCGAAGCCTTTAGGGAGGGACCTATATGCTGTAGTGCTTTGCATCAGGAAAGGAAAATTACCGTCAGGTAAGTATACAATTTTCTGTTTTCCTGACACAAGCACGACAGCATATACGCATGGGACTTAGCAATCACCAAAAAGACAAGGGTGGGAAATGCTGAAGTGTTTAAATTGAGGATTATCTTTATCCCACTGAGTGCCTGATGTGACTTGTAGGTAAAGCTGTTGGGACCACTTTAACTGGTTCCCCACCGCGCGCCGTCTTTTCACGGCGGCAGTCGGGGAGCCCTGCGCGAATCGGCGTAAATAAGGGGCGATTAGCATTTGGCCACCAGGGGGCGCGCGCACCCGCCGCACTCCTCGGGAGTGTGCCCGCGGCTCGGGCGGACCCAATGTCTGCCGGCGAGCCTCGATGAGCGGCTACAGGGAAAGAACGGGGAACCGCCGATGAAAACACGGCGGTTCCCCGCCCTGTCAGTGGGGCATGAGAGATCTACTGATCCCTGTCACTGGGATCAGTTAGATCTCTCATGCCCATGTTAGCCCAACCCCCCCACAGTAAGAACACACCCAGGGAACACAGTTAACCCCTAGCTCTCTCCCTGCAGGTTAACCCCTTCACTGCCAATGACATTTATACAGTAATCAGTGGACATTTAAATTTCTGATCGCTGAATAAATGTCATTGGTCCCAAAAAAGTGTCAAAATGTTCCGACATGTCCCCCCCCAATATCGAATTACTGCTAAAAATCGCAGATCGCCGCCATTACTAGTAAAAAATTTAAAAAAAATAAAAACCCCAGAAATTAATTCTCACCATCCGTAAACACGGCCACTTTTGCGCAAACCAATCAATAAACGCCGATTGCAATTTTTTTTATCGCAAATATGAGGAAGAATATAAATCGGCCAAAAACGGTGAAAAAAATATTTTTTTATATTTTTTTTTTGGATTTGAATTTTAGCAAAAAGTAAGAAATTTGGGTTTTTTTCCAAAATGGTCGCTCTTCTTTTGTTTATAGCGGCGATAAGAAATGACGCAGAGGCGATCAAATACCACCAAAAGAAAGCTCTATTTGTGGGAAAAAAAGGACGCAAATTTTGTTTGGGTACAACGTCGCACGACCACGCAATTGTCAGTTAAAGCGATGCAGCGCCGAATCGCAAAAAGTGCTCTGGTCCTAAAGTGCGAAATTCTTCCGGGGCTGAAGTGGTTAAAATGGTCCTACATGTGTTAGATGCAGACTATGTTGCGGTTATCTTTTAATTCTGGAGGTACTCCCTCGAGTTCTGTCCATGGATGAACCATCTGTCTAGTAAGCAGTTTCTGTACTCAAATTGATGGATTTGTCCTAGCCATCTATCCCTCTTGAACAACTTGATCCGTACAGGACAAAACGTTTTACTGGACAGCTACTGTCCCCCACTGTTGCTGTTAGACCTGAAGAGCCCCTTGTTTGATCCTTTATAGAAGGGCCACTTCTATGTATCAGTTCAACCTCGAACCCCTTTCCAATCTTGTGGTAATTCGGACACTTGTTTGGATAGGCTGGACGGATGATGTCTAATCCCTCTGAAAAGACGCCAACCACCGTGTAGTGCTGGTGAGGAGACACGTGCCCCTTCTCCCTGAAAATGGTAGCAACAAGGTCAATTACGCTTGACACTTGGATATCTGAGACCTTTCCTCTAGCCATACGGACTACTGCTTCTGAGTTACTGGCCACCCTGAGGAAATCTTTCCAGATGAAATGGAGAGTAAGACAACATGTCCCTCACTATTTGGAAGACCCAAGGGAAGGGTCTGTCCAAGTCTCGGATTGGTTACCAAGATATGCAAAAGTTACTGTATGCCAAAGAGTGAGGACACGTTTGAGCCTACCTACTGCTTAATTCCCCGTCTAGGGTTACTTGCATCTGATTTGATCGTTCCACCGGGGAACAGAAGATTCCATCCTTCATTCTGCAAGGTCTTCTATGTTCTAGTATACCTGAAGTTTGGAGTATGTCTGTGTCCTGAACAGGGTTAACCCTAACAGTGAGGTCTCCAGATTTACTTCTTGATTTTCAGCATCTAGGAATACCTCGTGTAAGTTTGGATGATACCGTTGACCACGCTGTGTGAGGTTTTAGACTTCAGGAAGGCGACTAAGAGGACCCTGACTCCGCACTGTACCTGAGGATATCCTGGCCTGCAGGCCACTACTATCCTTCTCGCTACTGGATGAATGTGGACCCTGATAAGGAGCCTGGAGACCAAGATGGATGTACCCCTTTGCTGATCGGCAGTCCCCGTTGGGTGTTGGTGGTTCTGCTACTTCCCCTTCAGGTTGGCCAGATGAATCCGGCAAGGTGAGGGAAAAAGAAAAATTTCTGCCTTTCGGCATCAGTGTAACCAGCTGAGCAGTGAGGAAAAAAGGAGAATGAGGCCTGGTGGGATGTGTTTGACTTATAGTGTAACCGGATCCTGGAACTGGGCGCGGGGGCGGAGCCAGCCCATGCGTATATGCTGTCGTGCTTGTGTCAGGAAACAGTTTTGCAACATGTGTTAGTTAAACTGTACATGTCATTGCAACTATTTAGTGTAGGTAGGTGAATTATGCCTTGTTTTTTCAGTACAAATTGGGCCTTCATTTGGTGGTATCTCCTGTTTTTTTTTTTTTTTTATTATTATCAAAGAAAAACTGACACAAAATTGTAAATTTTTTTAAATGTAGCTGTATAGTTCTTGCTATTACCATAACCTACCATCAAAAAAAAACCCCAAGCATAATTACTCATAAAAATGCTCCCTCCGCACTCCTAACACCTATTCTGACAAAGATCTGTATCTCTACCTAGTATTAGCTTGATTTTAGGTCACGTAATCCGGCTCCTCTGTGCCAGCCAAAGGCTGTTGCATGGGAGACAAAGGAGCACCAATAATGGACAGGCTGTAGGAGCCTATGGGGAACATCACCACTCAAAGGCATTACTAGCCATTGTCAAGCACTCTCTGAACAGGTAGCCATATTGCATTGCATTTTACAGAAAATGACAGAGATGCAGATTAATAAGAAAAAGTAAATTAATAACATTCAAATACAATATGACTTGTGTCATTATTGTATATACTATATTATATATTTATTATATATTTTTTTTATTATTTGATATCCCCCCCCCCCCCCGCGAAAGTAGAGTTACTTTTTAACATTTACATTGTGCCAAACATTAGCACAGTGAGCACCTTACTGGTCATATACTATATAGAATACAGTGGACTTCAATAGCATTTGATAAAAAGAAAACAGGTACAATTTACATTTGGTTCATCTTTAGTGAAAGCAGGTAATGGTTTTATCTGCATTAGTGCAATTCAGTAGCAGAGTGACTGCTATACTGTAACTTCTTCTATCTCTCATGGTGTATACTTATGATATGAAATACTTACCGTGAACGATACCTTCATTGTAATAGGAGAATCCATTTGAGTCACCACAAAGGCCACATGTATGATTTTTATATTTGTTAGGTATCTTCACCTAGATTTAAGAAAAAAAGGAAATATATTGAATAGAAATGTACTGTGACATCAGACTGGTTGCGTGCAAGATGGCAGGTATGCGTGTCCGAGATTCAGACTCTATGCGGACTTATACCACTAGGGGGAAGTACTGAGAGTCTATCAGGGGTAGAGGTAATGATGAGCCCAGCTGAATTGAGCTGGCTCATTAAAACCTCTACGAAAACTCCCAGGTGGCCTAGGGAATTACTCCACCCTGGAACCAGTTTCTGTGTCAGCAGACTGGGGATGTAACATCCTGAACGGTAAGGCCTGTGTGGCTGAGTGTGCCCAGTGAGAGATAGGAGCTAGGTACAGCGGTAGGCTGTACCTAGCTGACAGACAAGGAAACCTATCATGCAGTTAGTGGCCAAGTGGTCTAGGATTTATTTTGTTGTTTGTTTTTGTTTTGCTGTTTGGTCACCTTGTAAATAGTGTAATAAACTGCCTTGTTGATTTCACCTACAACTGCTGTCTTGCTGTGCCTAACCCCCTTACAGTTGGTGGAGGAAGCCAGAGGCAGTTTTTTTGAAAGGTCAGCATGGAAGAGTTACTGAGACAGCTTGCTGTAGCAAACGCTAATCAGCAACAAGCGAACCTTGAGCAAAGGCGTACAAATGAACAGGTGCAGCAAAGTATGGAAGCACAGCAACGAGCCCAGCAGCAATCTGAGGCTTGCTTAATTGAGCTGTTGCAGAAGCAAGAGCAGAGACTCCAACAGCAAATGGATGCCATAACACAACAGCGTCCGCAGACCAGTGAGGCAAGTGTTTTGATTAATACGTCATCATTTTGTGTGAGCCGTTTACTGCCAAAAATGACTGGAGAGGATGATCCTGAAGTGTTTTTGACAACATTTGAAAGGACTGCTGAGAGAGAAAAGTGGCCTAAGGAGCAGTGGGCTGGACTGGTGGCTCCTCTATTAGCTGGGGAATCACATAAAGCATATTATGACTTCGAGCCAGACCAAGCAAAAGACTATGTTGTGCTAAAAACAGAAATATTGGCACAGCTGGTTGTCACCTTGGCTGTCCAGGCTCGGCGTGTGCATAACTGGACTTTCCAACTTGAAAAAACCTCAGGTCGCAAATGTATGATCTCATTCGCCTGGGCAGGAAGTGGCTGGAACCTGAAACTCTGACAGCACCAAAGATTGTGGAATGTGTGGTAATGGATCGGTTCCTGAGATCTCTACCTACTGCTATCCAAATGTGGGTAAACCATGGAAACCCGGACACGGCCGACAAGCTTGTGGATCTGGTAGAGAGTTACTTGGCTACAGAGAACCTGACCGCCTCTCCCAGGGGCTCACAGACTTTCCACCCTAAGACCAGACTATCCCCAGCGTAAGATGACTCCAAGGGGTAAGGGTGGAGAGAGTGAGAGGGCGGGAAGTTTGCATAATGTATGGTGAACGCAGTCAAAGTCGCAAGAAGCAGTGACAAAGTTTATTTGTTACCGTTAACGGCAAGAGGGACATATTGCAGCCAATTGCCCAGTTGTGGATGAGCCTATGGAATATGACTATCTAAGAGACAGACATCAGTCGCTGTTAGCGACAGTTGCATGCACTGCTACTCGGGGAACTGAAAAACATTTATGCAAAATGTGTATTAATGGTAAAAATGTTGTTGTGTTGCTAGATTCAGGTAGTCTGGTAACATTGATCAAAGCTGAATTAGTTACTACAGAGGTCTCTGGGAATAACAAGGTGGCTGTTATTTGTGTACATGGGGACACCAGAGAGTATCCTGCGGCTATAGTGGTTTTTGAGACCCCCAAAGGTAACATAACTCATCAGGTGGGGTTGGTGCCTCACTTACCACATGATGCCATTGTGGGGAGGGATTTTCCAAAATTCTGGGAACTCTGGGAACTCTGGGATAGTCCTGAACCCCCCACAGAGGCCCCTAGAGGCCAGGAAGAGGAATCCCAGGTATCCTCTGAGAATGGTGAGACCTTTCCAGATTTTCCCTTGTCGGTGTTGGCCGGAGACACTCAGGAACCTGGGGAGGAACCAACATCTTCAGACAAAAACTGGGAAAATTTTGCCACAGAACAGGTAAAAGACCCCACCCTGATAAAAGCACGGGAAAATGTGGTAAAGATAGATGATGAATTAGTGAACCCAGATTAGTCTTGCGGTTACCCATACTTTATCTGTTGTATCGGTTTGCTCAAAAGGTGGATGAAACCACTGAGCAACTTGTGGTACCCAAACCCAATAAGAAGTTAGTACTGGAATTAGCCCATGGGCACATTTTGGGAGGTCATTTGGGGGTGGAGAAAACCAGCGAGAGAGTATTGCAAAGGTTCTATTAGCCTGGGGTCATGAAGGAAATAGAAAATTATTGTTCCTCCTGCCCTGTGTGTCAGAAGTTGGCACCTTTGTCGCATTTCCGTAACCCACTGGTACCTCTCCCTATCATTGAGGTTCCCTTTGAGAGGACCGCAATGGATTTGGTAGGTCCGATACTAAGTCTGCTAGGGGGCATCAGTACATTTTGGTCATAATGGACTATGCCACCCGCTATCCTGAAGCGATCCCTCTTAGGAATACCTCCGCCAAGACGATAGCCTAAGAGCTATTTTTGGTCTTTAGCCATGTGGGTATTTGTAAGGAATTGCTTACAGACCAGGGTACCCCGGTTATGTCCAGGGTAATGAAAGAGTTGTGCAACTTGTTCAAAGTGACCCAATTACGTACATCCGTGTATCACCCTCAAACAGATGGGTTGCTTGAAAGGTTCAACAAAACCCTAAAACAAATGTTAAAAAAGGTGGTGGATCGAGATGGAAAGGATTGGGACTGTTTAATACCCTACTTGATGTTTGCTATTCGGGAAGTACCACAATCCTCTACCGAGTTCTCGCCCTTTGAGTTACTCTATGGGAGACACCCAAGAGGGCTGTTGGATATCGCCATGGAAACTTGGAGTGTGATTGAGCATGTTTCCCTGATGCAAGACAGAATTGCACAGGTAATGTCAATCGTCAAAGAACACTTGGCCCAAGCGCAGTTAGCACAGCAAAGGGTGTATAACCGCAAGGCAAAGACCCGTACTTTTTCACCGGGGGATAGGGTGTTGGTACTCGTACCTATGGTTGAAAGCAAATTCCTTCCCAAATGGCAGGGTCCACACGAAATAATTGAAAAAGTGAGTGAGGTGAACTACAGAGTCAGATCTACCACATTAATCTTTTGAAAGCCTGGAGGGATAGGGAATCTCTAGTCGCAGAAACCTTGGTGTTGCAGACTCAGTCTGATTGCTTAATTCCTGAGGGTGGAATAGCAGTCACCCTATTGAAACCCTAAAAACAGAAGGTGGAAGCGTTTTTGCTCCGCAACAGAGAGGTGTTCTCTGAGCTGCCGGGACAAACATCTGGGGTAGAGCATGACATTATCACCCTGCCAGGAGAAAGCTTGAAACTAAAACCTTCCCAAATACCGGAGGCCCGACGGGAGGCAATACGTGGGGACGTTCAATAAGTGCTTGAATTAGGTGTGATAGAAGAGTCCCAGAGTGATTGGTCCAGCCCGATCATTCTAGTGCCTAAACCCAATGGGAGCTGGCGATTTTGTAACGATTTCCGACAGTTGAATAACATTACAAAATTTGACACTTACCCCATGCCACGCATAGATTAACTGATCAACGGGCTGGGAACAGCCCGATATATGACGACCCTTGATCTCACAAGGGGTATTGGCAAATTCCCCTAGCTGAGTCAGCATAGGAGAAAATAGCATTTATAACACCAGAGGGGGCATTCCAATACAGAAGAATGCCGTTTGGGTTACCAAATGCACCAGCCACATTCCAGCGGAAAATGGACAAGATACTGAGGACTCATCAGAAGTATCCTGCAGCCTACTTGGATGATGTGATTATCCACAGTACAGATTGGGCCTCACATCTGCCAAAAGTGCAAGCCGTGTTGGACTCCATAAGGGAAGCTGGGTTAATGGCCAATCCCAAAAAAAATGTACCATTGGACAGGAAGAGACCAAATATCTGGGGTACACTATTGGAAGGGGAGTAATAAAACCCCAAGTCAACAAAGTGGAAGCCATAGATGGTTGGCCACGCCCCTACAGTAAGAAGCAGGTTCGAGAATTCCTCGGAATTGCTGGACACTATCGTCATTCCTCATTTTGCTTCCTAGCTGTGCCCTTAACCAACCTGATAAAAGGGAAAGAGTCTACCATGGTGAAATGGACCCCGGAGACTGAAGCAGCCTTCCAGGCTTTAAAAAAAGCTTTATTTAGCAAACCAGTGCTGTACTCCCCTGACTTCACTAAGGACTTTGTGGTACAGACTGATGGGTCAGACGATGTAGGCTTAGGAGCAGTGTTGTCCCAGGTCTGGAAGGGGAAAGAGCACCCAGTAATTTATCTTAGCAGGAAACTGAAACCCCACAAAGAGAATTATGCCACCATTGAGAAAGTGGTGAAGTTGGCGTTAGGCTCCTTTCAATATTATTTGCTGGTTAGACAAATTGATTAAGGACCACGCGCCCTGGATGGCTCAAAACAATGAGACCAATAGAAGGGTAAATAGGTGGTTCCTGGCTCTGCATGAATTTAACTTTATTGTGAAGCATCACCCTGGTGTTCAAATGGGGAATGTGGATGCATTGTTTCGGGTACCTGCGTGTCTTACTGCATGTATTCCAAATCCCAGTTGGAAACAAGAGGGGGGTATGAGACAGCAGGCAGGTAAAAACGCCTGGTTGCGTGCAAGATGGCAGGTATGTGTGTCCGAGATTCAGACTCTATGCGGACTTACACCACTAGGGAGAAGTACTGACAGTCTATCGGGGTAGAGGTAATGAGCCCAGCTGAATTGAGCTGGCTCGTTAAGGCCTCTACGAAAACTCCCAGGTGGCCTAGGGAATTGCTGTGTCAGCAGACTGGAGAGCATAACATCCTTAATGGTAAGGCCTGTGTGGCTAAGTGTGCCCAGTGAGAGATAGGAGCTAGGTACAGCGGTAGACTCGACCCGGCCTGCCTGACCCTGCTCTGCTGTCCAGCCAGTCTGCATCAGCATCCTGCTCTGCTTTCTAGCAAGTCTGCATCAGCATCCTGCTCTGCTGTCCAGCCAGTCTGCATCAGTATCCTGCTCTGCTGTCCAGCCAGTCTGCTTCAGCATCCTGCTCTGCTGTCCAGCCAGTCTGCATCAGCATCCTGCTCTGCTGTCCAGCCAGTCTGCATCAGCATCCTGCTCTGCTGTCTCCAGGACTGATCAGGCACTCTTACCCCACCACGCTTTCGTGGCCGCTGTATCACTCCCAGTGGTCCGCAAGCCGGAGTTGTAGGAGAGGTCTCCCTCTACCGCCTGGCTCACCCTCCAGGTACGTGACACCATCTACTACTGCATTAGGGAGAGGTTCCTGTTGGTGCTCTGAGGGAGAGTTTATCGTTCTAAAACCATCTACTACTGCATTAGGGACAGGTTCCTGTTGGTGCTCTGAGGGAGAGTTTATCGTTATAAAGCCATCTCCTACTGCATTAGGGAGAGGTTCCTGTTGGTGCTCTGAGGGAGAGTTTATCGTTATTAAAGCCATCTCCTACTGCATTAGGGAGAGGTTCCTGTTGGTGCTGTGAGGGGGAGATTATTGTTCTAAAATCATCTCATACTGCAGTAGGGACAGGTTCCTGTCGGAGCTGTGAAAGACAGATTATCGTTCTAAAATCATCTCATACTGGTGTAGGGAGAGGTTTCTGCTGCTGGTGTGAGCGGTGGAGAGGTTCCTGCTGCTGGTGTGAGCAGTGCATTTCTTGCACAAAAATAAAAAGTGCATCTACAATTTTATTTATTTTTTTTTAAAAAAGAATAATAATTTATTATTCTTTTTTTTTTGTATTAATAAATAGTGCTACATAGTACATTTGGTGGTCGTGGTGCTGCTGGTGTTGGTGGTGTTGCTGAAGCACCTGTTGCAAGGAGAGGACGTGGTCGATCTGTGCCAGCTACACGCACAAGTGAAACACCTTCCTCAGGGAGCCAACAGAACCTTCAACGTTATATGGTAGGCCCGAATGGCGCTCAACGAATGGTGAGGCCAGAACAAGTACAGGCGATAGTAGATTGGGTGGCTGACAATGCCTCCAGTTCCTTCACTTTGTCTCCCACCTGGTCCCTTGATGAAAGCTCAGAGTTGGCACCTGAACCCCATGGCCATCTTTCTTTCACCTCAGCCCCTTGAAAATCAGCCAAGCAGTTTGAGCCTCAAGTCATGCAGCAGTCTCTTATGCTTTTTGATGACTCTGCTGCTGTGCTTTCCGTGGGCCATCCACATAGCCCTGGCCCAGAAGTGGAAGACATTGATTGCACTGATGCCCAACCACTTCTGGTTCAGGATGAGGACATGGAAACACCACCGCAGCTCGTCTGTGATGATGATGACGAAACACAGGTGCCAACTGCTGCGGTTTTCTACAGTGTGCAGACTGACAAGGAGGGCAGTGGTGAAGGATGGGTGGAAGATGATGTGGAGGATGATGAGGTCCTAGACCCCACATGGAATGAAGGTCATGCGAGTGATGTGTGCAGTTTGGAGGAAGAGGTGGTGGTCGCACAGAGGCACCAGCACAGCAAAAAAGGAAGCAGGTTAGAAAAGCGGAGCGACCGTCCCCTAGGCAGTAGGCTTGCTACTACCCACTGCACCCAGGGACCTAGCACACCAAAGGCAGCTCAAAGGCATTCCCCGGTGTGGCAGTTCTTCAGACAATGTGCTGACTACAAGACACGAGTGGTTTGCACACTGTGCAATGAGAGCCTGAAGCGAGGCATAAATGTTCTAAATCTGAGCACAACCTGCATGGCCAGGCATCTAAATTCAAAGCACTTGCTGTAGTGGAATAATTACCTCAAAATCAAAGAAAGGTCTCGGCCTCCTCCTGCTTCCTCTTCTGCTGCTGCCTCGGCCTCTTCCTCCACCTCTACAGTGCCAGTGTCACCTGCCACCCAGCAAACAGACGACGTGACAGCAACGCCACCGTGTCCGCCACCGCCCCCAAGCATTTCCACACAGTCCCATGGAAGCTTACAGCTGTCCATCTCCCAAACACTGGAGAGAAAGAGGAAGTACCCCCCTACCCACCCGTGATCCCTGGCCCTGAATGCCAGCATTTCAAAATTCCTGGTCTTTGAAATGTTGTCATTCCATCTGGTGGACACGGACAGTTTTAAAAACCTGATGAAGGTGGCTGTTCCACAGTACGTGGTTCCCAGCCACCACTACTTTTCCAGGCGAGCCATCCCTTTCCTGCACAAACAAGTCGGGGACGTGATTAAGTGTGCACTGCGCAACGCCATCTGTGGCAAGG
>BLSH010029344.1:1879-24023 GCA_018402905.1 Glandirana rugosa
GTTATGGATATAAATTATCAATAAATAATAATAAAGTTTATAAGAAAGAATAAAGGCTTAAAGCCTTTATTCCTTCTTGTAAACTTTATTATTCAATAAGTAAATAATAAACTTGAATAATATTTAATATTATTCGATAATAATAATAAAGTTTACAAGAGAGAATAAAGGCTTTAAGCCTTTATTCTTCCTTGTAAACTTTATTATTCAATAAGTATATAATATTTAATATTGTTCGATAATAATAAAGTTTAAAAGAAGGAATAAAGGCTGAAAACGTCACACACTGACATATATACGTATGACATACATACATACACACATGTATGTCATACGTATATATGTCAGTGTGTGACGTTTTCAGCCTTAATTCCTTCTTGTAAACTTTATTATTATCGAATAATAATAAATATTATTTAATGCAGTGTGTGACTGTATATATGCATACTGTATGTACACACATACATACATACAGTATGCATATATACAGTCACACACTGCAAAAGTCGGAAATAAGGAAGAAAATTTGAAATAATAATAGCTTGTTATAATTTATAATATATGAATAACTTATTATTTCAAATGTTCCTTCTTATTTCCGAATTTCGGAAATAAGAGAGAACATTTGAAATAATAATAATAGCTTATTATAATTTATAATAAGTTCAAATAATAAATGAATAACTTATTATTTCAAATGTTCTTCCTTATTTCCGAAATTCGGAAATAAGAAAGAATATTTGAAATAATAATAAATAACTATTAAATATAGGTATTGGAATTTTCTTGAAAGTATGACTATTAGTGATAAATTTCATATTTAAGTTCACTAACAGCCAAACTTTCAAGGAAATTCCAATACTTATAATTTAATAGTTATTAGTTAGCTATTATTTCAAATCTTCTTAGTTTTTTTCAATTTTCGGATTTCCGAATTTCTGAATTTGCAAATTTCGGATTTTCGGCTGTTCCGATTGCCGAATTTCCGAACTACCACAATTGCCGAATTACCGCGAATTTCCAAATTACCGCGAATTTCTGAATATCCGAATTAACGCAATTGCCAAATTACCGCGAATTTCTGAATTACTGCAATCGCCGAATTATTCGGAATTCGTCCGAATTGCCGAATTTTGCAAAATTCTGTAAAAACTAAATTCAGAACGAAACAAATTGCACAAGCCTATGGCCAAGACCATGCAGCGGTTTAACAGGACAGGTTCCACTCAGAACAGGCCTCGCCATAGTTGACCAAAGAAGTTGAGTGCACATGCTCAGCATCATATCCAGGGGTTGTCTTTAAGAAATAGACATATGAGTGCTGCCAGCATTGCTGCAGAGATTGAAGGGGTGGGGGGGTCAGCCTGTCAGTGCTCAGACCATACGCCGCACACTGCATCAAATTGGTCTGCATGGCTGTCATCCCAGAAGGAAGCCTCTTCTAAAGATGATGCACAAGAAAGCCCGCAACCAGTTTGCTGAAAACAAACAAACTAAGGACATGGTTTACTGGAACCATGACCTGTGGTCTGATGAGACCAAGATAAACTTATTTGGTTCAGATGGTGTCAAGGGTGTGCGGCGGCAACCGGGTGAGGAGTACAAAGACAAGTGTGTCTTGCCTACAGTCAAGCATAGTGGTGGGGCTGCATGAGTGCTGCCAGCACTGGGGGGCTACAGTTCACTGAGGGAAGCATGAATGCCAACATGTACTGTGACATACTGAAACAGCATGATCCCCTCGTTTCAGAGACTGAGCCGCAGGGCAGTATTTCAACATGGTAACGACCCCAAACACACCTCCAAGACAACCACTGCCTTGCTAAAGAAGCTGAGGGTAAAGGTGATGGACTGGCCAAGCATGTCTTCAGACCTAAACCCTATTGAGCACATCTGGGGCATCCTCAAATGGAAGGTGGAGTAGTGCAAGGTCTCTAACATTCACAAGCTCCATGATGTCGTCATGGACGAGTGGAAGAGGACTCCAGTGGCAACCTGTGAAGCTCTGGTGAACTCCATGCCCAAGAGGGTTAAGGCAGTGCTGGAAAATAATGGTGGCCACACAAAATATTGACACTTTTGGCCCAATTTGGACATTTTCACTTTGGGGTGTACTCACTTTTGTTGCCAGTGGCTTAGACATTATTGGCTGCGTGTTGAATTATTTTGAAGGGACAGCAAATTTGCACTGTTATACAAGCTGTACACTCACTACTTTACATTGTAGCAAAGTATCATTTCCACAGTGTTGTCCCATGAAAAGATATAATAAAATATTTACATAAATATGAGGGGTGTACTCACTTTTGTGAGATACTGTATCTCTGCTGCCATAACATAAGTGCCAGTATCACAAATCTGCCATGTGGGTCAGTATGGACCTCCTCTATGACACACGGGAGGGATTTATGTACCAGTATGGAAACTCCCCTAGCATAGGTCGAGTAAGAGGCGTGGAAAGCTTTTTGCACCCAAGGCTTTTTCAAAGACATCAGTTTATTGCCCACCAGATGTGTCTCCTGCAGAACCAAAAAAGATGGATTGTACGTTTTAACATACTGAAAAAGAAGCGCTCTCTTAAATTTAGAATTGAGGCCCCTCACATTCCAGGATACCACCGAGAAGATGTCCCAATCACGCAATACCATAGTAAGTTCGGTAGCAATAACTGGAGGAGAATATAGGTCCTTGAGTAGGTAACACCCGATGGGCAGCAGTGGAGCATGAGCCAATATGCATGAAACACAAACTATGTATACATAAACACATAACAACCAAAAAATAACTTCCCAAGTGCTTATGCTACCGTTACCCAGTGCCCCCAGAACCTCATGGTCTATAAACATAAACAAAAAACAGTGCCTATGAAGCTAAACCTAAGAACACAGGTTGCAATAGTTTTGGTCATGGTAATGCACACCGTATCAATGCCATAGTCAGACAGTCCTCTGGAACACACAAGACAGGAGGATGTGGGGGACTGGGAACCCTGAGAACCTCTGACCAAAAGTTGCAGGCTGCAATCGGTGTAGGTGGGGAAAACCACAGTAAGGGGAGGGGTGATCAAAATCCAGGGAAAGGGAGTACTCCAACTGAGGACAGGTTAATAGTCAATAACAAGAAGCTGAAAAAACAAAAAAGTGCTAGGTGACAACAGCCTGGCTCCAAACAGTGGGTCCCTTCCCATCCATAGCTGATAAGGAGGTCCCAGCATGCGAAAGATGTAGGTAGATGACAAGGGGTGCAGGAACACACATACAAACAGGGGTGGAGAAATGAATGGCAGTACATAAACAAAAGGAAAGAAAAAAAAACAAGGGAAAACCTGGATAAAATTTCCAATACTTGCTGCATCGTGAGAGCAGTGGTGCCTCTCAGCCAAGGGACCTGATGACACTAAGCTTAAGGACCATCCAGCCAGGAAGCTTAAGGACCATCCAGCCAGGCAACCTTCAAGGATTCAAAAAACCTGGTGCGGTCTCCATCCACCACCCAAAGCCTGCTGGGATACAGTAAGCTGAATTTGAGCCCTCGATCACGGAGCTGCTTCAGTACCTCCGTAAAGGAACGCTGCTTGTGCTGAATAGTCAGGGAAGAGAAGGATCTTGGGGTTGTCAAAACGAAGATCTTGCTTCACTCAAGCAGCCACCAAAATATGGTCCAGGTCCCTGTAATTAAGCAGTTTGAGAAGGAAAGGCCTTGGTGGAGCCCTCGGTATCAATAGAGTAGGGGGAATCCTGTACGCCCTCTCCACCACAAAGGTAGGCAGCATGGCTGGCAAATCAAGCAGTGCTGAGAAAGAATTCTGCAAACTCTGCAGGCCTGGGACCTTCGGTCCTCTCAGGCAGACCCAGGAGCCAGATATTATTGCTCCAGAGCCTGTTGTGTCGATGGCTTTCTCCTGAAGCGCTTGACCAGTATCTGGAGAGCCCTCGGTTCCCTAGAGTCAGAGCTAGTGGAGACTTCTAGCTGT
This sequence comes from Glandirana rugosa, assembly GCA_018402905.1. Classification (NCBI taxonomy): domain Eukaryota; kingdom Metazoa; phylum Chordata; class Amphibia; order Anura; family Ranidae; genus Glandirana; species Glandirana rugosa. The sequence goes on from BLSH010029344.1 coordinate 5,853, forward strand.
GAGATGCGGCCCTCAGCCTTAGAGAGCCGGGACCTAAATTTGTCCATATCATGGTGTATGAGGCTGACATCTGTAGCCAGGTGGTCAATCTTGACCATGATGGAGTCATTACTGGCTTTGATGGAATCATAGTTGGCTTTGATGGCCAACAGGCCTTTCCCTGTGACCCGGGAGCCATCTGTGTGCCGACGACATTGTAGGAGCAGATGGCCGCAGCAAGAGAGGAGAAGTGGGAGTTAGCCAAAGGATTGCAGGAGGAACGGAGCTTACCTGGGGACAGAGGAGGGACTTCTTGGAACCCAGGGTGAGTGAAAAGAGAATGGAAGGAAGAAAGGAGCCTGGATGGTTGACAGGATAAGGATAGAAGCGGAGCTCAGTCACAACACGTCTACTCCGTCTCACATCCTGGCCACGCCCCCAAACTATTATTTAAAGCCGTTATGCCTAACCTTATTCATACAATAATGCCTTACCTCATCCTCAACCTAACTTATCCAATTAAAATATGTACTTACAGAATTACTAATTTACTGACATATCAGCATAGATGTCACACCACTTCCTTAACAACTTCCATACCGGGCCTATTTTGGCACTCCTCCCCTACATGTAAATATCATAATTTTTGCTAGAAAATTACTCAGAACCCCCAAACATTATATATGTTTTTTTTTTTTAGTAGAGACTCTAGGGAATAAAATGGCAATGGTTGCAACTTTTTATGTCACACGGTATTTGCGCAGGAATTTTTCAAATGTGTTTTTTTTTTTGGAAAAAAAAAACAGTTTCATGATTTTAAAAGTAAAGTTAACCCAATTTTTTGTATAATGTGAAAAATTATGTTACGCCGAGTACACAGATACCTAACATGTTACGCTTTAAACTTGCGTGCGGATGTGGAATGGCGCCAAACTTTGGTACTTAAAAATAGGCGACAGTTAAAATGTTTTTTCAGTTTACTTGTTTAGACTAACAGAGGAGGTCTAGTGCTAGAATTATTGCTCTCACTTTCCATATGTACGTACTTACGTATGCGTTCACTTCTGTGCACGAGCTCGCGGGGGTGGTGGCGCTTTAAATTTTTTCTATTATTATTGTTTATTTTAACTTTATTTTTTTATTTTTACACTGTCTGTTTAAAAACATGTTTTTGATCACTTTTATTCATATTACAAGGAATATGTAAACAAAAAACATTCAGCGCCTCCCCATATTCATCAGTTTGAAAACAAATTTGTGTCCATGAAAGTTCATATCATAAAATATAAATAAAGTGCCTTCCGTGAAGAAAGTGACGGTTGTGCTCAAAAAACTGCTTGGTGCATAAGGGTGCAACAAAAGTGCCAGGTGCTCACACCCCTCTCGTGTCCCCACTCACCCCAAGGCATGGACCTGCTGCTTTGCAGTCAACAGGTTAAACAAGCGAAGGTTTGATGTAGATGGTTTTACAGCTGGGCATTGGAGAGGTAGGCAGCGTAACAATTCCACATGAATCAAGCCTTTAAGTGCTCAAAAAATAAAAAGATACTCATAGTGTAGACTGTCTAAAAAATACACATTTATTGTGCAGACAAATTCCTACTTACAAGAAAATATACGGTCAAGCGCATTCAGTTTGGATAACACAGCGTGATGACTACTGGAACTCGCATCCGTTCGTCTCCTCCTGGCGGCGGATGTGACGTGGATGGTTGCGACAGGCCGGAAGTGACGTCAACGCATTTCACTCCCAAGATTAGAGCGTCATCACGGACGTTGATCTCCGGCCGTCGCGACCATTAAATCCCCGGCAGCTCCGCCCACACAGCTCTCCGGGCTGGCGTCAGATCCTGTGCTGAGGAAAGAACAATATACATACTCCGCCCACCGCAACCATCTCACGTCAACATGATTCGCCACCTAGTGGAGAAAAAACAGGGCGGCCGCAACTGTCATCAGCCAATATATACCATACATCAGGAATGTATAATGGACAATCCATAAAATACATAACAGGATACAAAAAATGTATTTTTTGTTTTCAAACTGATGAATATGGGGAGGCGCTGAATGTTTTTTGTTTACATATGGACTAAACGGGTTTGCCTAAGATTACAGCAGCCCCCTAACAGCATAATAGATGTTTCATCAAATGTTTATTTAATTTATGCAGTGATTTGTATTTTAGCATTTTTTGCACCTTATCACAACAATTGTTCCACGGCGCAATAGAGTTTTGGTTTTATATATTACATTTACATATGTAAACATCCCTAATGGAAATAGCGAGTGACAGGTACTCTTTATGGAGAGATATGGGGTCAATAAGACGCCACATCTCTTCTCCAGGCTGGAAAGACCGAGATAAAAAAAAAATAACGATCTTGGCCTCTCCAGCTGCATCCATGGCTTTGTTTACTAAAGCTGGCCCGGACGTGACGTCATAACATCGCGCCAGGGCCTCTGAGGGTCATGGAGATGATTGTTGACCAGATGGTCATCAGTCATATCCCTCACAAACTTCCGGTTGCAACAAATTCATTCTCCGGGCCACCAATGGCACGGGCGGACCCGGAGAAGCGCCGGAGGGCAGTGGGAGGGGGATGTCCCCTCTCCCCACCCATAAGAACGATCAAGCGGCTGAACTGCCGCTATGATCATTCTTATGGTGCACAGAATCGCTGGCTGGAAAGAATGATATCTGAATGGTGCCTGTAGCTGCAGGCATCATTCAGATATTAGAGCTCAAAGTCAGGACGTCAATAGATGCCCATGGGTGGGAAGTGGTTAAAATAAATCTCTCTAAAACCGAGCTAATAATATTCCCCCCACCTTTGCCCCCTCCATGACTTTTCTACCAAATTCAGCGATGCAACAATCAGAACCTCCCTTCATGCCAGGGTACTAGGTGTAATCCTAGACTCTGACCTGTCATTTCAGCCTCAAATTCAATCATTGTCAAAAGTTTGTAGAATTCACCTCCGTAACATCTCTAAAATGCACCCCTTTTTAAATAAAACCACCAAGCTCCTCATTTACTCCCTTGTTATGTCTCGCTGTGACTATTGCAACTCCCGTCTCATTGGCCTGCCTCTCCATAGGCTTTCCCCTCTTCAGTCTATCATGAATGCTACTGCCAGACTTATCCACCTTACCAACCATTCAGTGTCTGCCACCCCTCTCCTCCAATCCCTACACTGGCTCCCAGTCGCCCAGCGAATTAAATTCGAAATACTAACCACAACATACAAAGCCATTTACAACTCTGCCCTGAGCTACATCAGCAATCTTGTCTCCAAATATCACCCAAACCGTTCTCTCTGTTCCTCCTACTCTCAAGCTCCCTCATCTCCTCCTCCCATGCTCGTCTCCAGGATTTCTCCAGAGCCTCTCCCATCCTCTGGAACTCTCTACCTCAACGTTTCCGGTGATCTCCTACTCTTGCTACCTTCAGGCAATTCCTGAAAACTCATCTCTTCAGGGAAGCCTATCACGCCTCCAACTAATCTTTTACCACTTCCATCAGCTCATTCCCCACAGTTAACACCTTTTGTACTACCTGCCCCACCCTATTTTATTGTAAGCTCTTTTGAGCAGGGCCCTCTTAATTCTTTTGTATTTAACTGTATTGTCTACCTTTTTATATTATAAAACGCTGCAAAAACTGTTGGCGCTGTATAAATCCTGTATAATAATAATAGGGTATACGCCATTTTGTCCATACTGTGCTGTAAGTTCCTAACCTTTGCTGAGGTCTAACTGTAACAAGGCCTCAGCTCTTGGGGGAACGCTGCAGCTGGCTCAGGTGATTAGAAGCAAACCAACTCATAAATTGACGGTGTAGCCAAGCTTCCTGAGCGATAGTTTATGTCTGCTTTACAGCCAGTCCCACACTGAGACTCAGCTCTCAGACCTTTTTCCTTCCAGTTCCTCTTGTTGTCATGTATGCATGCATTGTAGAAACATTGCGAAAAAAAATCAAACATCTCTTAAATCAAATCACTCAGTATATAACAGAATTCATGTATCACTGTGATTGGAGGTTGTATCTGCTTTCAATATTCATTCAATGAAGCAAATGCAGCTTTTTATGCTAAGTATACAAAAGGTAAAAAAAAACAGTGTTATCGCCACCCAACAGTACCAATAGGTTTGTTTTACTTCTTTATATATGAATAGATACGGAAAAGCGTATGAAGTACTTCAATTGGAGAATAGCACTCCTTCAAATTCAATACAATCATAGCATATTGCACCATTGGTTTATACATTTTACATAAACTACTTGCAAATATTTAATTATTTTATATTTTATTTACCTCTCCTGTAATACTAAAAACAATTAATATTACCAAGGCCCTGGTTTATTTATTCATAACTTGTGGTTATTATTTTAGAATAATAATTTAAAATCGTATAATTAATACTCATCATTAGAACCAAGATGAGTGTGATAATAATATGATGGAATCTGAGCTGCAACAATAGCATATAAATAATTATTGTAAGTCCAGGTGAGTTGCTGCACAACAGATGCAACAATGTTGTTAGGCTGGCAGTATCAGTCAATGAAAGTTGCCATATAATTCACAACAGACAAGGACACTCTTTTGAATGAGAAGACCATCTACCATTGTGATAAATGATAGATGTCCCTTCCATAGGAAGGAGTAGGCAGGCAATATTGGAAGAAACAGAGTCTGGCCAGAAGCTGTTGCGGAAGGAAGAGTAGACCTATAAGGGGTAACTGTAAAAAAAACTACAGTTGTGAGCAGGGCCCAGAGCTGGGTATCCAGAGAGGGGAGAAGGTACAACAGAGCCCAGGATTTGTGATAATGTGTATTTAACAGAAAAGTTAAACGTGGTAATGAAATCACCGTAACATGGCTAGACCGACACAGCAGCACATACACAGAGTTTCAGAGGATTCCCAGTAACACTCATAATGTCTGACAGCATCTGACAGAGGATGGCGGTGGTATGACAACAAGGTGCCTGGAGGTGGAAGAGCTTCTAGCTGGTGGCACAGGCGTGCGGACCCAACACTGTTCATCCTCCCCAAGAACCTTCCCCTGCACTAGACACACTGTCCCTATCTAGCGGGTTCCTGTCCTTGACATAGCCAATTTGCAAATGTGTGCCAAATGAAGGGGGGCAGTGTTATTTATTAGCACTGCCCACAGTTTAGTTGGCCGCAGGGGTCAACCAGGGTGGCAGTGTCTTATTAAACAGACACCTGGATGGTCTTAGAGAAACATGGGTTCCGCTTGCCCTCCACTCACTCTCTGCATTGCGGCTGACAGCCAGCGCCACCTATGCAGAGAGGCCAGACTACACCTGCCTACACAGTTATCCTTTAGGTTTGTTCCCTGCAGAGAATGTGTTAACTTCTTTCACTAAGAACATCAGAAAGTCAGGAAAATGTTGCAAGTGGGGCAAGCTCAACTGGTATTGGCAATGTGAGCCATGTATAAGACAGGGATACCAAGGAACAGTCCAAGCAGGTTTGGCAGTCAACAAATCTAGCATCATTTCAGGAAGGCTTTGTATTCCAAGTCCATAGCAAAAAAAAAAATAAAATATCTGGTTGCTTGTTGTTTTTACCTTTATGCATCAAGGTAAAAAACTTCTCTGTGCAGCTGCCCCCTCAGCCCCTTACCTAAACTCATCGCTATCCAGCGATGTGCATGAGAGCCTCGGCTCTCCAGGGAATCTCCCTCATTAGCTGAGACATCAGTGGGTGCCATTGACTCCCACTGCTGTCAATCACAGCCAGTGATCTAATAAGGAGAGAGAGGGACGGGGATGAGCTGCAGCTCAGTGTGTGGATGGTGCATGGGGAGTAGAGTTGCCACCTCATCCCTTTAAACCCAAACACATATGAATTACACGGGTTCTGAGGATGATTTAATGCAGATAAGGCACCAAGTGAGTTTAATTGCCACCTTAATCAGCCACAGAACCTGTGTGATTAATATGTGTTCCATTTTAAAGGGATGAGGTGGCAACCCTAATCGGGAGGGAGCCTGCTTGGGTGCCTCCATTGCAAGCTGCTTCCTCTAGGGGCACTAGGCAGAAGGGAGGGGCCAATAGACTGTTCTTGACTAATAGGGTGCTTCCCTAATGGGCTCACCAAAACAAATAGGAAGTTCTTGTACCTTTCAGTGGTCTGTCAGCAGTCAGCCTTTAGCATGAATCAACTCCCATATTAAAGTGGTTGTCAAGTGAACAAAAGTTGACAACCACTTTAAAGTGGTTTTTAAGCCACTTGTATAAAAAGTTGCCATCTCCTCTGTATTTTAACAAGATGTTGCCCTGTGTCTGTCTTATAACATATATTTGCTTATCTGTATTGATAATACACCTTACCTTACTATGATCAGTTGTCATCTTTCTACTCTTCTCTCTCTCAGCTCGGAATTCCTGAGGGAGGGGCTGAGCACTGCTGCTGAGGTTAGCTGGAGAGAGAGAGTCATGCTGTGTTATCTATATAGATAAGAATATTTATAATATAACACAGACAGAGGGAACTTATTCCGCTAATACAGAGGAAATAGGAGCTTTTAGAGTTAATTATGAGAGCAGAGCAGAGAGGAGAAGCTATGTGTTGAGAGGAAGAGGGAGGGAGGGGGGAGGAGGGGGAGCTGAAAGCAGGCATAGGAGAGCTGGGTGTGACACAGACATGCACGGCTCTCAAGATCAACTATATGACAAGGGGAGTCTCCACTCGGGGGGGGGGGAGTCAAGACCTGGCATTATCACACAGGTATTCTATTGGATACAGAGAGATAATTTAAAAAGCAAAAGCACCATGCTGCTAATTGCACATTAAAGAGACAGGAGCAGCATTTTTTTGGGGGGGTTAACAAAAGCTTTCATGATGCATGTGGAAAGCTCAGACAAATTAATGAGGTCTGCATAACAGTTAAGATGTATACCTAGGACTGGGGGTATACATCTCAACTGCTCTGCAAAGTCCCAGACCAAAACTTCTTAAGATCTGAAAAAACAAGGTCTTCCTCCATGGCAGACACAAACTCTGGAGTCCTTCACCATGTGTATGTGAGAAACCTAGTTGACTTGTATACACCGACCACATCCTCTTAGCCAGTACCTCACAATATAAGACCAGGAATGCTAAAACTAGAAATACCTGTTTGTTATCCACTTCCTGACCAGCGCCGTAAATAGGCGGCGGCTGGTTTTGAGTGGCTGTACCGGGATATAGCCTGCAGCTCCTTCGCCAAATTCCGGAAACGACGTCACAACGTTACTTCCGGTTTACTCAGCGGCTAACGGCGCCAATTTTAAAAAAATGACAGTATTCAGAATCGCCGTTTTTGGTGATCTGAATACTGTGAAGTGCAAAGGAGGGATAGGGGGGTCTTTTAGACCCCCCAGCCCTCCAAAAAGTGTACCTGACACCATATATTACTATCACAAGGGATGGTTACATTCCTTGTGATAGCAATACAAGTGATCAGAATTTTTTTTTTAAGGAACAGTGTTAAAAACAAATAAATAAATAAAATGAAAAAAAAAAATTTAAAGCGCCACCGTCCCCGCGAGCTCGTGCAGCAAAGAAAACGCATACGTAAGTCGCGCCCGCACATGAAAACGGTGTTCAAACCACACATGTGAGGTATTGCCGCGATCGCCAGAGTGTGAGAAATAATTCTAGCAAAAGACCTCCTCTGCACCTCTAACCTGGTAACCGTTAAAAATTTTTAAAGCGTCACCTATGGAAGTACCGGACTTTGTCGCCATTTCGCGAGTGCGCACAATTTTAAACCGTGCCATGTATGGTATCTATTTACTCAGCGTAACATCCTCTTTCACAATATACAAAAAAATGGGCTAACTTTACTGTTGTCTTATATTTTAACTAAAAAAAGTGAAATTTTTCCAAAAAAATCGCGTTTGAAAGACCGCTGCGCAAATACCGTGTGACAAAAAGTATTGCAACGATCATCATTTTATTCTCTAGGGAGTTTGAAAAAAATATATATAATGTTTCGGGGTTCTAAGTAATTTTCTAGCAAAAAAACAGTTTTTAGCTTGTAACCAACAAATGTAAAAAAAGGACCCCGGTTGGTAAGTGGTTATTCTAATGTTTAGAGGTAATCAACAGTCTAAAAACTAGCACTACTTTTTTATCATTTAGACATATAGGGAGCCATTTACTATAGCGCTGCACAGCGTTTACCGCTGCAATTCGCAGTAAATATCGGTAAAACGGTATTCACAATAGCGCTGGCAGCAAATTACTCCCAAAATGGAATTTACTATTGCTCCCAGGTCACAGATAATGCCAAAATCCTTACTCTAGTCAGGACCTGGAGTAGTGCAAATAGAAATAATGTTTAGAGCATGATCTGATCGCTTAAATTGTACTAAAATATGCTGTATATTGTTTAAAGATAATTTGCTTTCAAACTGTGTGAAAAAGTGATTTCTACACTGAAATATCTTAAAAAGTCTGAGAAGAGATACATTCCCTGTCTCTTTACATTTAGGTGCTCAGCACAGCTGAGCACAAATGAGCATGCTCAGACACAAAAGAACTCAGTTTTTTAACTCTCATGGAGTAATTCCTTGAGTAGATAGTAAATACCAAAATGAGAGTTGTTTATGAGTGAAGATGAGAGTTATGTAGCCCAATGCAATTTTCAGCCATTCATTCTAATGGTACAATTGTTATTTTCCCCAAATAAATACTTTTCGTGTTGAGATGAAATGTATCTTTCTTTCAAAGAAATTGTCCTTGCAACAATGTTGCAATTTTGATCTATTTTGTTTTTAAGAATGCAAGAATAATATTTTCATGTTTTGGTAAAATATTTTTCTCTGTCACTTTCGCTTGTTGATATCTATCTCACAAAAATATTTCCCCAAACTCACACAGGTGTCTTTGCAAACCACAAACAATACCATTGCTTATGGAAATGTAAAATTAGTCCCATTTTTTTATTTTTTATTCTTTCCAAATGATCCTAATTTGAGCCCAAAAAATGTGATATGTGTACCAACATCAGAAATAAAAATGTCATTACCAAAAATTAGAGAATATTATTACTATTCTACACTTACGCAGCAAGAACTACCAAAAACACAGAATAAATCAAGAATAATTCCTGTCTAATGTAATTCTTATATATTCCTAGAAATGCAGTATATGTGTATTTATGTGTAGAAGGGCTTGACATGCAGTAGCCCCGTGGTTTAAAAGGTATCAATTCTGTCTACCATTGCGGACGTCCAGAGTTAGATTCCCAAACATGTCCCTTCATGTAGGGATGTTGTTTGTCCTTTCTATGTTGTTAAATATAACTCCTGACTCAGAGCCTTATCTAAATTATGCCTAAATGTACTATTTATGTGTTGTGGGTTCCACCACCATTGCAAATCTTGGCAGATACACTAGCTATGCAATTGGGACACCTGCCTTTACATGCACATGAACTTTAATGGCATCCCAGTCTCAGTCCGTAGGATTCAATATTGAGTTGGCCCACCCTTTGTAGCTATAACAGCTTCAACTCTTCTGGGAAGGCTGTCCATAAGGTTTACAATGTTTGTCTATGGGAGTATTTGGCCATTCTTCCAGAAGTGCATTTGTGAAGTCAGGCACTGATGTTGGATGAGAAGGCCTGGTTCACCAGTCTCAGCTATAATTCAGCCAAAAGCTGTCCTATTTGGTTGAGGTCAGGACTCTGTGCAGGCCTGTCAAGTTCCTCCACCCCAAACTCACTCATCCATGTCATTATGGACCTTGCTTTGTGCACTGGTCCAAATCATTGGGTGGAGTGGGGGTTATGATGTGGGGTTGTTTTTCAGGGGTTGGGCTTGGCCCCTTAGTTCCAGTGAAGGGAACTCTTAAGGCACCAGCAAGACATTTTGGGCAATTTCATGCTCCCAACTTTGTGGGAAGAGTTTGGGGATGGCCCCTTCTTGTTCCAACAAGACTGCGCACCAGTGCACAAAGCAAAGTCCATAAAGACATGGATGAGGGAGGTTGGTGTGGAGGAATTTGACTGGCCTGCACAGAGTCCTGACCTCAACCTGATAGAACACCTTTTGGCTGAATTAGAGAAGAGACTGCAAACCAGGCCTTCTCATCCAACATCAGCGCCTGACCTCACAAATGCACTTCTGATAGAATGGCCAAACATTTACATAGACACACCCCTAAACCTTATGGACAGCCTTCCCAGAAGAGATGAAGCTGTTATAGCTGTCACTAGCTAAGTGGCTAGCAAATCCACCTGGCACCCAAAAGGTTCCTAGTTCACGTTCTCAATATGCTAATGCTTGTTTTGAAGTTTATATGTTCCCCCTGTGTGGGTTTCTCATCACAATCCAACGACAGGCTGGCATTTTATTTGTCTCTTGTCCAAATAGTCTGTAATGTAAGCAAGTTATTTTGGGACTTTAAATTGAAAGCTTATTACAGCCAAGGACTTGGATATTTCAACTTGTAGTATTTACACTGCACAGGTACATCTGGTTAGAAAACTGTTGCTTGGATCAGTGTTTCTCAACTCCAATCCTCAAGGCGCCCCAACAGGTCATGCTTTCAGGATTTCCCTCAGATGAAACAGCTGTGGTAATTACTAAGGCAGTGAAACTGATCAAATCACTTAATGGAAAGCCTGAAAGCCTGACCTGTTGGAGTACTTGAGGACAGGGCTGAGAACCACTGACTTAGAATTTTGTCCTGGAATTATACTGATCTGATGAACATAGCCAAGGCTCAACACAGCAAATAGTATTAGGTATTGCAGCCCCTCAGGTGAAATCAGTGTGCTAGCTTATATAAGGGACCTCAGTGGGGGGGGGGTTGGTTTGGCCTGACGAGAGGCCAGGTTTGTTGCTGTGGTTTTTGTGGGATAAGGAATGATATTGTGCATAATGACAAATGCCTCACTAGAGCTGTTTGTTTGCTGAAATTATTGAGCATATTGACCATCAAAAGTGGTTTGATTTGACCATGCTGTCTGATTGGGGTGTGTATTGTTCTTATCATGCATTCTTCTCAGAATAAAATACTCACCAATGTATGTGTAGAATGTGGGGGGGTGGTGGGTGTTATTGTTTGAATATGTGCCTTTTTAAATATGTTGTAATTCTTTGTTAGAATGACTGTTAAGGATATTTCTATAATTTTGCAGCTAACAATGTGATGTGGGTGCTTAGTAGTTCTATGAAATGTGTGGGCTGTTATACACTTGGAAAGTACAACTGTGTCTACTGTAAGGTTTAGTCCAATTTTAGATTGTAAGCTCCTATGAGCACCCAATTGCTAGCTGGTTTGCCTAATGTATATACACTGTAAATACTGTTTTTTTTTAATTGTATTTCTTTTTAAATTTTCAAAACATTAGCTGTGTCACAGTCTGCCGGCTACCTTCCCCCATCCCTGCTCCTACCCCTCCTTCCCTGTCCCTGCCTTTGCTCCTCCGACCCCCCCACACCCCCTGCTGAGACCACACCCTGCAGCCTCAGCTCAGCACCAAGCAGTTGGCCCCCTGTGGGGCCTGCATGTGGATTTAAAAAGCCCAGAGTGGGGGCAGTGTGTGCCTATTGTCTGCTGACCTGCTACTGGATGCAGAGCTCGCTGTGTGATCCTCTGCCTTGTGGATGACCAGCTGTTTGTTAACCCTGTGGGACCTTCTGCCGTGTGGACTATCAGCTGTCTGTAACCCTGCGGGACCTTCTGCCGTGTGGACTACCAGCTGTCTGTAACCCTGCGGGATCTTCTGCCGTGTGGACTACCAGCTGTCTGTAACCCTGCGGGATCTTCTACCGTGTGGACTACCAGCTGTCTTTTAACCCTGCGTGTTTCCCTACCCTGTGGATGATATTTGTTTCCCTGCCGTGTCATACAGGACTATTGTGGACTGGTTCTTCTGTGGTCTGTAACCCAACGTTCTCCAATAAACGCCCGTGCATCGGGTTTTGGAGTGATCTGCTTCCGTGTGCTCTCTCTCTACGCTTGTAGTTTTTTTTATTTTTTATAAATATATTTATTGAGAAAAGAAAGAAAAAAATTTACAATATACAAGGCATGGGATATTGCATATGGCAACAACTTGGCATCTTTACAGGCTGGGCTATGTCAAGCAAGGTAACAAGAATATGCATAGTTATAAGAGGTTGAGTTACATATAAGTCAGAATGCGGGATATTGAAGGTAGTGTTACATTTGTCTGAGTAGTATTAAATGAAGCATAGATATCTGGTTCAATGAGAATTATCATCCCCAGGGGATCTTGGATGGATTGGATTGGGGATGGAGAGAGGTTGTGCGGATAGTCTGGCTCGATCTTGTACTAGGAGAAATATTCCTGGTCAGCCTGCACAAAAACGTTACGTGGCAGGAGGTTGGAAGCTAGGTGAGCAGGGAGTATGAGCGGGTTAAGAGGTTAGCACTATACCACCTAGGTTGAGTTAATATTTGAATTAGTATTTGGAGTTTGGAGTTCGTGGAATGTCAAGGGGGGGCCGGGACGGACGAAGGAAAAGGTCTTTGGATTCTAAGCTTGCCTAGGGTGCCAGTGAGATCTGATTTTAGGTACCACTTGGAGAATCGAAAAGGTTCCATGTATCGTTGAGTGTCTTCCGAGGGAAGGGAATGTTCTAGATATTTTTTCCATCTAGTGAAGAATCGTTTCGAGGACTTGAAGTCCTGAGTGATGGTGTCTAACCATTCGATGCGGAATAGGTTGTGGATGTCAGCTTCAGTTTGAGATAATAGAGGTGGGTCTGGTTTGATCCATGCCTGGGTAATAGTTCTGCGTGCTGTCAAGAGGCATAGTTGCGCCCATTGGGAGACTTGCCCTGGGGGGGAGTGTCAGTGGGGGTGGTGTATGGTGACCAAAAAGGCATAGCATTATGTCCTTTGGGATGGGGTATTTTTGGATTTCTTTAATGTAGTTTAAGACTTGATCCCAAAAAATCGTTATCTTGGGGCAGTTCCAGAACCTGTGTATTAAGGTGGGTTTGGGGGCAAGGCACCAGGGGCATACGGGGAGGGAGGGGCCCTCCGGGCTGTAAAAGGATGGAAAGTAGGCTCTATGTGCGATCTTAAATTGTGTCTCCCTCCATTTTTAAGAGATAGTTAGAGTATGTATTTTGCGGTAGCCTGCTAAGATTTTGGCTGGGGCCTCTTGGTCCTCAAGGACCTTGATCCAGGGTTGAAAAGGTTGCAGGGAGTATCTAGAGGCCTGATGTCGTGAAAGATGGGAGTAGATTTTTGAAATTGAGTATTGCCCTTCAGTCACTAGGGAGTCGATGAAGGAGAGGTGGAAAGGTCTGGGGAGGGGGATAACCCTAGCATTGAGGTAATGCTTCAGTTGGAGGTAGGAGAAAAAATGTGATTTAGGTAGGGAATAGGAGTTTGCGAGCTCAGAGAAGGATCTGATCGATCCTCCCTCTGGAGTGCAAACTTGGCTAATCATTTTTAGGCCCTGGGAGGACCATAGGAGAAATGATTTGCTGGTAGCGGAGGGGAGAAACATAGGATTACCGGCTATTGGGAGGAAGAGGGACACCCCTGGGGGCAGATCTATAATTTTCCTCACCTCCCTCCAGGCGATGACCGTGTCTCTAAAGAGAGAGTTGGTTTTTAGATGTTTGGGTAGCCATGCAAGTTTGGCGTGGGCCACCGCCTGGAGGGAGTAGGGGGCTGCCAAGGCGCTCTCAAGGTCAACGTTTGAGTATCTGGTGTTTCCAGTGAACCAGTCGAGCACTTGCCTTAGAAGGCAGGAGAGATTATAGGTCCTGGTGTTGGGAAGGCCCGTCCCCCCCTCACCCTTCGGCAGAAAGAATTTCCGCAGGGCTACCCTGCCTTGCCTTGCCAGATGAATGAAAGTAGGGCCGAGTGTATCCTGTGTATGTCTTTGTGTTTAAGGAGTAATGGTAGAGTCTGCAGGGGGTAGAGGAGTCTTGCGAATGAGACCATTTTGTAAAGGTGGCATCTGCCAAAGAGAGAGAGGGGGAGGGACGCCCAATTCCCTAGCTCCTGTACTATTCTGTTTATCGAGGGGGGGAAGTTTAGCGAGTATAGCGATGAGGGTTCTCTTCCTATGGACAGTCCCAGGTAAGTAATGTGGTTTTTGGCTATTAAAAAGTGCGAAGACGCTGTCCAGTCTCTGGAAGCCCGTGGATTTAAAGGTAGAATCTCACTTTTTTCAAAATTAATTCTTAATCCCGAGCACTCCTTGAAGGTTCCGAACAGTCTTTGGATGTAGGAGATATCCCGGGGGGGATTTGAGGAGAAGAGGAGGATGTCGTCAGCGAAAAGAGCAGACCTAAGAGTGAGGTTGCCGACCTTGATCCCACTAATGCCTTCTGCAGAGTTTAGCAATCTTGATAGGGGCTCTAGGGCAAGATTAAAAAGAAGGGGAGAGAGAGGGCAGCCTTGGCGAGTGCCCTTAGATAGGGGGATCTCTGGGGACATAAAGTTGTGGGTAACCAAACGTGCCAAGGGGGAAGAGTACATTTTGCGGATGTAGTTTAAGATGGGGCCCGATATTCCAAAAGATTCCATGGCCATAAAGAGCCAGGTGAAGCTTATGTTATCAAAAGCCTTTTCGGCATCTAATGAGAAGATGGCTAGGTCTCGGTCAGGGTGCAACTTAGCATGCTCAAGGGCAAATTGACAAATTGACCTTGCGAATGTTAAGTGTCGCTGAACGACCTTGTATAAAGCCAGATCGGGCTGGGTTAATAATGGATGGGAGGATGTGGGCGAGGCAGTCCGCAATAATTTTAGAGAGGATTTTAATATCCACGATAATGAGAGAGATGGGTCTATAAGAGGATGGCAGTAGGGGGTCTTTTCCTTTTTTACCTATTAGTTTAATGTGGGCTTGTGACCCAGTGGGGGGAAAGGGGCCGTCTGCCCAGGTAGAGCTATAAACAGTCTCCAAGGAATGTATGATAAAGTCAGCTGACAACTTGTAGAACTCTGCAGAGAGTCCGTCTGGGCCCGGAGCTTTTCCGGGTCCAAGTCTGTTGATAGTGGAACGGATGTCGTCGGGTGTTATGGGGGCGTTGAGGTGGTCTAATTGGTCAGCTGTAAGAGTGGGGGGGTTGGCCTTCTTCAGAAAAGCCGCGGCTTTTGTTACGTCAATGGGGTCTTTCGTATAGAGGGCAGTGTAGTAATCAGTGAGGAGGGTGCTGATATCTGAGGGCGAGTTAGTTATCACCCCATCGGGTCTTTTTAAGGCTCCTATATATGTCGGGGGATGTCTTCCTGAACAAAGCTTGGCTAGGAGCTTTCCCGCTTTGTTGCCATTGCGGTGGAAGAAAAGGGCTGAGTGTGCCTGATGTATCGATTCCTGGTGCCTCGACCATGAATCAAAATTTTGTTTGGCTTTTTGCCAGGCCGATATCGTGGCAGGGGTGCGGGCCAGGGTCAAGTCTCTATGTGCTGCCCGGAGGGAGTCACTGGCTTGTTGGTAATTTTGCGATGCTTTCCTTTTATACTGCGCCGTGTAGGAGATAATGCGCCCTCTTAGGAAGGCTTTGCTGGCTTCCCAGAACAAGTTTGGGAAGGAAATGTGCGACCTGTTAGTTTCGCAGTATTCCGCCCAGGCAGAACCTAGAGTCTGTTTTAGATCCTCGTTTTTGGCCAGAAAAGAGGGAAATCACCATGCCTTAGGGCCAGGGGGGTAGATGAGACCAGCGATTTGTATGGATATCGGGGAATGATCCGAGATCACCATCTTTTCGATGGAGGATGAGGAGATCAGATGGGTGAGGTTCGGGGAGGAAAAGAAGTAGTCGATGCGCGACCATGATTTATGGGGGGAGGAATAAAAAGTAAAGTCTTTATCGGAGGGGTGTGAAAGGCGCCAGGTGTCGGTGAGGTGGAGAGCGTGCATGGATTGCGCGAGGGGAGTGGGGGCGTTGACTGATTTGGCCTGAGCAGGAGAGGAGGGGGACCGGTCTTCGGCGGGGTGCATTATAGAATTAAAGTCTCCACCCAGAAGATGAAGGGTTTCGGGGATCAATAGAGCCCAGGATGTGAGGTCCTGGAAAAATGATTGGCCTGGGGAGTTGACAGCATATATATTGGAGATTGCGATGTCTCTGTCGGCTATGGAAAGGTGGATTGTGAGTCTGCGACCCAAGGTGTCAGATTCTACCGAATGGACTTTATGTTGAAGGTTTTTGTTGATGAGAATGGCCACCCCTGCCTTGCGTCCCACAGCGGGAGAGCAGTGTACTGTGCCTACCCATAGCTTGAGGAGCCTAGACGCGTCATCCTTGCCTAAGTGTGTTTCTTGCAGTAAAGCTATGTCTGTATGTAGTCGTTTAAGGTGGCAAAGTATTTGTAAGCGCTTGTGTGGGGAGCGCAGCCCCTTGACATTCCACAAAATTCCCTTTAGGTGATTCCTGGTCTCAGGGGGAGCCATAGCTGTGACTTGATGTGCTGGGTAGAGATCGTCTTTGCGGGAGGAGTCCCATTGGCAATGGCCCTCCCTGGCCAGGAAGCCTCTGCATTCTGTACAAAAATATCAAGAAAAGACACATAAATAAGGGTCAACAGGTGGAACCAGAATATCTTAGAGTTGATACATAAAAGGGGGAAATAGCATCCCCAAAAACCATTTCGAAACTTCTCTTTTGTCCCCATGGAGTTCCTGTCCACAGTGTGCCCGCCATCAAGGGTCCTCCATCTGATAGGGGTGGCAGGGCGACGCTGAGGAGGGGAAGGTTGAGAGCCAGATAGGAAATGAGGGGGAAGGTAGTGGGAGCTGGGATAGGGGGTAGGTGGGTGGGAGAGGGCGGAATGGGGTTAGGGGGGAAAGGGGGGGGGAGGGTAGGAAAGGGGGGGGAGAAAGGGGGAGTATAGGGGGATGTAAGGGGTGTAGTTTGCTGTAGAGGAGGGAAAAAGGGTGAAAAATGAGGTCAGGGGCAACCAAATAGAGTTGCCCGTGTCCCTTTTACCCCTTTGTCTATAAACCTTATAACAAATAGAGTAATAACTGTGTAGAGAGCAATGACTCTAAAAGGCAAACCACATATTAAGGCGGCGATGTCCATGATAGTTCAGGAGGTGTAGTGGGGGATGGGGCAGTCCGAGTGGAGATACAGTTTTTGAACAAGTGTAGTGAGGTAACCGGTACAGTAATGTTAGAGGCTCTGCTGGTGTGGGCAGCTGCTCCGGGTTTAACTTGGCTGGTTGCGGGCTTCCAGTTGACCGAAGCGTACCCTCTTGTAGGGGGGTTTTTGGGGGCTGGATTGGTTGCGCTAAGACATGGCAGATTTCCTAGGAGAGGGGGCTGCCAGCGGGTCTGGGGAGGATTCCTGTTCCATGTCAGCGGGTCGCATGTTGGAGAGGTAGTTTTCAGCATCTCGTGGTGAGGAGAAAGATAGGTGTTCTCCTGTCTCTGTTTGGATATGTAGGATAGCAGGGTAGGCCAGATTAAACTTGATGTGTTGGTTGTAGAGCTGTGAGCAGATAGGAGAGAATTATTTTCGTTTGCGCATTACCTCGAGGGAGTAATCTGCAAAAATCATCAGGGGGTTTTCGTCCACAGACAGTGTGCGGTTTTTCCGGAAGGTCTGGAGAATAGCTTGCTTGTCTGCGTAGTTCAAGAAGCGGGCAATGACTGCTCTGGGCCTGGAGCGCTGGTCCGACGGCTTACATAGTTACATAGGTTGAAAAAAGACACAAGTCCATCCAGTTCAACCAAAAAAAAAAAAAAAATGTATATACATATATATATACACATATACACATACACACATACAACCAAATAATCCCATATACAATCCTTCACCCACAGTTGATCCAGAGGAAGGCAAAAAACCCCAGCAAAGCATGGATCCAATTTGCTATAACTGGGGAAAAAATTCCTTCCTGATTCCCCGAGAGGCAATCGGATTCACCCTGGATCAACTTTACCTAAAGATGTTAGTACCCAGTTATATTATTTACATTAAGGAAAGAATCCAGGCCTTTTTTAAAGCAATCAACCGTGCTGGCCAAAACCACCTCTGGGGGGAGTCTATTCCACATTTTCACAGCTCTTACTGTGAAGAAACCTTTACGTATTTGTAGATGAAATCTTTTTTCCTCTAGACGTAAAGAGTGCCCCCTTGTCCTTTGTGATGACCTTAAAGTAAATAACTCCACACCAAGTTCACTATATGGACCACTTATATACCTGTCTCTTA